>BLSH010532626.1:3160273-3198152 GCA_018402905.1 Glandirana rugosa | reverse complement strand
TTCATACTCCCAACTTTGTGGGAACAGTTTGAGGATGGTCCCTTCCTGTTCCAACATGACTGTGCACCAGTATACACACAAGGTCCATAAAGATATGGATGAGCGAGTTTGGGGTGGAGGAACTTGACTGGCCTGCACAGAGACCTGACCTCAACCCGATAGAACACCTTTGGGATGATTTAGAACAGAGACTGTGAGCCAGGCCTCCTTGTCCACATCAGTGCCTGACCTCACAAATGCGCTTCTGGGAGAATGGTCAAACATACCCACATACACGCACCAAGACCTTGTGGACAGCCTTCCCAGAAGAGTTGAAGCTGTTATAGCTGCAAAGGGTGGGTCAACTCAATATTGAAGTATAGTGTGTGTGTGTGTATATATATATATATATATATATATATATATATATATATATATATATATATATATATACATACACACAGTTGTGTGAAATTTTGGCATTAATATTGAACATATGACTGATCATGCCAAAAAACTCTTTTATTTAAGGATAGTGATCATATGAAGCCATTTATTATCACATAGTTGTTTGGCTCCTTTTTAAATAATAATGGTAACAGAAATAACCCAAATGGCCCTGATCAAAAGTTCACATACCCTGGAATGTTTGGCCTTGGTACAGACATACAAGGTGACACACACAGGTTATAATGGCAATTAAAGGTTAATTTTCCACATCTGTGGCTTTTTAAATTGCAATTAGTGTCTGTGTATAAATTGTCAATGGGTTTGCTAGCTCTCACGTTAATGCACTGAGCAGACTTAAATACTGAGCAATATAGAGCAGAAAATAAATATCAAAAGACCTGCGTAACAAGGTAATGGAATTTTATAAAATAGAAAAGGATATAAAAAGATATTCAAAGTGTTAAATTTGCCAGTAAGTACTGTTCAATCACTTATTAAGAAGTGGAAAATTCGGGGATCTCTTGATACTAAGCCAAGGTCAGGCAGACCAAGAAAGATTGCAGCCACAACTGCCAGAGGAATTGTTCAGGATAGAAAGAAAAGCTCACAGGTAACCTTAGGAGAAATAGAGGTTTTTTAAGGAGCACAATACGATGATACTTGCACAAAAATGATCTGCATCGTTGAGTTAGTTGCCAGAAAGAAGCCTTTACTGCACCAATGCCACAAAAAAGCCCTGTGAGGCATGTCAAGGCTTTGCCTGGCATATTATTACTGGGCTTTTTTGTGGCATAGGTGCAGTAAAGGCTTATTTCTGACAAGTAGACCATGCACATCATTGTTTGTTCAAGTATCATTGTATTGTGCACCGTTTTATTTCCAGAGCAGCCTCTATTTCTTTAAAGAAACCTGTGTTTTTTTTCTTTCTATCCCGAACAACTCCTCTGACAGTTGTGGCTGCAATCTTTCTTGGTCTGCCTGACCTTGCCTTGCTCTACTCCTGTTTATTTATACCACCTGTTGGTGTACACAAGTGGACCGCAAAATCTGGTCAGGAACCAACCCTGCCAAGGTGGCTGATAAAACCCAGACCGGATTCCACCTTAGTTTCCTGCAAATAAATGCATGCGGGGTGAAACATAACGTCCATTGATCACCTCTCCTTAAATAATGTCACACTGCCCCCCCCCCCCCATGCTCAAGCCCCTGTGACTGAGCAACTGTCCCAACCGAACAATAGACAAGGGAAAGGGCATCTGCATTATTTTGGAGTTTCCCAGCTTTATGTTCCACTGTGAACTTAAATGCATGAAGAGCAAGGAATCACCTTGTCACCTGACTGTTTTTCTCCTTGTTATCACACATTCATTTAAGAGGGGCATGATCAGTGACCAGTTTGGTCTTCCCAACAGGTAATATTTCAGGGCATCTAAGGCCCATTTGGTAACTAAACATTCCTTCTCAACAATGACATAGTTTTTCTCATGTCTGTTGAGCTTTCTGCTAAGGTAGGCCACTGGGTACTCCTCCCCATCTCTGACTTGGGACAGTACAGCACCCAGTCCCACATCAGAGGCGTCCGTCTGCACCACAAATTCCTTTGTGAAATCTGGGATCACGAGCACTGGTTGTGCACAAAGGGCTTGCTTCAACCTTGAAATGCCTTCTCTGCCTCCAGATTCCTCGTAATCATGACCGACCCTCTACCCTTCGTCAGATCTGTCAGTGGGGCTGCAATGGTAGCAAAACTGGGTATAAAACGCCTGTAGTACCCTGTGATCCCAGGAAATGCACAAACTTGGTTTTTATTTATAAGCTGGGGCCACTTTTGAACTGCCTCAAATCTTATTGAACTGAAGTTTGGTCAGCCCCCGACCAATAATGTAGCCAATGTATTTGGCCTCTTCCAAGCTTATGGCACACTTTCTGGGGTTGGCAGTGAGTCCTGCTTTCCTAAGAGAATCTACTACTGCTTGAACCTGGGGCAAATTGGATTTCCAAACTGGGCTATGGATGACTACATCGTCCAAATAGACGGCTGCATATTGGCGATGTGGTCTTATCCATCATTCTCTGGAATGAGGCAGAAGCACCATACAAGCCAAAAGGCTTCCGCTTATACTGGAAGGACCCCATGGGGGTAGAAAATGCAGTTTTTTCTTTCGCAGACTCCGTTAGGGGTATTTAATAACCTTTAGTCAGATCTGAAGTAGTTATATTATTATTATTATTATTATTATTATTATTATACAGGATTTATATAATGCCAACAGTTTGTGCAGCGCTTAACAAAGGCAGACATTACAATTACATTACAATTTGGTAAAAGAGGAATCAGAGGGCCCTGCTCGTTAGAGCTTACAATACAAGAGTGAGGGTCAATCGATTCAAAAGGTAATAACTGTGGGGGAGGAGCTGATGGAGAACGTAAAATGGTGTATTAGTTAGAAGCAGGATAGCCTTCTTTAAAGAGAAGAGTATTCAAGGATCGTCTAATGATGGAGAGATTAGGGGACAGTCGGACAGATTGGGGTAGGGAGTTCCAAAAGACGGGAGAAGCTCTGGAGAAATCCTGGAGACGAGCATGGGAAGAGGTGACAAGGGAGCTAGAGAGCAGGTCTTGGGAGGACCAAAGAGTGGCTTGGTTGGTATTTTGAGACTAGTTTAGTGATGTAGCTGGGGGCAGAGTTGTGAATGGCTTTGTAAATTATTGTTAGTACTTTGAATTTTATTTGTTGGGTGAGAGGAAGCCAGTGGAGGGATTGGCAGAGAGGGTGGAGGACACTGAATGGTTGGTAAGGTGGATGAGTCTTGCAGCAGCATTTATGATGGACTGAAAGGGGATAGTGTATGTAAAGGTAATCCAATGAGGAGAGAGTTGCAGTAGTCGAGGCGAGAGAAAACTAGGGAGTGAATTAGAAGCTTGGTAGTGTCATTGGTTAAAAAGGGGCATATTCTAGAGATGTTGCGCAGGCTAAGGCAGCATGATTTCGACAGGGATTGGATGTGGGTCTGAAAGGACAGTTCAGGGTCTAGGGTTACCCCTAAAACCCTGTTATGTGGGGACGGACTGATAGTTGTGCCACTGATCTTGACAGAGAAGTCAGGGGAAGGGGCACGTGGCGGAGGAAATATTATGAGCTCAGTTTTAGATAGATTCAGTTTGAGAAAGTGGTGTGACATCCAGGCTGATATGTCTGTTAGTAAATCAGTGATGTGAGAGGAGACTGATGGGGTGAGCTGAGGGGTAGAGAGATAGATTTGGGTGTCATCGGCATATAAATGGTTGCAGAAGTCATGGGAGGCTATCAGCTGACCCAGGGAGGACGTGTAGATCGAGAATAGTAGAGGTCCAAGGACAGAACCTTGGGGGACACCAACGGTAAGAGGAGTTGGAGAGGAGGAAGTGGAGTTGTAAGTGACACTGAAGGTGCGGTGAGATAGGTAAGATTCGAACCAATGGAGAGTACAGCCATGGAAACCAAGCAAATTTAGTTTTTTGAGGAGGGGTGGTGATCAACTGTATCAAAGACAGCTGAGAGGTTCAAGAGTAAAAGTATGGAATAATGGCCATTGGTTTTAGCTGTTAGTAAGTCATTTGAGTTTTAGGAGAGCAGTTTCTGTGGAGTGCTGTGGATGAAATCCAGACTGAAGGGGATCAAGAAGGTTATTCTCAATGAGGTGGTCGCTCAGTCAGTTGTAGACTAAATGTTTAAGGAATTTGGAGGCAAAAGGGAGTAAGGAGATGGGTCTTAGGTTGTTAAGATTAGTGGGGTCCAGTGAGGCCTTTTTTGGTATGGGAGTGACTAGTGCATGTTTCAGAAGGTTGGGGAAGATGCCAGTAGAGGGAGAGGTTGAAGATATGAGTTAAAGAGCATAGGATAGAATCGGAGGGTGACCTTAGTATTTGAGAAGAAACAGGGCCCAGAGGGCAGGAGGTTAGGTATATATACTGTATATCTGTCAACCAGCTCTTCAACCTGAGGCATTAGGTATGCATCAAATTTTGACACACTGTTCAACTTTCTGAAATCATTACAAAACCTTATAGTTCCATCTGGTTTTGGGACCAACACTATGGGACTTGACCAGTTACTGTGGGACTCCTATCACGTCCAGCTCTAACATGTTCTTTATTTCATTTGCAACTGCTTCCCGCCTACCTTTGGATATTCTATAGGGCTTTAACTTCTGTAATTATGTTTACCTTCTGTAATTATGTCATGCTGTATAACTGTGGTCAGTCCAGACAGGTGAGAGAAAAAGTCTCTATTCATACTCACAAATTCTTCAACTACTTCCACACTGCCTACCGTATGTCATGGCGGCAGTGTGGACTGTCCCGCGAATCGCTGTAAAAAGGCGGCTGTACTCCTGAGGAGTGTGCCCGCGGCTCGGGCAGACCCAATGTCCGCCGGCGAGCTGCGATGAGCGGCCACAGCCAAAGAACGGGGAACCGCCAATGTAAACACCGCGGTTCCCCGCTCTGTTAGTGGGGGCATAGGAGATCTACTGATCCCTGTCACTGGGATCAGTTACATCTCTTATGCCCATGGCAGCCCAGCCCCCCCACAGTTAGAACACACCTAGGGAACACAGTTAACCCCTTCACTACACCCTGCAGGTTAACCCCTTCAATGCCAGTGACATTTATACAGTAATCAGTAGACATTTAAATTTCTGATCGCTATATAAATGTCATTGGTCCCAAAAAAGTGTCAAAATGGTCCGACATGTCCGCCCCAATATCGCAGTACCATTAAAAATCGCAGATCGCCGCTATTACTAGTAGAAAAAAACTAAATAAATAAAAACCCCAAAAATGAATTCTCATCATCCGTAAACGCGACCACTTTTGCGCAAACCAATCAATAAACGCCAATTGCAATTTTTTTTCCCAAAAATATGAGGAAGAATATAAATCGGCCAAAACCAATAAAAAAAAAATGTTTTTTTATATTTTTTTTGTATTTGTATTTTAGCAAAAAGTAAGAAAAACTGTTTTTTTTGCAAAATCGTCGCTCTTCTTTTGTTTATAGCGGTGATCAGAAATGGCGCAGAGGGGATCAAATACCACCAAAAGAAAGCTCTATTTGTGGGGAAAAAAGGACACAAATTTTGTTTGGGTACAATGTTGCACAACCGCGCAATTGTCAGTTAAAGCGGCGCAGTGCCGAATCGCAAAAAGTGTTCTGGTCCTAACCTGGGAAATCCTTCCGGGGCTGAAGTGGTCCTTCTGTTGGGCCACTGACAAGGTTTCAGTTATGGGTACTTCCAGGGTGACAGGGGACATGTCCTTTTGGGGAGTTGGCATTGCTAGTAAAGCCTCTCTGTCCTTCCAAGGTTTAGATTAACATGATATATTTGCTCTGGTTTCCTTTTCCCTGGCTGGTAAAATTTGTAGTTTACCTCTCCTACCTCCCCTACTCTCTCCCCAATTTCAAAAGGACCTTGCCACTTTGCTAGGAATTTACTCTCAACTGTGGGGACTAGTACCAAGACTATCACCAGGACTGAAGACCCGGATCTTGGCACTCTGATTATAAACCATTCTCTGGGCCTCCTGGGCCTGCTCCATATGTTCCTGTACAAGCGGCATGACAGCAGTGATTCTATCTTGCATCAGTCAGATATGCTCGATGATGCTTCTATAAGGCGTAGTCGCTCCCTCCCACGTTTATTTTGCAATCTCTAGCAATCCCCTGGGATGTCTACCATACAGTAGTTCAAAAGGGGAGTAACCTGTAGGTGCCTGAGGTACCTCTCGTATGGCAAACATGAGGTATGGCAGCAAGAAATGCCAATTTCTCCCATCTTTGTCCACCACCTTTTTAACATGCTTTTGAGCATTTTGTTAAATCTCTCCACAAGACCAGTTTGCGGGTAGTAGACAGAGGTACGAAGATGGAAGATTTAGAACAACCTACACAATTCTTTAGTGACTCGGGACATAAATGGGATTCCTTGATCCGTTAATATCACTTTTGGAATACCCACACGACTAAATACCTGAACAAGCTCTTTGGCAATCGCCTTAGCTGAGGTATTACGCAAGGGAATGGCTTCAGGATATTGCGTGGCATAGTCCACTATTACCAGTATGTGCTTATAGGCCCGGGCAGACTTTACTACTGGTCCCACCAGATCCATGCCAATTCTTTCAAAAGGCACTTAAATTATTGGTAACGGTACCAGCGGACTGTGAACATGGGGCAATGGCGCAGAATACTGACACTCTGGACATGACTCACAATATTCTTTGACTTCTGCATATAACCCAGGCCAAAAGATTCTCTGGGTTATTTTCTCCTTGGTCTTCTATATACCCAGATGTCCACCCATCATATGACCATGGGCTAAATCTAATACCATCCGGCGATAGGGTTTGAGAACCAATAGCTGCTCTACCTCCTCCTCTCCTTGCTTTACTACCTGATACAGCAAGTTACTTTTAAGAGCCATGTAGGGAAAATACACCCCTATATTAGGTTCAACAGGCTCCCCATCTATCATTTTATTGTTTTCTCTGGCTGTATTGAGTGTGGCGTCTTTTATTTGTTCCGTACAAAAATTATCTTTCTTGACCTCTAAGTCAGGCACCACATTCTGTCCACTCTAACTATTAGAGTCAGAGATGATTTCTTGTTCATTACCCTCCAGCTGGGGGCTGGATTCTAGCTCCTACTGCTCCCCAGCCAGTACAGAAAAAGGAAAAGGACCTCCTCCTTCCTCGGACACGCCAACAGTTTCCCTTTCAATTTTGTAATCAAAATGGTCTGGTGTGAGTTCCAGTGTTTCCTCAGCAGGGAGAGCTCTGTCCTCCCGACTCCTTCTGTTTTCCCATAAACTCCAAAAGTGGGGAAAATCTCTCCCCGCTATGGCTTCATGAAGCAGTGAGGATACCACCCCCACTGAATGTGTCACCATGCCCCAAGGGGTATCAATCTCAGCCACAGCAGTCTGGTAGTCATGTGTGTCACCGTGTATGCAAATAATCCCAATAGTGCTAGGGTGTAACTTTGTGGGATTTACATAATCACCTTTGACTAATGTCACCACGGTACCAGAATCTAGCAGAGCAGTGACTGGCTTTCCATCAACTGAAATTACACACATTTGCTTTTCCATGCTTTCCTGACATGTTGCAGGCAGTACATGCCCCCTGTGCAAAAAGAGACATGCATTTTATCAAGTAAGCATTATCACATTGCATTGGTTCATCATTTAAGGAACAGTTAGCAGCAATATGACCAAACACCTGGCATCAATAACATTTTATGTGTTCTGTACCCAGTCCTCTAAACTGCTTCAGACACCTTCCTGACCTATTTGCCCAGTCTCTAGGCCCTGAGCCCATAGTCTCATTATCTGTGGCAACAGTCTTGTAATTTCTCCCCACACCCTTGAACCCTGGAACAGTCTTACTGGATCCTCTGGGCGATTTTTCACCCCTAAAGACATTGGGGCGGGGCACAGATGGGTTAAACAAGTCCCTGGCAGCAGTATATCTCTCCACCAGATCCACCAGCTGGTTTCAGTCTTAGGGTCCCCATGGCTTGTCAGTACTGTATGATCACCGATGCACCCGTTGAGCCCGGACTAAATGTGACGCCCATACGTGCAAGTATCTTGGCTTTCAGTGTCTCATAATCCTGGGCTGCATCTGGTTCCAGATCATTATAGGCCTTTTGGGGTTCTCCTGTCAGAAAGGGCGCTAGTAGTCCTGCCCATTGCTCTTTTTGCCATCCTTCTTGATCAGCGACTCTTTCAAAAGTTGCTAGGTACGCTTCCACATCATCTGCAGGTGTCGTCTTCTGCAGGAAATAGTTGGCAGGCACCATTTTCTGTTCCACTGGCAAAGGACTTGCGGACCCCTTCTTTAACTCCACATAGGGCCTCTCAGCTGCTGGCTATTTGCCTCCCACTGGGCTGCCGCGGCCTCTGCAACTTGGCGGTTGGTTTCCTGCTGGGCTGCAGTGGCTTGTGTGACCTGGCGATCGGTTTCCTGCTGGGTTGCAATGGTCTGCAGCAGGGCTTTTAACACATTCTCCATCTTTCCACTTGTTTAGAAAGATGCCAGCCAAAAATCCACCATCTGTGGGGGGTTAGCTCAATGGGGATCACCTTCCCTGGGAAAAAAGCAGTCCAAACGGCAGGTTTTCTTAAAAGCTGACTTGTAGCCAGTTCTATTTTAAAAGGTTGCATGAAAATAAAACAAACAAAGTAGAAAATAAATTCTTGCCATCCAGGCTCTTACTAAACATTTCCAGTTTTCCTAACTGAGCGGTGATGGGTTTTTCTCCGTCACCCACAAAACAAAGACAATGCAAACCTTTTGTTTCAGTCATAAAGCAAACTTCAGTTCAAGCTCTCTCAGGTTTGATGGATCCTTCTGGAGAGTCCCAGGCCAGAGCAAACCCTTGCTCTACTCCTGTTTATTTATACCACCTGATAGTGGACACAACTGGACTGCAAAATCTGGTCTGGAACCAACCTTGCTAAGGTGGCTGGTAAAACCAGATTCCACCTTAGTTTCCTGCAAATGAACGCATGCAAGGTGAAACATAATGTCCATCGGTCACCTCGCCTTTCATAATATATATACATACATGCACACACAAATACTCACTTTATTAGGTACACCTGTTCAATTGCTTGGTAACACAAATTGCTAATCAGCCAATCACATAGCAGCAACTCAATGCATTTAGGCATCTAGATGTGGTGAAGACGACTTGCTGAAGTTCAAACCACGCATCAGAATGGGGAAGAAAGGGGATTTAAGTGACTTTAAACGTGGTATGGTTGTTGATGCCAGATGGGCTGGTCTGCGTATTTCAAAAACTGATGATTTATAGGGATTTTCATGCACAACCATCTCTAGGGTTTACAGAGAATGGTGGGAAAAATAGAAAATATCCAGTGAGTGGCAGCTGTGTGGAGGAAAATGCCTTGTTTATGTCAGAGAAGAATGGGCAGATTACTTCAAGATGATAAAAAGGCAACAGTAACTCAAAAAAACACTCGTTACAACCAAGCTATGCAGGATACCATCTCTGAATGTACGACACATTAAACCTTGATGCAGATGAGCTACAGCAGCAGAAGACCACACCGGGTGCCACTCCTGTCAGCTAAAAACAGGAAACAATTCACACAGGCCAACCAAAATTGGACAATAGAAGATTGGAAAAACATTGCCTGGTCAAAGGAGTCTTAATTTCAGTTGCAACATTCAGATGGTAGGGTCAGAATTTGCCATAAACAATATGATAGCATGAATCCATCCTGCCTTGTATCAATGGTTCAGGTTGGTGGTGGTGGTGTAATGGCATGGGAGATATTGTCTATATATATATATTTTTTTTTTTAAATAAAGATCTTCTTTAAAGTGGAGGTCAAGTCCTAATCCATGTGCCTACACATAAATACTATGATTGTGAGGAAAAGAGGTGCCCAGGGCACATTGCTAATTATACCTCTGAAAAATGTTTTTGGTATGAAAAAGAAACACTCCTGGAATGCTGTATGCAGTCTCACAATAAGCTGCAAAGGAAACAGGAATTGGATTGTCATTTTTTTTCTACGCCATAAAGAGCTACACACATACAGTTCTCCAGAAAGCAATGTCGCCTGAGAAAATGCAAGGAATGTCTAGAGGAGGCAGCAACATTAGCAACCCTGGAATGTGATTACAGTAAGGAGACCTGTACTGTAAAGTATGGAGGTTGCTACTACTGACTTGTCCTTCAACAAATGCTAGTTTTCATGCTGTCCTGCAGATCCGACAGCTTTAATTCTTTTTAAAGAGGAAGTAAACCCAGATTGGGTTTACTTCCTCAATATACCCCTGTAATGTAGAAGCATAATGGGCTACTATGCCCCACATAGTGGCCCATTATGTGCCACTTACCTGCAAACGAAGCCTGTGATGTCCAGTGCTGTCCCCTGTGCTGGCCGCGTCCATCCTTAGCCCCTCTTCCTTCCGGGGCCGCAACTCCGGCTCTGTGACTGGAGCCGCCAGTCACGGCATGATCGCAGTGGAGGCACGGAGGCCGTTTCTTCACTGCGCATGTGCCGACATGACGTTGGCACAGCACATACACTGCATATCTCCTGAACCGTACAGGTTTAGGAGATATGCAAGGCACCTACAGGTAAGCCTTATTATAGGCTTACCTGTAAGTTAACGTGGTTGTCACGAGTTGACAACCACTTTAAGCGATTGAGGTCAAGGGTGGCGATTTTTGCTCCAAGTGACTAACTATTCAGCCAGGCAACTAGCACTTTTAGAAAGTGTCCGTAATGGAATTCCATAATTTCTCTTTGTAGAGGTTTCATTTAAAGATGGCCATACTCATAGCAATTTGTAATCAAATTAGGTACATAGCTACATACGGTAGATATGTTGAAATCACAAGGCCATCTAGTTCCACTAGAGCTGCGTGATTCTGGATAAAATGAGAACCACAATTTTTTTGCTTAGAATAAAGAACACAATTCTCGCGGTGTAACATCATCTTTCACGTTAAACAAAAAAAAAAAAAAAAATCGGGCTAACTTTACTGTTTCCCAATTGGAGGTTTCCTTTCATCAAAGGTGCTTTCTCTTTTATGCAACGTGTTATGCACGGAAACATATCCTACCTAAATGGAAGACATCTGTGGCCCCCACGGTTAGGCAGTGGAAAGGGTTGGTGAACCAGGTGTTGCCTCTTGTGTCAACTTGCATATCTGGGTCAGAACTGTATGAAAAAATTCAACAAAATGGGATGATTGGGTTGAGGCGAGAGGACTATCTCTGTGATGCTGGGTCTGGCACCCCCCTTTCCACCACACTTTCCTACCTGTTCCCTTCCACTCCCCTTTTCCCTTACCTTCGTCTTTTATAATTGCAAGTTTCCAACAACTAAGATGGAGTTCCTGAGTTGGTTAACCTGCATTTTGAATATAGAGTAATGTGCTAAGATACTTTGTGTTCCTTGATGTATGTTTCTACATGTGGTATATGATACTGCTTTATGTCATTTGTGGTCATAGATTCAGACACCTGCTAGGTTTTGAGACACTGCTCTGGTCTGTACTCATATTATGTTTTTAATTTAGGTTAATTTTCTTCTATTTTTTTGCTAAATAAACTACATCTGTTAAAAAAAAATGACCTTGTTTGCAGACCTAAGTTCATCCCTTTGATCTAAAGAACCAAATTATACATTGTATCTCTTCTCTAACGCTCAGCACTGAGGAATGTTGATAAACATTTGCTGGCTTTTTTTTTATTTTGACAGCTCTGAGTACAGAGCAGCTCTGCACTGCTTACTTACAATTGTGAAAATGCTGGATTAAGATCGTGAGGGGGGTTAAATAGAGATCGCAATTTTTTAACGTTTAATTGCGCAGCTCTAACTTCCACCAAGAGAAAAAAAAGAGTAAAACGGTATAAATTAATTCAAAACCTCCATATACAGAACCCTATACCTACAGTTGATCCAGAAGAAGGTAAAAAAACAACCTATAGAAAGCATGGTTCCATTTGCTCCAGCAGGGGAAAAAATAATTCCTACCTGCTCCCTCATAAGGCATTCGGATATTTCCTGGATCAACAACCTCTGATATTATTACCTATAAATGTTAATCTCCAGTCATATATTATGTATTTAGGAATGAGGTTTTAGGTTTTTTTAAAGCAATCTTCTGAGCTGGGCAGAACTAGTTCTTAATTGAGTATATTCCACTTTTTAACAGCTCTTACTGTTGAGAAGTATGGTTAAATCTATTTGAATTCAAACAAAGAGTGCCCTCTTATCCTTTGTGATGATTTTAAAGTGGTTCTAAAGACTCAAGTTTTTTTTACCTTCATGCATTCTATGCATGAAATTAAAAAAAAAAAAAACTTCTGGGTGCAGCTCCCCCCTCACCTCCCCCCTTATACTTACGTGATGTGCATGAGAGCAGGGGCTCTCCCAGGTCTCTCTCTCCTCATTGGCTCACACACCAGAGGGAGCCATTGGCCCCCTCTGCTGTCAATCACAGCCAGTGAGCCATGAGGAGGGGACAGGGCGTAGCCGCGCTGTGTGTGTGAATGGACACACAGGGCGCAGCTCGGGAGCGAGCCTGCTTGAGTGCCCCCATAGTAAGAGGCCTGTTATTGAGGGCACTCAGCAGGGGGGGAGGGGCCAGGACCACCAGTGGGGCACCCAAAAAGGAGAGGATCGGGGCTGCTCTGTGCAAAACCATTGCAAAGAGCAGGTAAGTATAACATGTTTGGTATTAAAAGAATATTTACTTTAGAATCCCTTTAACCACTTCCACACCACCTACGGTGTATTTACGATGGCAGTGTGGACGCTGAGCGGTGATCTGCGAGTGGCTGCTAGGGGGCGCGCGCCGCTGTACTCCTGAGGAGTGTGCCCGCGGGTCAGGCGGACCCGATGTCTGCCGGCGAGCCGTGATGAGCGGCCACAGCCAAAGAACAGGGAACCGCCGATGTAAGCACGGCGGTTCCCCGCTCTGTTAGTAGGGGCATAGGAGATCTACTGATCCCTGTCACTGGGATCAGTTAGATCTCTTATGCCCATGGTAGCCTAGTCCCCCCACAGTTAGAACACACCCAGGGAACACAGTTAACCCCTAGATCTCCCCCTGCAGGTTAACCCCTTCAGTGCCAATGACATTTATACAGTAATCAGTGGACGTTTCAATTTCTGATCGCTGTATAAATGTCATTGGTCCCAAAAAAAGTGTCAAAAATGTCCAACATGTCCGCTGCAATATTGCAGCACTGCTAAAAATCACAGATCGCCGTCATTCCTAGTAAAAAATAAATAAATAAATAAAAACCCCAGAAATGAATTCTCATCATCAGTAAACGCGGCCATTTTTGCGCAAACCAATCAATAAATGCAGATTGTGATTTATTTTTTTTTACCAAAAATATGAGGAAGAATATAAATCGGCCAAAACCGATGAAAAAAAAAATGTTTTTTATGTTTTTTTTTTTTGGGATTTGTATGTTAGCAAATAGTAAGAAATTTGGCTTTCTTTGCAAAATTGTCGCTCTTCTTTTGTTTATAGCGGCGATCATAAATGACGCAGAGGTGATCAAATACCACCAAATGAAAGCTCTATTTGTGGGGAAAAAAAGAATGCAGATTTTGTTCGGGTACAAAGTCGCACGTCTGCCCAATTGTCAGTTAAAGCGACGCAGTGCCGAATCGCAAAAAGTGCTCTGGTCCTAACCTGGGAAATCCTTCCGGGGCTGAAGTGATTAAAGTGGATAATAGTGAATATGAGAAATTGCAAACAAACAATTCAATGCCATTAAATATTGAACAATTCAACACATACAGTATTGTTCCACAGTTTGCAGTTGACTGAAAAATTTGGTCTATCGGTTATAAATGTAAACAATTTATTAAAAAGGTTAATTATCTGAATCAGAATTCGGTTTTCCCAACACAAACATAGATTTGTTTAAAGTCAAAAGCAATTAACAAAACTCTGTCACAGCCTTTGCAGAGTTACAATCAATAAAGTGCTCATTAAATCAATTGAATCATGAATCTTTGGTTTGCGATTTTTATTCAATTTAATCATTTTAGTCATGTTAAATGATTAATTGTATGATTGATACATGTGTAGTCACCTTAGTGGAAAGAAATATGTAGATATTGCTTGGTTTTACTACTATACGATTAGAAAGGCCATAGAAGACCCAGCCATTCAATTTCTCACAAAGTTAGGCATAAATGCTTATGGATGCTTGCAGAAGTTTTGGATGCAGGGCACCAGGTAACAAAAGCATAACAGGGTAAATTCACTCAATGACCAATTGTTTAAAATTTTAGGAAAACGCAAAATTATTTACAAACAATTTGGATTTCTTGCATATCACTAAAGAGCATGCAGCAGGCCATGGCTCGGCCATGAGTTCCTACACTACTGTCTTTCCCTGAAAAGTTTGCATTCTACATATTTACATCAGTTGTATAGCGGTTTGTTTAACGATGGCAGGAGGAGAAAGCAGAGTGCTAATTCATCAGTGTGCTTCTGTTTATATACAGTATTATAAACACTGACAGAGAAGCTTTCGTAATTTTTTGCATTTACCAATTTTTTCAGTAGAGCCACTTTAGTGCAACTAGAGGCAAAACATTTTTTTTTATTCTAGATAGAGTAAGGGGGAGGGTTATAACCCTGTCTATTTTTTTGGTATCTGTGTCCCATAGGGGAGATTTCCCTTCACTTCCTGTCCCATAGCCAAAACAGGCAGTAGGAGGAAATCCCTCCAAAGTGAGGGAATCACATTGGGTCCCCAGAACTAGTGTCCCCATTGAAAGATTTGGATTTCACCTCTATTACTGTTCTGGTGTCAACCCAGCATTTGGAATTTTCTTTTAGTTTCCTTTTCAATGATAATGGTAAACAATACAAAGGCACCTACTGAAAAAGCCCAAGGGACATAACGTGCATAGAGGTGCCATTTGGTCCTAGCGCTCTGTATATGCTGTATGAAGTATTAAGGGCAGGATTTGTGTCAACTGCTTATCATAGCACTTAGAGTGCTTTCTCACTGTGAGTATTTTATTGGGGACATTTTTTAATAAAGTAAGTTTTAGCCCACGTTCACATTGGGTCGATTTGGCATGTGATTTGACATGTCGAAACGCATACCAAATCGGCGGCTATTGCCGGCAACGGCACCATCCGGATTGGTGTGGGCTTGCACCAATTCCAAAAAGTAGTTCCTGTATTCCTTTTGGGGGCAATTTGATTAGACATCTGTGCATGATTCCACACAGATGTCTGTCAAATCACCCCTGAAGTTGGACTCCATTTCAGGTTTGAAAACGTGCAAGTTCAGTTGAGAAATAGGGGCAGAGATGTAGTTGATGTAATTGTTGAGGAGCATTTCTGTCCCCAGCAGGGTGAAACAAATGTGAGGGTTTGTGTTGCTAACAACTGGGCTGATGGGGTGGTCACTTCAGTTGAAGCTTCTGGTGGTAATAATAAAGCAGTTGATAGTAGTGTTTGTCACAACATTGGCATAACACTAACATTAATTTAAAAAAAAAACAAATACAATACTCAAAACCCTCTGGGTCTGCCTTCCAACCAGGGAGGGATCTTCAATTAGAATTGGAGTAGTATACAGACCCCCAGGACAGACTGAGGATTATGATAACTTGTTGATTGATGAGATAACTCAAATGACAATGAAGGGAGAAGTTTTGATTATGGGTGACTTCAACATACCTGACATTAACTGGAATTCACAAACTGCTATTACAAGCAGGAGCAGGGATGTAATGGAATCACTGAATGGACTTTCTTTAAAACAGTTAGTAAAAGGCCCAACCCGAGGTGATCATATTCTTGACCTAGTACTGACAAATGGGGATCAACTGTCTGATGTTGAGGTGGGGGAGAATTTGGGTTCTAGTGATCACCAATGTCTTTGGTTTAATATTAAAACAAGAACTGAAGAATCATATACAAAAACAAAAGCTTTAGATTTTAAAAGAACAAATTTTGCTGGAATGGGGAAATTTCTAAAAAATGAACTGAAAGATTGGAGTAAAATGACAGAAGTAATCAGTGGACACTATTAAAGTCTAACATCCTGGAGGCAATTAGATCATATGTCAGGCAAGTTAGTAAGAATAAACGGAAGAAAAAAACAATATGGTTCACTAAAGAGGTAAGTAGGATAGTAAAGGGAAAACAAATAGCGTATAGAGGATTAAAGGAAACAGGAGGTGTAGCTGACAGAGATGAGTATAAAAATAGACAAACGGAGGCCAAACACATTATCAGTGCTGCAAAAGCACAGAAATTGGAGGAAGAAATTGCTAAGTCTATTAAGAAAGGAGATAAAACCTTTTTTAGGTACATTAGTGATAGAAGGAAAACATACAATGGGATAACTAAAATGAAAACGGGGCACAACACATATGTTGAGAGTGACCAAACTGTAGCAAACCATTTAAACAATTACTTCTGTTCAGTCTTCTCAGAAATAGACTGCACTAATGATAGCAAGTTCATATTGGTTCTAGTAATGATGGTTCATTTCTAGGATTCTGGAGACAGAGGTAGCAGAGGAACTGGCTTGGTTAAAGCTTAATAAAGCAATGGGCCCTGATGGTATTCACCCCAGAGTTCTAAGAGAACTTTGAGATATAGTTGTTGGACCATTAACGTATCTTTTTTAATCAATCTCTTCTAACAGGAGAAGTTCCCCATGATTGGCGGATAGCGAATATTGTACCTATCCACAAGAAGGACAGCAAGGTAGAAGCTGGCAATTACAGGCCAGTGAGTTTAATATCAATTGTAGTCAAGTTAATGTAATCACTCATGAAAAGAAGGATCATTGATCACCTAAAAATACACAGCATGGCTTTACTGAGGGCAGATCGTGTCAGGTAAATCTGATTGAATTTTTTGACTATATTACCAGAGTTTTGGACCAGGGTGGTGCTGTGGACATAGCGCATCTTGATTTCAGCAAGGCATTTGATACAGTTCCACATAATGATCTAATACAAAAGTTATACAAGCTGGGACTTAACCCTTGGGTGGTCCAGTGGATATGCAGTTGGCTAAAGGATAGATACCAGAGTGTGGTTGTAAATGGGGTTCACTCAGAACAGAGACCAGTCACTAGTGGGGTACCACAAGGCTCTGTACTGGGTCATGTTGTATTTAACCTATATGTAAGTGATATAACTAAAGGTTTGCTGGGTAATGTATGTCTCTTTGCTCATAATACAAAGGTGTGTAATAGGGTTGATATCCCTGGAGGTGTCTGTAACAAGGAACATGATTTGGCATTGCTGAAAGATTGGTCAAAGCAGAGGAGACTGCAGTTCAATATTTCTAAATGAAAAATAATGCACCTAGGGAATAAGAATCCCCTTAGAGAGCATTGGGGGTACAGTGTTCGCCAGAAAAAGATTTGGGGGTGCTTATTTCAGATGATTGCAAAATGAGCAAACAGTGTGACCAGGCAGTGAGAAAAGCAAATAGAATTTCTGGGATGTATCAGTAGATGGGTCACCAGCAGGAGGAAGGAGGTTCTGATTCCTCTATATAGATCTTTAGTGAGACCTCACTTAGAATACTGTGTCCAGTTCTGGATACCTCACTTACAAAAAGATATTGATAAGATAGAACGAGTTCAGAGACGGCTAACAAAAATAGTGACAGGTCTGGGGGATAAAACATATCAAGAGCGACTTCAGGAACTTAATAAGTACAGTGTGGAGGAAAGAAGGGAGAGGGGAGACATGATTGAAACCTTTAAATACATCAAGGGGGTGAATAAGCTTCAGGAGGGCAGTCTTTTCAATATGAAACCAAAATCAAGAACACAGGGACATGACCTCAAACTAACTGGATGGAATGTCAAAACTAATCTTAGAAAGTATTATTTTACTGAAAGGGAGGTTGATGATTGGAATAAACTACCAACAGAGGTTGTGAGACAGTCAACAGTAAATGGCTTCAAACATGCTTGGGATAAACATAAATCTATAGTCAGACAACGAGGTTAATGGGAAAAAAAAAGGGGCAGACTCGATGGACTACTCAGTCTTTTTCTGCCGTCACTTTTCTGTTTCTATGATTTCTAACCCGCATCAGTGTGGTTGGAGGAGAAGAGCATAGTAGTGAAGGGAGGAGGATATCGCTTAGGACATGCTCACTTGACCTTGTTTGGTAGATTGGGGTCCACTTTGGGGGGTGAGCAGTTAATCTGCACATATGCATGAAATAAATAATCCTGGAGACATATAAAGAATTGATGTTTTCTTGCATTTATAGAATTAATGTGAGTGTTTTTGGGTTAATTGGTATTTTACACTTTGTGTACAGAGAGCACTATACATTTTTATTTTTTTGCAGTTTCCTACATCTGATAGGGTGGAGGAGGAGTAGACGGAAGGACAAGCGTTGAATATCACATGGGATAAGATGATGCACACGTTTACAAACTTGATTTGTGTTTTGGAGTGGTTAGAGTGGCTGCAAGCAAAGAGTATTCAAGAGTGTATGGAAGATTTTGCACAACTCTAAGATGAACATGATGGACTATAATTAAATCATGGACTCATGAACATAGTTGGCCTTTTGCGCTACATTGTATGTATGCTTTAAATAATGGTTAAAGACAGCATTAAAAACAGACAGATCTTCGGATTCCTCTCCTCTCTACCCAAAACGAAAAAAAATGTTTGCTTTCAGAGCCCGCCCCGGATAGTGACATCATAAGGGGGCAGGGCCTCCGAATTATGTCAACGGGTGGCCCGTCCCATGCCAATATAAGTCACTGCACAGCACGGTGACACCATTAGTCCGGGAGATCGCATCGTGTCAACATGGGAAGGAGAAGAGAGGAAGAACAGAGGGAGAAAACAGCGAAGACCCAGCAAAAGCGCAGAAGACACAGCAGAAGAGCAGAAGATGCCGCGGAGACGGAGAAGAACCAGTAGAAGAAAGAAGACCCCTCAAAAGAAAGAAGACCCCGCAAAATAGCAGAAGAAAGAAGTAGTTGGAGATGGGAGAAGAAATCGGAGGGAGAAGACACCAGAGCAGATTTAATAAAAATACTTTCAAAACCTGTGTAGGGTGTTTTTTTTTTACATTTTTCTTTTAGGTGAAAGGGTAGGGGTACAATGTACCCCATGCGCATTCACAGAGCTCAAAATTTCAAGTCCTGAGCTACTAGCCAGGCCTTAAGGATTATTCACCACCAGTTGCCCCACCCAACCCCTATCATGCCCCGCCCCTAATCCCTCCCCTATAAACGTCCTCATAAATTCTCCTGAAATCACACTTTAAATGTTTTTAGTTACACAAATAAATATTAACAACATCTTTATCAGTGCAGCCTCACCTGTGCCCATTAATGCAGTGTTACCCGTGCCCATCAATGTAGCCTCACCTATGCTCATGAATGCAGCCTAACCTGTGCCCATCAACGCAGCCTAACCTGTGCCTATCAACACGGTCTCACCTGTGCACATCAACGTGGCGTGACCACTGCCCACCAACATAGCCTCACCCGTTCCCATCATCGCAGCATGACCAGTGCCCACCAACGCAGCCTCATCTGTGCCCAGCATTGCAGCATGACCAGTGCCCACCAATGCAGCCTCACCTGTGCCCATCATTGCAGCCTCACCTGTGCCCGACATTGCCTTGTGCCCGACATTGCAGCCTCGCCTGTGTCCATCACTGTAGCCACACCAGTGTCCATCATTGCAGCCTCACCTGTGCTCATCATTGCAACCTCACCAGTGTCCATTTTTGAAACCTCGCCTGTGCCCATCATTGCAGCCTCACCTGTGTAGAGAGTGGAGGAAGAAAGAGGGCGGCCAGATCATCATAGGGGAAGAGAGTGCCATAGAGGAAGAGGATTCTCTGCTTGATCAGTTTACATTAGAATTGCAGTCCACTCTGCTCGCTGTCACATACAGTCCTGCCCTCCCAACCTGGCGCTTGTGACAGACAGAACATGCCCTGGCATTGGACCAGCATTCTGTCTGTCACAGGCGCCGGGTTCAGGAGGGCGGGACTGTATGTGACGGCGAGAAGAGCGGACTGCAATTCTATGTAAATTGTTACAGCGGGGCAATCCCAGCTATGTGATCAAGCAAAGAATCTTCTTCCTCTGCGGCGCTTTTTTCCCCTATGATGATCCGGCCGCCCTTTCTCTTCCTCCACATTCTCTTCCCCTGGGAGAATGGCTCCCATTCATCCTTGCCTGCTGGCGGTGCTCGCCCCCACCCAAGCAGCCCTCATTTTCCACTCGCAAAATGCGAGAAGGCGAATCGAAAATTTGAGGGCTTCTTGCCAGGGAGATCACTCCCTTTGTTGAGGATAATTTAGTGGGGCACTGTATGGGGATAGGGTGGAATATCTATTTCTCTGCCCTTGTTCTCCCCCTTTTCACCTATCATTGGTCCCACGTGGATACAGGTGAACAGCGGGTAGCCTGTTTTGGAATCTCTGGATGCTTTTAAACTTATTAGTTTTGGATGCAAATGTCTTCTTTCACGATATTGCTAAATCATATGACCAAGAGGAAGAACTCTTTTGCAACGCGTCGGGTTCCCTCTGTTTTCTTTGAAACAGAGAGTGGTGGTTGTATCAATATTACTGTTTCTGTATTTTAAATGTATATTGTAACCATTATGCATCCCATGTATGTACCTGTATGTATCTTTTTTGTCTATGTGTAGCCCTATGTTTGGGCAGTTTAAATATGACATAAAAGTTGTAATTTTATGATTATACTGGATTACTCTCATGAAGTTGGTCTCCCCTTAAAAGTCTCAAGTGAGGTTTTCCTCTAATCTGTATCACAGGGATGTGGGTAGACCCCCCTTCTTTGAGGTTTGATGCACAGCAATAACCATTTTTAAAATCCATACCAGACCGAAGGGTCTGGCATGTATTTTGGGGGGCCCTACGCAGTTTTTTCAGCTTGAAGGTTCCCCTTAAACTCCACACCAGACTGAAAGGCCTGGTATGCTCTTGGAGGGGGACCCCATGCCGTTTTTTTTAAATAAATGTTGGGGTTGCCCTTCAAGATCCCTAGAGCACATTGTGCCTGGTATTGTCAGGATCAAAGTCAGATCCCTGTTCATAGAAATCGGACCAATGTAGGACCCGATGTAGGACCGTAAATGGCACAGCAAATTAGAATCAAAGTCAGACCGTTTAAATGTTGGATAGTGTGAACCCAGGCTAATTGTCAAAGCTTAATTAAACAAGCTGAAGTTAGAATCTGAGTAGCTACCATGCACAGCTGCACCAAATTCTGAGTGCACCAGCTTTAGTAAATCTCCGCCACTGTGCCATATTTATTGAGGAGTAGTGTTGTTGCCCTAGGAGTGGAAGTTTGTTAGGACTACAGAACACTTCCACTCTCCATAATATGATTGGGGGGGGGGGGGGGGTTGTTATGTGGTCCCTAGAAGTAAACTGGGAAAGGTTTGTAACTGAGAACAGAGGGGCCTAATACAAGCCCTAATGGATTTGTGGTAGGATCAACAAGTATTTCATGCACTTTCAATTGTATAGTTAATAGACCAAAAAGGAGTAAATAATAGAAATCCCAGCTACTTTAAACCAAGTGGATGTAAAAAAACTAAAGAATTTGGTAGGGAGGCACACATTTAGGTCACTAGTAAATAAACAGCATCAGGAGCCACCAAATATGGTTCAATTGTTAAAGAACAGATAAATTGGGTTACATGCTTTGCCAGAATTACAGATCCCCACCTCTTAAAATCACATTCTCATCTATTGTGAGAGCTGCAGATTAGGACATAAATTATTTAAAATTCAAAACCAGCTCAATACCTTTATTTGAAACAACTATTATAAATAGCATCCAAACTCCCTTGTGGCAAACAGTTATCAAATAAATAGGCTGTCACTGCATGAAAATAATTAACAGTTGCTCGCAAGCCGTGTTCTCTTAGGTATTTCCTTGTCTGCATCCAGCAGCAATTTAGAGAGCTTCTTCGTGCCATTTCTAAAGCGTGCTTCACAATCTTATCTTACAATATCATTTCGTCTAATTAATTTTGTTGTATTCTAAACAATTATGCCGCTATTGAATACATTGCTTCAGCTTAGCTTTAAGGAGACGCCCCGGCAGATATAGAGGTCTTACACATTTTTGGTCCCGAAGGTCTCCAGTGACACGCGCGTTTTATGTATTTAGCCGTTATTAAAACATTACTCTATTTTATGCAAAAGGCTTACATCTGCAGTGAACCAAAAAGCTTCTGAAACATGGAGTCATATTTTGCATAATGTGAACTATCTGGCATAATCATGCAACAATCTAAGGTTTGTAAGAAGAGAACAACCAACAACACCCAGGAAAACTGGGTGAGAAACTGACAGGGTAGGCTGGAAAGGTGTTTAGCATGCAGCTGCTCCCAGCTGACATATGTAGAACAGCAGTTCACAGTCTATGGAGATATTGTTCAACATGTAGTGAGCATGTTGGGTGAAAAATGGGCTTCTAAATATACTGTTCCTACTAGAAAACATTCATAATATGGGAACCATATAGGCCAATAGCTAAGAAAACTCTTTAAATGTACTAGTCCACTATTGCCATCATCCAGGAACTAGCCCTGAGAAATGCCATTGAGCCATTGCTAGAGTACATACATATAGACAGGATGTTGCTGCAAAGAGGCTGCAAAAGATAATCAGCACTGAGATGCAAAAAAGGATGTAAAAAAGGGCTAAATCAAGGATTTTATTAGCAAAAATAATGCAATAAACAGTGATTCAGCAAATCAAATGTCATTCGCTTGCATCTACTTTGAGCGGTTGTAAAGCTTTATACAGCCAGTGAAGTGACTGGTGATACATATATAAAACAAATCCTACTACATACGTTGTACCATATATCTGCAGTCATTTTCCATTCTCATTCTTGTAAAACACAGAGTTAAAAAAGCATGCTTCACAGCAGTGGCAACTGGCGAAGTTTTAGGATGGGGGGCGCCAGGCCCCGCCCTTCCTTTTTGACCCCTCCTACGTCTAATAAGCCCCACCCCTTATATAATCCACCCACTCCGTCCCCTGTATTCCACATATTGTGTCAGGAGTACACAGCTCAGCATCACAGGACACAGTATACAGCTCAGCATCACAGGACACTATATACAGCTCAGCATCACAGGACACAGTATACAGCTCAGCATCACAGGACACAGTATACAGCTCAGCATCACAGGACACAGTATACAGCTCAGCATCACAGGTGGGGTAAATTGCAGCCAATATCACAGGTGGGGTCAATTGCAGCCAATATCACAGGTGGGGTAAATTGCAGCCAATATCACAGGTGAGGTAAATTGCAGCCAATATCACAGGTGGGGGTACATTGCAACCAGTATCACAGGTGGGGGTAAATTGCAGCCAATATCACAGGTGGGGTAAATTGCAGCCAATAACACAGGTGGGGGCACTTATGCAGCCAGTGACACAGGTGGGGGCACTTATGCAGCCAGTGACACAGGTGGGGGCACTTATGCAGCCAGTGACACAGGTGGGGTACATTGCAGAGACCCCCCCCCCGATGTCGGGACAAGTCCCGCACTTACCCCATCCAAAAGGCAGGCAGGCAGGCAGGAGTGTTGCAGAGTTCGGCATGTGGAAAGCGGGCTGTCCCTCATCGTTGGACAGTCACCGGGCAGTCAGGGTCTCTGTGGAGCGGGAGTCACGTCCGCTGCCACAGTGACCCGCCCCCCGGCCACTGCATCCAATCACTGAGCCGCAGGCTCAGAGCAGCCAATCAGGCGATGTGTGTGCGGCTGTTTAGCGCACCCACATAGCTTTTAATGGCTGACCAATAGGCTCACTACTTGGCTGTCAGGTGACAGCCAAGGAGCCGAAAAAAAAAAAGTCAATGTACCGGTGCCACCTGCAGGGGGGCCGGGCTGACTTTTTTTTTCTTCTTTTTAGCCGGCGGGGAGGCGGCGCCCAAGCGCCCCTCATACACCAGCCACCACTACTTCACAGACACACAAAGCAGAGGGTAGGTAGCTGAAGTTACACAATATACAACTGTGAGGAGAGCTCTGGGAGCTTATGGAAGGGACACACGCCTCCACACAGTACAAAGGAAAGAAGCAAAGCTAAGAATATCAATCACAAGCTGTGTGTTGGAGCCCCCCCCCTCACGTTTTTTCTCTCTTGGAATATAGAAGGCCTGTAGGAAATGATTTATGCAGATTACAGATGAATGAGGCAGCAAAGAAAAATGACACTCAGTGGTTGAATTGAGACAAGTACATGCTATAGAAGGATGTGCTTTCTTCATATTTCAAAAATGTAACTACTTTAACCACTTCAGCCCCGGAAGGATTTCCCACTGTAGGACCAGAGCACCTTTTGCGATTCAGCACTGTGATTTGGCACTGCGCGGTCGTGCGACGTTGTACCAAAACAAAGTTTGCGTCTTTTTTTCCTTTTTGATCACCTCTGGGTCCTTTCTGATCACCGCTATAAACAAAATAATATCCACAATTTTGAAAAAAAATAAACAATATTTCATACCTTTTGCTAAAATACAAATCCAAAAAAAAAGTATAAAAAAAAAACGAATCTTTGCATTGGTTTTGGCCAATTTATATTCTTCCTCATATTTTTGGTAAAAAAACAAAAAACGCAATCAGCATTTATTGATTGGCTTGCGCAAAAGTTGCCGTGTAATTTCTGGCGTTTTTACAATTTTTTTTACTGGTAATGGTGGTGATCTGCGATTTTTATCAGGGCTTTGATATTGGGGCGGACATGTGGGACATTTCTGACACTTTTTTGGGACCAATGACATTTATACAGCGATCAGAAATTTAAATATCCACTGATTACTGTATAAATGTCATTGGCAGTGAAGGGGTTAACCTGCGGGGGGCAGTGAAGGGGTTAACTGTGTTCCCTGGGCGTGTTCTAACTGTGAGGGGGCTGGGCTACCATTGACAGGAATCAGTAGATCTTTTAAATGCCCACTGACATAGCGGGGAACCACCGTGTTTACATTGGCGGTTCTCCATTCTTTCCCTCTGCCAGGTCACCATGGCTCGCCGGTGGACGTCGGGTCCGCCTGAGCCGCAGGCACACTCCTGCAGAGTGCGGTGGGCACGAGAGCGTGCCGCCGGTGGCGCGCGCGAGCCGTTATTTATAGACCGTGATCTTGCATAGTAGAGCCACTCTGCAGCAGTAAATGTACGTGAGCCAGTACGGAACCGGTTAAAGGGAAATCTGACATTTTTTTATGATGTACATTTATAGATGGATTTGGTTTCTCTTCCATTGTAAACTTCATGAAGTGATTTCAGTCAAATATAATGACTTCTCTAATATTTAATAGCCATGCAGTGAGCATTTACAGGGCATGTGATCCTGCCACAAAGCCCACATACGTCTATAGAGTATCTTTCAGGTAAAGGGAGCTGTAGGGCAAGAACATATCTGTCAAATGTCATTCATTATGGGGGACTGTCCCTTTTTAGGAACCAGATTCAATTGCTTCTCTTTCCTTCTCAGATGTCCCTCTTTTTGATCTGATGTATAGCCCATAAAGTACTATTTGAAACAGACTTTCACTCAAACAGGAAAGCATGGCTAATCTTTCTCCTCCCCACTAACACTTCTGAGGGTTTGTATGGGGAGCAGGTACCTTTTTTGACAAGTACCAGCTCCCACTTGCACAACTCTCACCTAAGCAAGAAGGACATCTGCTTGGACCCGCAACATGCCCATGCCCCCCACCTGCAGCCTCCTAGGGAAGGTCACATGTCCCAGAAGGCAGCAAGACCAGTAGCACAGCGCAGTATTACCCCTGGCTTCCAAGTCCAAGATGGAGGTGCGACACTCCCACAGTGATGTGAAGAACTGGCTGCAGGAAGACAATGTGGACTCCAAGGATTGGTAAGTACTTCATTTTTAAAAGTCCGCAGCTACAGTATTTGTAGCTGCTCACGGTTAATTTTTTTAAAGGGTTAAGTTCCTGTTTACCAAAACTGTTCTACTGCACTAAAGGTTTCATCCAACCTCAAAAAAAAAAAATCACATCTGACATTTTTAAAAGCCAGTATAAAAGAATAGTAGTGGTGAAAACAGCCCCTTTAGATCATTTAGCAACCATTTTTGGTCTGTTAATTCTTCACGGTTCATGTACCTGGGTTGTCGCTTTTTCTCACTTCAGAAAGATTGGGATATATAAGAAGATGCTGAAATGCTGGGAATGCAGCTTTAAATGTTGGAGCTACTGTACATCATTATAGTTCCACGGTTGCAATGTTCAGCTGCTGTTTCCCACTTATAAAAACAGTATTTAATGCAGCATTGGTTTTCTGTAGCCAAACACTACAGTTAAAGAAGAACTATGGTCAAAATGAAGAAATCAATGTTATGCACCTATACAGTCTGTTAAACATGTCACTGATTGTTTTGTAAAAAGCAGTAAGGATGGCGAGATCTCTACCTTGTCTGCAGCTCTCATGTGCACTTCCTTTAGTGAAGTGACAACTTTACTTCCTGGTTTTTGAATTGCCTGTGTTAGACTCATGTTGTCTCAATTTGCATCTATTCTCTCTGCAAAAAACGTCTTGACGTCACTGGGGGAGGGGTTTTTTATCACATGGGAAGCTGAGGAATTTCATTCTACAGAGAATCATGGTTAGGTTCCGCCCACAATCGACCTTTTAAGCCCCGCCCACTCCCACTTATGTCCTGCCTTTGCCCGCCCACTGCTCTAGCTCCTAGCTCCTTCTGTTCTGCCAGATTACAAATTACCAGAGGAGTGCAGACAGAGAGAAGCACACAGATTAATAGACTGATCTGTGTGCAAAGTAACCTGTACTATCTTGTGGCTGATTTACATAGCACACACCCAGCTATTGATTGGCAGATGGGTGTGTGTTATGTAAAAACAGACTAAGCATAATAAAAGTCTGGATGTCTGTGGGATAGAGCAGCTATTTCACTGACAGGAAATACAATCTGACCTCTGCAGAACTCCTCTTATCATCACTACACTATACAGCTAAGGAAAACTGATGGAGGGGATTATAGACCCCAATCACAGCTACATGGTAGGGAAATAATCATTTCAGTTAATATGTTTATTACCATGTGTAACTTTCAGGTATTTATATGAGGATTTACTAAAATATGTATGTTGCTTTCAGTTGTACTTTAATGTTTGTTAATGCTGGAATTGTACATGCAAAATAAAAAGATGACATTTTTAACTGACTACAAGAAAACACCATGTGCACAGTGAATTTGTCAAGTACCAGATTCCGACAGGTGCTTTATCCAGCAGCTTTTCATGCACATGGTCACAATGCTGTCAACTGTGATTGACAGAGAATTACTAAAGGAAAACGACTGGTGTGACATCTATCAATATGCCTGAAAAGATCTGCTAGAACATATCTGCAAAGAATTGAAGGTTTGATTTTTCAGGCAGAAGTGCAACAGAAACATCACCAGTTTGATCTGAACCTTTACATAATGGAGAAAAGCTGAAGAAACTGTCATTTAATTTATTGGTATACATACTAGATTCATTTCAGTTTATGAGGATTATGTACAATGGACCTAAAATGCAGAAT
Organism: Glandirana rugosa; assembly: GCA_018402905.1. Classification (NCBI taxonomy): domain Eukaryota; kingdom Metazoa; phylum Chordata; class Amphibia; order Anura; family Ranidae; genus Glandirana; species Glandirana rugosa. The sequence continues at coordinate 3,170,563 of BLSH010532626.1, read as the reverse complement.
TTTTACTGTTATACAATTCTGATACAGACTTTGAATTGCTTGTCAGAAAACACTGAATTATTCACCTTATTTTTTGCCTCTCCTACACAACTTACAATCTAATGTAAGACACAGGACCATTCACTGAAATTGGAAGAGAAACAGTTTAACCATAAAATGTGTAGAGGGTTCTTTACTGTAAGAGCGGTAACGATGTGGAATTCTCTTCCAAAAGCAGTGGTATCAGCAGGGAGTGTCGACAGTTTAACCACTTCAATACAGGGCATTTATACACCATTCCTGACCAGACCAATTTTCAGCTTTCAGCACTCTCACACTTTGAAAGACTTTGATTTTTTTTCACACAAATAGAGCTTTTGGTGGTATTTAATCACCACTGAGATTTTTATTTTTTGCAACATAAGTGAAAAAAAAAAGATATTGAAAAAAAACACACTTTTTTTTTTTAGTTTCTATGATAAAATTTTGCAAATAAGTCATTTTTGTTCATAAATGTGGGCCAAAATGAATACTGCTACCTATCTTTGGTAACAATAAACCAAATAAGTGTATATTATTTGGTCTGTGTGAAAGTTATAGAGTCCACAAACTAGGGTGCCAATCATTGAAAATTGATCACACCTGATGTACTGATGGCCTGTCTCATTTCTCGAGGCCCTGAAATGTCAGGAAAGTAAAAATACCTCCCAAACGACCCCTTTTTGAAAAGTAGACAGTCCAAGGTATTTGGTAAGAGGCATGGCGAGTTTTTTGAAGTTGTAATTTTTTCCCACAATTCTTGGGAAAGTTAAGAAATTATTATTTTTTTTTTTTTACACAAACAAGTTATTTCTCACACACAGCATATGCATACTTCCAATTACATCCCAAAATACATTCTGCTATTCCTCCCGAGTATGGCGATACCACATGTGAGAGACTTTTTCACAGCCTGGCCACATACAGAGGCCTAACATGCAGGGAGCACCGTCAGGCGTTCTAGGAGCATAAAATTATACATCTAATTTCCTAACCACATATTACACCTTTGAAGGCCCTGCAGCACCAGGAAAACAGAATTACCCTCAAAATGACCCCATTTTGGAAAGCAAACACCCCAAGGTTTATTCTATGAGGCATGGGCTGCAGATAGGTACTCAGGTATTCTGATGGGCTGCAGATAGGTACTCGGGTACTCTGATGGGCTGCAGATAGGTACTCGGGTACTCTGATGGGCTGGTGACAGGTACTCGGGTACTCTGATGGGCAGGTGACAGGTACTCGGGTACTCTGATGTGTTGGCGACAGGTACTCGGGTACTCAGATGGGCTGATGACAGGTACTCTGGTACACTGATGGTCTGGTGACAGGTACTTGGATACTCAGATAGGCTGGTGACAGGTACTTTGGGTACTCTGATGGGCTGGTGACAGGTAGTCGGGTACTCAGATGGGCTGGGGACAAGTACATGGATATTCTGATGGGCTGGTGACAGGTACTGGGGTACTCTGATGGGCTGGTGACAGGTATTCGGATACTCTGATGGGTTGGTGATAGGTATTTGGGTACTTTGATGGGCAGGTGACAGGTACTTTGATGGGGTGGAGACAGGTCCTCTTTATTACTGGGTGGGCAATGCATGTGCTTGGTGTGTACACTAAGTGGTAACAAGCTGTTACCGCAATCTCCTTCTCACACACGACCAGTGTGTGAGGAGGAGAACCCGATAACAGCTTGTTACCGCGGTTTGTTTACATCATGTGACCAGCTGTGATTGGCTCTTTACCCTGATCGGGGCTGGGGTTTGTCTGAGGGACAAGTCTCAACCCTGATCGCTGTGCTGCATGCCCCCAGGGGCGCGCACGAGTGGCGTGCATGTGGATCTCCATAGTGACCACCGAGGGACATGCCTGATCCCCGATCACCGCGTTGCGAGCCCCCGGGTCCCGCAGTAGCGGCGAGAAGCGGCGGACAACATATGACGTCCGCCCGGATCGACAGTGTTCCTGCCGACGTTATTTTATTATGGCTCGGTAAGGAAGTGGTTAAAAAACTATTAGATGGGTATTTTAAAGGGGTTGTTAAGGCAGTGCCCCCCCGGGGGCCCGCAGTAGCGGCGAGAAGCGGCGGACAACATATGACGTCCGCCTGGATCGACAGAGTGTTTCTGCTGACGTTATTTTATTATGGCTCGGTAAGGAAGTGGTTAAAAAACTATTAGATGGGTTTCTGAAAGGGGTTGTTAAGGCAGTGCTCACAATCACTGCCAGCCCCTCTGCTAGGATAACATGTAGTATATAGTGTATGCGTTTTTTTAGAATTCATCTTCTAAATACCTTATTTCTTCTCGCCAATCAGTGGTCATGTGACCGTCCATCGCTCTCCTCCTACAATGTATGTACTAAAGAAGGAGGGGACGAGACCCCCACCTCTGACGTCTGCCGGGCGGCTCCCTCTGTAGTACATACATCAGAGGGTGACAGCGACGGGCCATCACGTGACCGCTGATCGGCGAGAAGAAATAAGGTATTTAGCAGATGAATTTTAAAAAACTGCATACACTATATACTACACGTTATCCTAGCAGAGAGCCTGGCAGTGATTGTGAGCAGTAATTTTTGCACTGCTCAGAACAGTGCTAGAAGGGGAGGGGCAGCTCACACACAGAGCTGACAGGCAGGGAGGGGAGTGGGGAGAGGATGGGGGAGAGAAGACAGGAGACACAGTGGATGACAGAGGCACGTAAACTGACCAGGGTGTCAGGGCTCAGTAACCATGATTAACCGTGGTCAGTTTAAAAAGGGGAGGGCAGAACCAGGCAGGATCAGACAGGTATTTCAGGTGATACAGGGGGTCAAATCACACAGCACAAGCACTGTGCTGTTATTTATGCTTTAAAGGAGGAACAGGGTCCTTTTTAAATTGTTTTTGTTTTTTTAGGGTAACAAACACTTTAATGATCACGACATACAGAGATATGTTGTTATTTATTATTAACATAAACACATGCACACAAACCACAGGTTGAATTGGATGGACTGATGTCTTTTTCAACTTTACTAACTATGCAATAATGTGCCCAAATGCAGTCAGGCACACTAGGGTCAATATGGAAAAGGCAACCAGTCTCAGTAGGTTTTCAGTTTGGCAAAAGAGACTAGCAGCCAGGGCACGTGAAAAGCTGTGTTTACCAGTGCATACTACCCCACTTACTTAATAAATGGTATAGGTGACACTGGGTTATCTCCATAGATGTACACAGTGCATAGGTCATATTATTTCCTCCGCACGTCTTAGCCTGTAATGTTCGGCTATTTTCTCTATTCGTCAATGTTAACGATCATGGTCAAATGTTCTTAGGGATGTTTCTCTCAGGGTCGAATGTTAAGTAATGTTAGATTCATCTGGCGAAAGGCAACAAGGGAACAATTACACGCATACTACAAACGTTACGGGTTATATTTGTTAGTTGTAACAAATGTTGAGACATTCATAAGGCAATTTTTTTTATAGACTTCTAAAGTTGGTTTAAAAGCACAGAGTATCCATAAATACTGTATGTTGCCAATGAAAGGGTAAACTGTTTGTGATCTTGGATCAAGCTCAGATAACCTCTAAAAGCATTGTTTTTTGTATTCCGAGCAGCTAGAGAGAAAACCATGCATAAACTAGAGAAGCACACTAACTCCATGCAGCTAGTGGCACTGAAGGGGATGAAACCCAAGACCGTAGTGCTGAAAGGAAAGCATGCTCACCACTTTAGGAATAAAGATAATTTACACAATAGCAGCCTTCGCTTTAAAAACAGTTCTACCTTTAGAAAAGTTTTTGTTTAGACTGGGACTTTTCTTAGCAGTTACACTGACTAACATAGGCAGCCTTACTTATTACGCTTAAAGAACCCCCCCCAAAAAAAAGTCAAAAAAAGAAATATATTTCTAACCATCCTAATATTACTTAAAGCGGAGTTCCACCCAAAAGTGGAACTTCCGCTTTAATGGAAGGTGACCCCCCGCCCCCGACATGCCACAATTGGCATGTCTTTTTTTGGGGGGTGACCAGGGACCCTGTTTTCCAGGGTCCCAGGTCCACTTCCTCCCCTGGCGCCGTGGCTCAGGGAAGGAAGTATACCTCGGCGATCTTCTGGGACACGTCACAGGTCCCAGAAGATACGGCGGACAGTCACAAGGTGCAGCGTGACTTGTGCATGCGCAGTCTGCGCCCGGCTTTGAAGCCAAAGCCGGGTGCCCACACCTGTGATGTTGGCGCCACGGAGAGGAGGGGGAGAGGAGCGAGCCCTTGAGCGACCACATCGCTGGAGCAAGGGACAGGTGAGTGTCCGATTATTAAAAGTCAGCAGCTACAATTTTTGTAGCTGCTGAATTTTACATGGGTGGAACTCCGCTTTTAGAAATTTGAGAATTGGTAGAGACATTTACTTATAAAGAATAGAAGACATTATCTTTATTGCACTACAGATACAAATAAAGTCAGGGACACCCACCTGCTTTGCATTCGGGATATCCCCTGCACCCATAGGGTTGTTATGCTTTATTTTCAAGACACCTGTGGAACAGCAATATACCTTGGAGCAAAACCAATGTGGCTGTACCTCTGGGGAATCCACGGTTTCCATCACAATTTATTTTTATACACAATATAATGGCACGGAACAATACAGATGCTGGCACAGATTAACAGCAAGAGCAACCATGTCACTATCCTCTTCCTTATTACTTAACTACGAAGGGGAAATGACCAAGAAGCTGAAACATCTCCAGAGTATTTATCACGTTAGCAGAAATAAGCAGGTGACCAAAATATATTTTCTATAATTAATGGCAGGAGTAAAAGAACCTAGAAAACAGCTATTCTAACCACAGATTATATATAGTACAAAAAAAGAAAGGTGGCAATTCAACCATGCCATAAATTATTTTTACAACAGGCAAAATACCACTGCAGGATGCTACAAAACTTGCAATGAAGTGCAAAATAGATCAGTCATTTTGGCTTTTACCTGTATATCCATAAAAAAAACAAAAAAACATTAGGACCTATTCACAACATATGCATTGCTGAACATAGGCCTGACACAATACAGTCTAAAATAATTTTTTTTCTATATCTTCAATCCACATCAATGTGCTGTGTTGGTGTGCACCAGGTAAAAATGGAACACACTGCAACACATTACACTCTCCACTCACCTCTTGACTGAAAGTTGCAGCTGCACTCTGGTACTATCAAGGAGGAGTATTTGGGGGTGGGGGGAGCTCTGAACTCTGCACATGCTCCTGAACGCTCTGTACGCAGGACACTCCTGAACTCTGCACTCTGTATGTAGCGCACTCCTGAACTTTGTATGCAACTCACTCCTGATTGCTGCACTCTGTACATAACGCACTTCTAAATGCTGAACTCTGTACGTAGCGCACTCCTGAACCTTGTACTCTACATCTAGCACTCTTCTCTGTGCATACCACACTCCTGAACGCTATACTCTGAACGTAGTGCACTCTTGAACTTTGCATCATGTATGCAGCACACTCCTAAACGCTGCGCTCTGTACATAGCACACTTAACTCTGCACATAGCACACTTCTGAACTCTGCACTCTGTACATAAACTTCTGAACTCTGCACTCTGTACACAGTGTACTCCTGAACTCTGTATGTAGCACAGTCGATCAAGCTCAGCTAAGTATAAGGGGCTCTTTGCAAAACGGTGACATTCAGGCATTTTCCTTGAATCCTGCCTTTCTCCTCCAACAGAGACTGCAAAACCAATGCCATACTACTTGCTTATGGGGATGGCAAATGAAAGCAGTATACTCATTGGGATTTAGAAAGACTGTTTCACCACTCTCATCTATACCTTTTAGCAGCTGCACTTAGGAGATGATATTATTTAAGAGTATAGGGCCACTTTAATAGTGCAGCCAACATGAATCCTTATCTTTGCTAGGTGACTCAGTTAGGAGTGTTCACACATCAAGAATGCTTTGGATTACAAAAGATTCCTTCTTCTTTAGTCAGAATCCACAGTCTGTTGTGTTAGAACAGACGCTAAAGGTTTTGTAGATTCTCTGATCTTGTTAAGGTCAAAAAAGTGCAAAAATACAGACCTAGATGTGAATATATGGAAGCTTTTATCAAGATGGCAGCTGCTTCACAGCTGAACCAGTGGATGGTGTAGTTAAGCGTTCAAGGCATTTCTATGTAAATGTGGACCAGATTCCATTAGGCAAGAAACAAATGCAGGACCACACACTCTAAAATGATGATATATATAATCATGTCATGCTGAAACCTGGTATCCTGAAAGTCCCACAAACCATACAGGCTTTACAAATAAGGCACCTTAGATGACACCTATTACCGCATTAATTTATACGCTCTATGACTGTAAATGTGAGAATGACCTAAATGGATACTTTGTGCTAGAAAAAAAAAATCCTAAGTATACATACTCTACTAGAAAAACTATGCCACTGATTAACTATATTGAATTATGTTTTATTATATTTTTTCACAGCAAAGTCCCGTGTCTGAAAAATTGAAAAGAATATATTTTATATCTGCAGAAAAAAAATCCTGGTGCGGCTTTAAAAAAAGTTACAAAAAACTACAGTATACAGCTTACATTACAGTGAGATCCATGCCCTCAGATTTATCTGAAAATGTATCCCTTAAAGACTACACACTTCAAAATACATCCATTCATTTGTACTAAGGAGGCTTTCCTTTGTGTGCTCATTGTGTATGAAAGCAACCAGATGTTTTCACCATCTGCAGTGTTTGTGAGAATAGTTGGAGGTCTCCATCCAGTTTTGATTGGACAGGTGTGCACATAACAAAATCACCACCATAATGTACACAGTTTGGCAGATAGTGTAGATGATAAAAATAAGCTCTGTGGGGAGATAGGACTGCTCCTTCACGAAAATACAGCAGCACTCGGACTACACTTGGTATAACATTTACCGTAAACTTAAATTTTCTCTTTGATTCATATCTTACAAACCACCACACCAGAACATAGAAACGTAAAATTTAAAGTAAACAAAGAATATATTTTAAAATGTACCAGCACTAAAAGTAAAAAAATAAAATGTAGAATGAATGCAACACATGTAATTCAAGAACAAAATGTTATACTACATGTAATTTAGGCAACCATCTTCTGTTAACATGTGGACATAGCACACATATGCATCATCAGAAGGGCCTTAACATTGGCTTAATACATATATGTGTCAGCTGGCTACACTTTTCTGTGATGAGAACACACTCCATGTGCACTCCTGGCACAGTGACCAAGCTTTCACCTACAGTTTCTGATCACAGTTTACGATCAGGAGACGGTGGGAAGAGTTCCTGATCATGTGAACACTATGACAGCTAATAGTGATAACATTGGGAAGCTTGTCTCCACCTCCCATCTTTCAGAGCTCATTAAAAAGCAGGCAGGAGCCAGCGCCAAGGGGTTAAAGCCCAATTTAAGACAAGACATCACCACTACTACCAACAGCTACAACTAATACAATGTAAACAATTTTAAAGTGAATCAGTACTTTATCCCTGGATAAGATGGAGCGTGTCATGTCACCACCTCGCTTGTCTGCCTTCTCCAACCAGAGAACGCTATGCATTCATTCAGTAACTGCAAAGCTTTCTCTGAATGGCACCCCAGCAGTGGACCTCCTCTGTTCACAATGCATAAGGTCAGCTGCCTAGCATAAGTGGAGATCACTGGAGTAGTGATGTCTACTTCAGTGATTTAGAGCTTCCAGAATTGGCCAGGTATGGTATATACATAGTTACATTGGTCCAAGCTGGGCCAATGTAACTATGTAAAAATATACCATGCTTGGAATTCTTCTTCAAATTACTTTCAAAATAACTTATATAAGAACAAGATTAAAATGCTTTACCCCCATAACCTCCATGAAGAACACTACTAATAAACAATTATTCATACAGTCAGTAAAATTTTAACATGTGAAGTTGTCTTACATGAAAGATTCCCAGACTTAACACATATCCCAACAGGCAGACTCAGATTCATCTATGGACAGGCTGGTTGTACAGAAGTCCATCTCAAGATTGACCTCTGTACAACCAGAATTTTTTTTTTTTACTTGATCAGTACCGCTGGCTATAGCTGGCAACACTGATCATCGTATTCTGACAGGGGGAACTCACCCTGCTGTCAGAATACAATAGCGCCGCAGGACTTTGTAGTCAGTGTTGAAGAGGAAATCAAATATTTTTTTTTTTATTATTCAACCCGCTGGTTGAGCAAAAAAAAAAAAAAAGCATTATCTATAGTCAAGCACTCGCAAGGAAATTATTCTGAAGCTCAGGCACAGTTGTCGACTTTACTAATTTCCTCTTAAGTTTCAATATTTGCTTGCAATTTCTTTTCAACTGCAGCTTTATGTGCATTACCTCATGTGCCCCTGGTATCGCTTGCTGTGATGTTGCCTGAAATGCATCCATGCCCAGATCCTGTATAGTTAAGCATCTATACCGGATTTAGAAAGCTCAGCAGAAAAGTTCAGATGGTCAGACATTTTTCTGTATGTCCCTCCTCCACTTAGACTTCTAGGCCACAAATGTAGCTTGCCCTGTGCATTCCAAAGTTTCCCCTAGTGAAGGTGGGGGGATTGCATGGCAACTCTGCAAGATGGCCGCATAATACTAGGGCTCCGTTCTGCCGTTGGAGATTTTTGCATTCAGCAGAGTCTCCTTTCCCCACAATGCAGCTCTTCCCCTCTCTTCCATTCACTCAGCAAAGTGTGATGCCCAGACACTGGAGGGAGCCGCCATGATCGCAAGAAATGTCAGTTTTATTCCTGATAACGCACAAAGGACTGCAACAAAATGGCAGTGGGAGCCTATCCACACAGTTTCCCAAAACAGTTTCTCTAGCAGCTGATTCTGCTCTGGTTCCTCTACTCCTTTAACCAGAAGCCCTGCAAAATTCAGGCCCTGCCGGAACTCACATGGCGAACATGCTATAGATCTAAATATGGAGGTGAGCACCCACCGGGACAGCAGTGCCCAAGTACAACATATACTGATCCTATTACCTCACTCCCAACATCGGACCAGTCAGTTTCTGACACCACTGTCATTAAGGGCCTCTTTACATTCTGACATGCTGTCTTGCATGCGCCAATATAAAGTAGAGGCTCAGAAGCTGGGGAGAGAAAGTGGCATGTTGAAAATAAAATTTGTGTTTACTTCTTCCTCAAACTTCTTTCATGGTGGATGCCCATGCATCACAAAATGATGAACTATTCTAGCTCAAAATCAAAGCCACTGACCTGGAAGACAGAACATGACAAAATAACCTTAAATTCTGTAATATTCCAAAATCCAATCAGCCATTGCAGTTGCCATATTATGTACATGATGTCTTCCCAGCGGTCTCAGTTGATCTAACTATAGAAAGGATACACCATGTTCTAAAATCCTCCTACTAAGTGTACACTTTTACCATGTTAAAGAAAATTTGCTAGATACCCTTTGTTGTGCCGATTAGCTCCTTGAACAGGCCTTCTAAATCTCTCCTGACATACGCTATACCAACGTAAAAATCTCTTGACCATCACTAAGGCCTTAAGGAGCCACAATATCATGCATCAATGGAGGTACCTTTCTAAACTCATTACACACAATGGTTCTACTACTTCAATCACTCCATCTTCTTCAGTAGGGATCATTGTTCCAGAACCTCCGCCAGCAGCATGAGAATTGGTGTCTTCTACAATCTTTGCAGATTGGCAAGTAGTTTCATATTAGTGCTCATCCAAGAAGAATTCCCACGATGGCTCCTGAACGTCAAACTGTGTTCATACCTACAGATCTGCAATCCCTAATCCCTCATTATGAGAAAGTAAATTCCATTCTACTCTAGACTCCCTCATCTCTATTGCAGTACACACTGGCCACAGTTCTATCTAACGCCCTGTTTTTATGTTTGAGGTTTGTTTCTGGTTATACTTTATTGGAACTTAGTCTATGCACCCACATTGCTTTTTTCCTTTTCCCTTCATGTTCAGGGTATTAACCCCTCTTCTCTTTACAGAGTTATCTGTTGCAATAACTTCTAAAACACAAATGCAGCGCTATAAAAGCAAAGGAATGAATGTCTCCAATGAAAAAACAGAGTAAAGTCTCTATACTCAGGATGAACAATCCAAGTGCACAGTTCCAAACCAAGGCTTCATAATGTAACTCCAACACAGGGAAATGTGCCAGATGAAATCCATCACAAAAGGAGGGGGGGGGGGGGGGGGGT
>BLSH010532626.1:3102451-3142312 GCA_018402905.1 Glandirana rugosa | reverse complement strand
ATCTCAAGGCTGCTGTTTCACAAGCTTCAGGGGTATTTTCCCATTTACTACCAACTGATGTTCATTTACAGAAAGAAAAAAAAAAAAAAATGAATATATATATATATATATATATATATATATATATATATATATATATATATATATCTCAACATGGTTGGTAATATTTTATAACCAAACTATAGTCCGATTTTTTAAAAATATTATTTAAACTACTGAATAACCCAAATTGTTATCATGAATTACAATGCAGACATTTCAAGGCATCTAATGTATTACTGTATGGTAATACCATACAATCAAAGCACATAACACTGCAAACATTCCTCCTTTTTCATATTTTTCAGCTACGAACGCAATTCAAAAGCAACACTGCAAACTGTAATCTGAAAATGTCTTCATGCATTTACCATATTATTCTTCTAGGTCTGCAACTATTAATTTATCAGCAGAAAGATATGCTGTTACTCTGCCCACACAGGGCAAAGAGCCCATTTTTCTGCAAAGGGTCTGACCCTTCTATGTGCACCTTACCTGCCATCCTTCGATACCCAGCATTTTCGGTTATGGAAGAGCATGTGGCCTCCCCCCCCCCGTGACAGTGCTCTGGTATAGCAGCCAATCAACAAGCCTGAGCACTGACTGAAGAAGTGACATCACCACTCCCCTGGGTTGCCAACAGCAGGTATTTGAATAACGGCTATGAAGGAGGAAGGAGTGGCAGGAATTACTGGTAAAGTGAGTATAGGGCAGTTGTAGGGGTGTCTTTGCAGAAACACTGCCCCCTTTCCCTGCATGTGTCTCTTTAACCACTTCAATACAGGACATTTATACCCCCTTCCTTCCCAGACCAATTTTCAGATTTCAGCGCTCTCACGCTTTGAATGACAATTACTCTCTCATGCTACACTGTACCCAAACAAAATTTTATAGTTTTTTTCACACAAATAGAGCTTTCTTTTGGTGGTATTTAATCACCACTGTTTTTTTTATTTTTTGCGACACAAGTGAAAAAAGAGCAACATTTTGAAAAAAAACAACACTTTTTTTTAGTTTCTATGAAAAAATTTTGCAAAAAAAGTCATTTTTGTTCATAAATTTGGGCCAAAACCTATACTGCCACATATCTTTGGTAAAAAATAACCCACGTAAGTGTATATTATTTGGTCTGTGTGAAAGTTATAGAGTCTACAAGCTATGGTGCCAATCATCGAAAATTGATCACACCTAATGCACTAATGATCTCATTTCTTGTGGCCCTGAAATGTCAGGAAAGTACAAATACCTCCCAAATGACCTCTTTTTGAAAAATAGACAGTCCAAGGTATTTAGTAAGAGGCATGGCGAGTTTTTTGAAGTTGTATTTTTTTCCCACAATTCTTGGGAAAATTAAGAAATTATTATTATTATTATTATTTTTTACACAAAATGGTCATAACAAGTTATTTCTCATACACAGCATATGCATACTTCCAATTACACCCCAAAATACATTCTGCTACTCCTCCCGAGTATAGGGATACCACATGTGTGCAACTTTTTCACAGCCTGGCCACATACAGAGGTCCAACATGCAGGGAGCACCGTCAAGCGTTCTAGGAGCATAAATTACACATCCATTTTCCTAAAAACCTATTACACTTTTGAAGGCCCTGGAGCACCAGGACAATGGAATTACCCGCAAAATGACCCAATTTTGGAAGGCAAACACCCCAACGTATATTCTATGAGGCATTTTGAGTCTTTTGAATGGTTCATTTTTTTTCCCACAAGTCTTCGAAAAACATGGAAAGAAAATGAAAACGCTTTTATTTTTACACAAAGTGGTCAATTTATAAGATATTTCTACCACATAGCATGTACGTAGCAAAAATTACCCCCCAAAATACACTCTGCTACTTGTCCCAAGTATGGCTATACCACAGGTGTGAGACTTTTGCACAGCCTGGCCACATAGAGAGAGCCATACCTATCACACTTTTGAAGGTCTTGGAGCACCAGGACCATGGAATTACCCACAAAATGACCCAATTTTGGAAAGTGAACACCCCAATATATATTTTATGAGGCGTGGGCTGGTCACAGGTACTCTGGTACTCTGAAAGGCTGAAGACAGGTACTCTGGTAATTTGATGGGCTGGTGACAGGTACTCGGGTACTCTGATGGGCTGGTGACAGGTACTCGGGTAATCTGATGAGATGGTGACAGGTACTCGGGCACTCTGATGAGATGGTGACAGGTACTCGGGTACTTTTATGGGCTGGTAACAGGTACTTGGGTAATCTGATGAGATGGTGACAGGTACTCGGGTATTCTGATGAGATGGTGACAGGTACTCGGGTACTCTGATGGGCTGGTAACAGGTACTCGGGTACTCTGATGGGCTGGTAACAGGTACTCCGGCAATCTGACGAGATAGTGACAGGTACTCGGGTAATCTGACGAGATGGTGAGAGTACTGGGGTACTCATATGAGATGGAGACAGCTACTCGGGTACTCAGATGGGCTGGTGACAGGTACTTGAGTACTCTGATGAGATGGTGACAGGTACTGGGGTACTCTGGTGGGCTAGTGACATGTACTTGGGTACTCTCATGGGCTGGTGACAGGTACTCGGGCACTCTGATGAGATGGTGACAGGTACTCGGTGCTCTGATGGATTGGTGACAGGTACTCGGGTACTATGATGGGCTGGTAACAGGTACTTGGGTGATCGGATGAGATGGTGACAGGTACTCGGGTAATCTGATGAGATGGTGACAGGTACTCGGGTACTCTAATGAGATGGTGACAGGTACTCGGATACTCTGATGGGCAGGTGACAGGTACTCGGGTACTTGGATGGGCAGGTGACAGGTACCTGGGTACTTGGATGGGCAGGGATCAGTGTGCTTGGTGTGTACTGTGAACGGCAACGAGCGGTTACCTCAATCTCCTTCTCACACATGCTCGGTGTTAGAGGAGGAGGACCCGGTAACCGCTCGTTACCGAGGTTTGTTTACATCATGTGGCCGGCTGTGATTGGACACAGCCAGTCACGTGGTAAAGCACCAATTTCATTGGCTCTTAAAACTGATCGGGCTTGACTTTGTCTGAGGGACAAGCCTCAACCCCAATTGCTGAGCTGTGAGCAATCGCACGAGCGGTGTGAACGTGGATGGCTGCAAATATCGGAAGTGACCGGCTGTGATAGGACACAGCCGGTCACGTGGTAAAGAGCTAATTTTATTGGCTCTTTACCCTTATCGGGGATGGGCTGAGTCCCGAGGGACACGCCCGATCCACGATCACTGCGATGCGGGGGCCTGCAGAGCGGCGAAAATGGGAGGACGTCATATGACGTCCACCCAGGATGGGGAGTGCACCTTGCCAGCGTATTATTACTATACACCGGTAAGGAAGTGGTCAAAGTCGATGTAAACCCGATTCATAAAATTTGAGCTAAGCACATATATCTGCAGTGTTCACTTATCTCTCTCCAAAGCACTAAGCCCCGTGGCTTTCTCCTGCTCCGTTCTTCTGTTAGCAGTGTGATAACTCCTGACAAGTTCTCTGTTAACCAGCCTGAATTTTGTGTTGGGGAGGTTGCTATAAATAGATTAGCAGTGAGCTAAATTATTCACAGAACAGCTCTGCAAGTATCTGACCAGAGATCACTCTCAGTGCTAAACAGGAAGAGAAATTTTCTAACATGATCTGAACTTTCTAAAGAATATATAAAGCTGAAGACAGCAGATATACATGTAAAATGCTTGTAGGGATATTTGTTTCATCCCTGTGTATCATCCAAGGCTGTGCACTTCACTGGGTATATGTGAGGGTTTACATCCACTTTAAGCTATCTTTAAATTAAAATGTTCCTATTTTAGCACTGTTAATAGCAATTGTGATTTAAAAGTGTAGTTAACTATGCTTACAATAAAAAATATTAACTTTCTTCAGCTGACGGTAGTCGAAATGATACACAATTATGTTGACTGGTTGCTATGGGTTACTGCATTTTGCAAATAGCTTTTATCTTGATTAAACATGGCAAAGTTTGCAAAATCCCAACATTTCTACATAAATAACACATTGCAACATACGTTCCTTCTTGTAATCTGCAGCAATTTTCTGGTAATGGAGCTTTTCTTTTTTAGAATATATTAAAATCTTGCTGAAATGTATTGGCTTTTCAGATGGCCATTTTAAGGTTTGTGTGGTAGACCTCTGCAGGGTTAAAGGCGATATTGCTGTTACCAAATCCAGATGTTCTTTCTGCACTACCTTCTTAACCACTAAAACATAATAAATTGGGAAATTTGCTACTTCAAACGCTAGCCAAGGTCTACCACACCAGCAGTGGTGGCCATGACTACAACCACCAACAACGCTTTTATATGAAACACATTTACTGCATTTCTAGAACACTTTTATATAAGGTTACACACTTTAAGGTAAAATAATGGTGTTTAACTAAAGAAAACAGTATTCCCAGCGGAATGCTGTCATTTCCACTCTAGCAAACCTAATTATTGAAAATTAATCATTCAAATTACTGGTTAATTAGCTCATTAGTGGGTATTGGTTAAGCACTGGATTTTCCTGATGTGGTATTTTGATCATAAAATATAGTACCTGATTAAGTTCAGTCATTGGAATGTGTTTGTCAATACAAGGGCTTGGCGAGAACAGATGAAAGCTGACAATTTATAACCGTTCACTTAACCTACATAAAACTTTCTGGGACAATGGGGCCTACATATCATGTGTCAGAAAGGCAACACCGAGCAGCTAATTGGTGCAAGGTGCGTACTGTGCCAGTCTGTGCCTAGATTTTAACCTTGATCTTTTTCAAGACAGTTTCACTGAACTAAAGGCAGCATGCCTAGAGAATAGGTGACAGCACGCATGTGTTCAAAGTAAACTTGTTACTCACTTTGTTAGTAATGCCGTTATCCCTAGTGAGATCATAATTCTTTCTTACTATCTGCACACAGCTCATACACAATTATAGAATAATGTCATTAAACTTATAGAATGCAGCATATAATATGCCCATTTAAAAAATGGTAAAAAATGGATTAAAGGTAATCATTTTAATGCAGGATAAGCCCTACCAATTATTTTAAAACTTACATTTTGGTCCTATGTTTGTAAAAATATAAAATAAAAAAACCCAGGTCCCACAGTAATCACTTTCAGATACACCAACAGTAAACATCAAAGGCTGGCCATAGGTTATACAATAAGCTTGTACAATTTTCCTTTAGATTTACCAAAACCATATATTATGAGGCCAAATCTAAACACTTTTAATTTGTATGCAAGTCAGGCAGGCCCTTGCACTACATCGTTGAAGGTAAATCTAAAGGAAATTGAATAAGAAAATTGTATGGTCAATGGCCAGTTAAAGTATTTAAGAATAAAAAACAAGAGAAGGGCGCACCGACCTAGTGCAATACCGTTTAACAACTTCAGCCCCGGAAGGATTTCACACTTTAGGACCAGAGCACTTTTTGCGATTCGGCAATGCGTCGTTTTAACTGACAATTGCGCGGGCGTGCTAGGTTGTACCCAAACAAAATTTGCGTCCTTTTCCCCCACAAATAGAGCTTTCTTTTGGTGGTATTTGATCACCTCTGCGTCATTTCTGATCGCCGCTATAAACAAAAAAGAGCGGCAATTTTGCAAAAAAAAAGCAACAACAATTTTTCTTACTTTTTGCTAAAATACAAATCCAAAAAAAATATAAAAAAAAAAAATCGTTTTTTTTATCCGTTTTGGCCGATTTATATTCTTCCTCATATTTTTGGTAAAAAAAAAAAAATCGCAATTGGCGTTTATTGGTCTCTCACTGCGGGGGGCCATCGCAGGTAGCCGGCGGCGATCGAGTCCGCCCTATCCCCTCCCCGCCCCCCCCGAACACAGTGAGTGCGCCTCCAGCAGTACCCACGCGCTCACAATACTAGTTATCACGGCCGCTGTCCTGTGACGGCGTTGGTGACACAGTGCCTCCAAGGCACCTTCAGATCTACACCTCAGCAGGGGGACCGGACGGTTTCCATATAGCCAGGCTGACGCGTTTTCAGGGTGAACCTTCTTCCTCAGAGCCTCTAATCTGATCTAGCAGCCCATGGTCCTGAGGAAGGCTGCAAGACCTTTTGAATTTTGAATGCGGAAGGTGACTTACACCAATTAAAAACTTATATTAGGAATTTTGCCACTATTGCATGACTCTCGGTTTGATGTCCTGAGCGCAGGAGGATTGGCTTTTGCTTTTCAGCTAAAGTGTTTTGCAGGTTAGGGTGTAAAAGTCTAGGTAAATTAGTGAGGCACACATGGTCTGATTCCACCGCTGATTCCAAAGGGAGAAAAGATCTAGCGGTTTAGGGCTACACTTGAGAACAGCACTCAAACTTTTTAATTCAAACAGAACATTTGCTGGCCAGGACGGATACCTGGCCTTTCTGAAAGCACAGCACTATGACAGTAATGTTTCCACCTTTTAAAAACAAGTTAATAGATCTAATTTTTATATTCTGTTAAGTTCCTCCTCACATTTTTGTAAATATTTTATTATATCTTTTCATGTGACAACACTGAAGAAATTACACTTTGCTACAATGTAAAGTAGTGAGTGTACAGTTTGTATAACAGTGTACATTTGCTGTCCCCTCAAAATAACACAACACCCAGACATTAATATTTACACCACTGGCAACAAAAGTGAGTACACCCCTAAGTGAAAATGTCCAAATTGGGCTCAAAGTGTCAATATTCTGTGTGGCCACCATTATGTTCCAGCACTGCCTTAACCCTCTTAGGCATGGAGTTCACCAGAGCTTCACAGGTGGTCACCGGAGTCCTCTTCCACTCCTCCATGACAACATCACAGAGCTGGTGGATGTTCGAGACCTTGCGCTCCTCTACCTTCTGTTTAAGGATGCCCCACAGATTCTCAATAGGGTTTAGGTCTGGAGACATGCTTGGTCAGTCCATCACCTTTACCTTCAGTTTCTTTAGCAAGGCAATAGTCTTGGAGGTGTGTTTGGGGTCGTTATGTTGGAATACTGCCCTGTGGCCCAGTCTCTGAAGGGAGGGGATCATGTTCTGCTTCAGTATGTCACAGTGCATGTTGGCATTCATGGTTCCCTCAATGAACTGTAGCTCCCCAGTGCTGGCAGCACTCATGCAGCCCCAGACCATGACACTCCCACCACCATGCTTGACTGTAGACAAGACACACTTGTCTTTGTACACCTCACCTGGTTGCCGATACACTCGCTTGACAGCATCTGAACCAAATAAGTTTATCGTAGTTTCATCAGACCACAGGACATGGTTCCAGTAATCCATGTCCTTAGTTTGCTTGTCTTCAGCAAACTATTTGCAGGCTTTCTTGTGCATCGTCTTTAAAAGAGGCTTCCTTCTGGGACGACAGCCATGCAGACCAATTTGATGCAGTGTGCAGCGTATGGTCTGAGTACTGACAGGCTGACCCCCCCACCCTTCAACCTCTACAATCCTGCCAGCAAAGTCCATCTAAAGCATCTTACTGCTTACTGCTTACTGTGCTCTGAGTTCAGTTGCCACTCTCATGTAGGCTGTGGCTGCTCACATACAGTGGGAAGAAAAAATGTGAAATGAGGTGTGCATCTGCACAGTCCCTGATGACTGACAAGCCTGTAGCTTGTTAATCAACACCTGACCACATCCAGTACTGCCCACAGCTTTCTGGATTATCAGCACTTCCTATGCTGAAACCCTCCCACTGTGAGCTGCAGTGCCAGGGAACATGAGCATGTGAGACACTCAGGGAAGGTAGAATGAAGCTTGTGCATCACATAGTAACTGTATTTGGGAAGTGTTTGGACTCCTACCTGCTGTCCTCTACTGTGATGCCATAGGACCATGACGGGAAGGTTGTTATGCAAAAGGGGTCGAGGACCCTAATGTGAAGGGGGGACTGATGTTAAGGAGAAGCTGTGATGTCAAAGGGGAAATGTTATGTAAATTTGAGGGGTCTGTGAAATGAGATGGGGTATGTGATGTCAAGGGGGACTGTGAAGTGGGGATGGCTGTGATGTCAAAGTGGGGCTTGAGGCTGCGGAAAGTGGGACATGCCCCCAAAACGCGTTGCCCCAGTAACCATCCCTCAGCTTACTGGTTCACTCTGTACAAAGCAGTGAGAGAGTGGAGTGCAGAGTAGTGAGCAAGTGTTCACACGCAATGGCTTAACCTGCAGCTGCTGATAGGAGAGCTGTCTGATCTGGCATGGAACTGACAGTTGCACCATTTGTCCAAACTGATGGTTCCTGATCTGAAGAACTAAGGAAGAACACATTCCTGTTTATTAGTAGTATATGGAAAGTAAACTGATTGTTGAAACTTTTTTAGTTGCTTTCTTTTTAAAAGTTTTCGTTGTTAAACTGTTGTTTTATGTCTTTTTTTTTTTATCTGTGTATATGCAATCTTTGTTTTACAAAGAAACATTTTCTACATGACAAAGGTTTCCCAGAGCACTCTAGGATAGCAGGGCAACCAGCTTTGCAGCTCTGTTGTGTGTTTGTACCCTTGAACTCAGCCTTCGGATAAGAGAGGAGCAGCTATTGTGATGACGTATTCTAATTCTGTAAGCAATGGCTTCCTTCTAATAATGCCAATGATTTGAAAAGTAGACTAGAGAATCACATGCTGACTAAATAGGAGACTACAGAATATAAATGTTCAAAATATATTTTAAAATAAAAAAAAGGAAAAAAAATCAGACAATGTAGAAAAACCTGAGTACAGGCGGTCCCGGGTTACAAACAAGATAGGGACTGTAGGTTTGTTCATAAGTTGAATTTGTTTGTAAGTCGGAACAGGTACATTTTTTAAGTGTAGCTCCAGCCAAAAAAAAATATTTTTAAGCTTTTTGGATAGCATAGGGAAGGGGTAACACCCCTGTAATTTTTGTTTTACTGTCTATGTTTCTGTTCAGAAGATTTCACCTCACTTCCTGTTCCAATAATAATTGGATTTTGAAAATTTTGGGTTGTTGTGAAAACAAACCTTGGTGATGAAGCATCAGTGGAGACACCTTTTTCCCATAATAACTCTTACAGGAGTGAATTTCCCTTCCTAGGGGGGGATTTCCTGTCACTTCCTGTTGTCGCCCTCCGTTTGTAAGTAGGAGGTGTTCGTAAGTCAGATGTTTGTAACTAGGGGACCGCCTGTATATTGCTTACTCATAGTGTGAATGCTTACAGTATAATGATACAGATTTGTATGACCAGTAGGTACATTAAATGTATAGGTTTCCTTGCTTTATACAAGGTGCAGTGGAACATATTTATAAGTATATAAATCTAAAACAATGATAATAGATAAAGTGTCTTCAAAAGCAACAGAATGTTCTGTTCTACTAACATCTGGGTTTTCAGATTTTTACTAAAGTTGCAGGGCAACGTTATACAATCCACTTCTGAAGAAACGGATAAAATAGACTATAAACTGTAAAGATATTAAGAAGGTCTGCAATGGTTGCATTCACTCACCCGTATGTACAACTGCAGAGTCTCCTTCTCTTTCTGAGGGTTTCGATATTTTTCATAGAAGTCCCGCTTTTTCTTGTTGTCTTTTGGAATCCTCTCTCTCCTCTCCCTTTTCTCAGCGGGCTCATCTGAGATATCTGGAGACTGCTGCTGTGCCAATGGTTTACTCTTTTCCACTTCAATATAATTTTCATTTGGATTCAGCACAATAACTGCATAACCTTCCTGCAATCATAGAAGAAAGTATGGGAAATGAGGATTGTGATTACACTCATATTGAAGTTTTAGATAGAATAATCAACATTCTGGTAATCAACTGCATTAGTAACTAGGACAGAACTTATACATGTACAGTCAGTGAAGATTTCATCCTCTCTAAGACCACACTTTAGCTTTACACAACACACTGGAGCATGAGAACAGGCTTGCAGAACACAAAATCATAACCAAACACTGGGTCCAGCTCATTAGGCAATGTGAAAACCTTGCTGAATCTTATCACAAGGGATTATATACTATGGCACACTATTTGGTATACTATTGTATTGTAGACTGTACTGTAAATTCAGAATAAAGCTATGATATTAACTTGTACTTAAACTTGCTTTGTAAGGGAAACAACATATGTCTATGCTTAGTACTCTGCTACTAATTAAGCCCAGAATAAAACTGCTCCCTAAATAAAACTCCCTTGTGCTACCAATATACTTGCTAACGCGACACAAAAACATCTACATTACAAACATTATTCACATACAAGGTAAATTTATCTAGAGTAATTAAAAATGTATTTTAATATTTAAATCTGGGTTGGTTTTCAAAATCCACCACTTCTGATAACAATTTGTAAAACATGAACAAAAAAAAAATGTATGAATTCAGTAAGTAAATGGTTAGGTGAGTGTCCTTGTGCCTCCATATAGTTGAGAATTCCAAGTGACATCACTAGAGAATTATTTCTGGTTGGTCTTAATTATTCCTACTGAAAGCAAAATACCAAACACAACATGAACACAACACAGATCCTTGTTTTCTTCAATACGTCTATATGACCTTCTGTACATATTGGATGAACCCATTTCAGAAAGAATTTTCCTTTCCCTTTTTATTTTCATGGTCACTCTTTCAACTAAAATTGATTTGCGCACAATGGAAACCTGCATTAAAGAAGTATGTAGTTGTAAATGTTGACCCATTGCTGCTGATGATATCTGCGTGGCTTCCATGCAGAGCCAGTCGCTTTCTGATTCAAACGGAGTAAAAATGGAAACCAGGAATTATGCTTTTGTAATTAACAAGCTTGTTTGGTATAAATGAGAGAACTAAAATCAGAGATAGTCTGGCAATCTGCAGGTTCAGAAGGAAAGCTGCAATTGAAGATCCATAATTTCCTCAGTACAGGTTTCCTTTAAAGAAAAAGCGTCCAGCATGCGGTCCAAGACAGCTATGAATGCAGCTAAACACAAAATCTTAAACTTACTTAACCACTTCAATACGGGCACTTTCCCCCCTTCCTGCCCAGACCAATTTTCAGATTTCAGTGCTGTTGCATTGTGAATGACAATTGAGTGGTCATGCACCACTGTACCCAAACAACATTTTTAGAATTTTTTTTCCCATAAATAGGAGCTTTCTTTTGGTGGCATTTGATCACCGCTGAGGTTATTATTTCTTGTGTTACAAATAAAAAAAACACCAAAAATTTGAAAAAAAAAGTACTGTACAGTGCTGATTGGCACTGATGAGGAGGCACTGATGATGAGGCATTTATATGCAGCACTGATGTGCACTGATAGACTGCACTGAAAGGCAGCACTGATAGGCACTCATAGGCCACACTGATGGGCACTTATAGGCGGCATTGATGGGCACTGATAGGTGGTACTGGTGGGCACTGATAGGCGGCACTGATAGATGGCATGAAAACAAAATAAGATAAAATCAATTTTGTTCAGCCTAAACCAATCACCACAAGGAAAACATGATGTAAAAAATTCATACAGCCATTGCCTTCTTTTGACTTTATACAATTATAATTCCTTGCTGTCTTCAAGTCCACTGTGGAAAAGCAGAGGGAGAAGATCCAGCACACTTCTATACACCTTACTGACCAAAGTACATCAGCTCAAGTATGCAAAACGACAGTTTGCTCAGTTTGGGTTTATTTTGATCTAGAAAGTGTTGGTGAGACGATTTTCTGCTGTGTGCATTCCATAATCGAGTGGCAATTATTATTTGACTGTGTATAACTGGTAATTTAACTGGCAGTGTACATTTTTCTTGTCTCATGTTCTCCTACTGGACAAATCACAATCAGCCACACTGAAAAGTCTGCCATTATGCAGGCTGACATGAAATCTATGCATTAATTAGGAACTACTGACTTTAGTTGGAGCTTAAACATAAAATATCCACAAAAGTGTTTTTTTTTAGTTTCTTTATAACCATATTTCCATTGGCCATCAAAATGGAAAGGTGTTACTGTTTTGCTTTTGCAGATTGCCTTCTATTTTATTTACTGCATGATGTAATGGATCAATAATGAGACATTGAAAGCAGGAGGGACATTGTGTTGATTTGATGCGACGAAACATGTCAAGCTTAGCTCCCTGACAAGCCATCAACAGCCTGCAGAGTGGAACGCAGGCTGGAGCTGAACCCAGCGTCCACTACCTCTGCAGTGGAAAGTAATTTAGAGCTGTTGTACGGACATTATCGGCTGCTATGGCACCTATCATAGGCTTTTAATGTTTTCATGTTTTTATGCTCATAAGAGCACAGTAATAAAAGAGGTAAAACTATATTACTCTATGTGGAGTTTTTCCTTTCCCATCACCACTGCATATCCAGGTCGGAGAGATCTATACTGTAATTGGATACTGTCTACTTGACCTCACACAGAGGAGACCGGCAGAGGACACTGCAGTGGTACAGGTCCCCCCCAAGTCACCTACAAGCCATTTAGACTCACTTTGCGATAAGGCAAATGAGTCCAACATTTTTGGTGAGTGCAATATACCCACGGAGGGGAGGCACAGTTATCACAGCACAAGGACCACCTGAGCACTTGCACTTTATTTCCAAAGAAACTTTTTTGCACAAATGAATTTTTCTCACTGTTGTATATTTGAGCACTTTAGCACTTTGTAATCCTATGTAATTTTAATTGCCATCACAGCAATTAACCAAAGCACTAAGCACTTAATTTGTGATTTATGCAAGATATGATGTTTATCACACGTATGCTATATTACTATTGCTCTAGGCAACATTCAGCACTAAGGGTTGGGTAGTGCGGTTTTTCTTCTTTATTACACATATGGTATTAACATATTGATCTAGGCAACATTTAATATCAAGGGATGGGTAACGCTGTTTTTCTCTCTCTTTTTTCATTTTGGTCCCCTGGATTGGGTACCCTTCATACAGCAGCAGCCCGCATATTTATTTATCTTTCCCGGCACGGGTGCCTGCCATCTTTTCAATTCTGTAGATCGTTTTGGGTTAACAAAAAGAACAGTACATCTATTTTTAATATGATGATGGGTCAGACACACTACATCAACTTTCTCAAATTGCATTACTTTTTGTTTTTTACACAGCTCCCAACTGTTCTTATTTTAAAAACACAGGAAATACACTTCTGTGAACAATACCAATGTAAAACAATGCAGTTTGATAACTACGTGCATTTTGGTCACCTTGAAGAATGCATTAAAGCATTTACAAAGTTAACCACATCAGTACTGGGCACGAAAACCCCCTTCCTGTCCAGGCCATTTTTCAGCTTTCAACGCTATCACAGTTTGAATGACAATTACTCAGTCATGCAACACTGTACCCATATGAAATTTGCATCCTTTATTTTCACACAAATAGAGCTTTCTTTTGGTGGTATTTAATCACTAGTGGGTTATTTATTTTTTGTGCTATAAATAAAAAAAAAATTTTAATTTTGTGAAAAAATGCATTTTTTTTGTTTCTGTCATAAAATTTAGCAAATTAGTAATTTTTCTTTATAAATTTTGGCCAACATTTATACTGCTACATATATTTGGTAAAAATAACCCAAATAAGTGTATATTATTTGGTCCTTGTGTACGTTATAGAGTCTACAAGCTATGGTGCCAATCATTGAAACTTGATCACACCTGCTATACTGACAGCCTATCTCATTTCTTGAGACCCTGACAAGCCAGGAAAGTACAAATACCCCCCAAATGACCCCTTTTTGGAAAGTAGACAGTCTAAGGTGTTTAGTAAGAGGCATGGTGAATTTTTTGAAGTTGTAATTTTTTTTCCCACAATTCTTTGCAAAATGAAGATTTTTTTTTTTTCACAAAATTGTCATATATTAACAGGTTATTTCTCACACCCAGCATATGCATACCACAAATTACACCCCAAAACACATTCTGCTACTCCTCCTGAGTATGGCGGTACCACCTGTCTGAGACTTTTTCACAGCCTGGCTACATACACAGGCCCAACATGCAGGGAGCACCGTCAGGCATTCTAGGGACATAAATTACACATCTAATGTCATGACGACCTATCACATTTTTGAAGGCCCTGGAGCACCAGGACAATGGAATTGCCCACAAAATGACCCCATTTTGGAAAGCAAACACCCCAACATATAATCTATGAGGCATAATGAGTCATTTGAACATGTCATTTTTTTCCAGTAGTTTTTGGAAAATGTGGGGGGAAAAAATGAAAATGCATTTTTTTTCCCCACAAAGTTGTCCATTTATCTGATATTTCCAACCCATAGCATGTACATAGCAAAAATGACATCCCAAAATACATTCTACTACTCCCCCTGAGTATGGCAATACCACATGTGTAAGACTTTTACACAGCCTGGCCACATGCAGAGGCCCAACATTGAACTAGCACCTTCAGGCGTTCCACGAGCATAAATTACAAATCTCATTTCTCAACCACCTATTACACTTTTGAAGGTCCTGGAGCACCAGGACAATGAAATTGCCTAACAAAATGACCCCATTTTGTAAAGCAAACACCCCAACATATAATCTATGAAGCATAATGAGTCTTTTGTACATGTCATTTTATTCCAGTAGTTTTTGGAAATGTGGGAAAAAAATGAAAATGCATTTTATTTACACAAAGTTGGAAATATATAAACACATAACATGTATTTACATAATATCCAACACATAACATGTACCTAGCAGAAATGGCACACCAAAATACATTCTACTACTCCCCCTGAGTATGGCAATACCACATGTGTGAGACTTTTACACAGCCTGGCCACATACAGAGGCCCAACATTGAACTAGCATCTTCAGGCGTTCTACAAGCATAAATTACAAATCTCATTTCTCAACCACCTACCTATTACACTTTTGAAGGTCCTGGAGCACCAGGACAATGGAATTACCCACAAAATGACCCCATTTTGGAAAGCAAACACCTCAACATATAATCTATGAAGCATAATGAGTCTTTTGAACATGTCATTTTTTTGCAGAAGTTTTTGGAAAACATGGGAAAAAATTAAAACGCTTTTATATTTACACAAAGTTGTCCATTTATATATTTCCAACACATAACATGTACCTAGCGAAAATGACTCCCCAAAATACATTCTACTACTGAGTATGGCAATACCAAATGTGTGGGACTTTTACAGGTGATGTTTACTGATAGGTTATTGGCAATGGTCACCGATGGGTGATTGGTGGAGGTCACTGATGGGTGACGGGTGACTGGCGGTGGTCACTGATGGGTGACGGGTGTCTGGCGGTGGTCACTGATGGGTGACGGGTGTCTGGCGGTGGTCACTGATTGGTGACTGGCAGTGGTCATTGATGGGTGACTGGCAGTGGTCACTGATAGGTGATGGGTGACTGGCGGTGCTCACTGATAGGTGACAGGTGACTGGCAGTGGTCACTGATGGGTGACGGGTAACTGGCGGTGGTCACTGATCGGTGACAGGTGTCTGGCGGTGGTCACTGATGGATGACAGGTGTCTGGTGGTGGTCACTAATGGGTGACTGGCAGTGGTCATTGATGGGTGACTGGCAGTGGTCACTGATAGGTGATGGGTGACTGGCGGTGTTCACTGATAGGTGACAGGTGACTGGCAGTGGTCACTGATGGGTGACGGGTAACTGGCGGTGGTCACTGATGGGTGACAGGTGTCTGGCGGTGGTCACTGATGGATGACAGGTGTCTGGCGGTGGTCACTGATGGGTGATGGGTGACTGGCAGTGGTCATTGATGGGTGACTGGCAGTGGTCACCGATAGGTGATGGGTGACTGGCGGTGCTCACTGATAGGTGACGGGTGACTGGCAGTAGTCACTGATGGGTGACGGGTGACCGCCGGTGGTCACTGATGGGTGACGGGTGACTGCCGGTGGTCACTGATGGGTGATGGGTGACTGCCGGTGGTCACTGATGGGTGACGGGTGACTGCTGGTAGTCACTGATGGGTGATGGGTGATGGCAGTGGGCACTGATGGGTGACTGGTGTCTGGCGGTGGTCACTGATGGGTGACTGGTGGTGGTCACTGATGGGTGATGGGTGACTGGTGGTGGTCACTGATGGGTGACAGGCCATGGGTGACTGGCGGTGGTCACTGATGGGTGGCAGGCCAAGGCCAGTGACAGGTGACGGGCCACGGTCAGTGATGGGTGACAGGCCACGGTCACTGATGGGTGACACGCCACGGCCACTGATGGGTGACGGGTAACACGCCACAGTCAGTGATGGGTGACACGCCACGGTCAGTGATGGGTGACACGCCACGGTCAGTGATGGGTGACACGCCACGGTCAGTGATGGGTGACGGGTAACACGCCACAGTCAGTGATGGGTGACACGCCACGGTCAGTGATGGGTGACACGCCACGGTCAGTGATGGGTGACACGCCACGGTCAGTGATGGGTGACAGGTGACACGCCATGGCCACTGATGGGTGATGAGCGACATGACACGGTCACTGATGGGTGACGGGTGACATGCCATGATCACTGACGGGTGACAGGTGCACTTTATGATGACAGGTACACTTTATGGGGCAGATGGGGTGACTGTTGGGTGACAGGTGCAGTGGGGGGGGCAGGGGTGATGTGACAGGTGTGCTTGTGTTTTACAGATCAGTAACTCACTGATCCTAGCTCTTCTCTCCTCACATTGGAAACTGTGTGAGGAGAGAAGAGCTGGTAACAGTGAGTTACCGCTCTGTTTACATTACATGAGATCGGCTGTGAGTAGATCACAGCCGATCACAAGGTAACAGCTGCCAGGAGGCGGCTGATACCAGTGTCGGTGACAGGCAGTGTTCCCTGGGAACACGCCGCCGACGTGCACGCACGGCTGCGCTCCTGATGACCAATGGCTGTTCACCCCAGTCGGTGATGCGGTGTGTCCCGGGGACACTCCGCCACCGACAGAGTCGTGATACACGTGCCCGACCGCGCGCAATCCCGGCTTAAAGGGACGACGTCATATGACGTCCGCCCCCCCGCCACAAGAGCAGCACTGCTCCGCCGTCATTTGACGGTGGGCGGACGGCAAGTGGTTAACAAGCATCTACACAAAGGTTGTAATTTTAAAATGATATTCAATAGATAACTTGTGCGCTAACCAACAAGCTAAGTGAACAAAACAAAGGCAGCCGCCAACACTCAAATGTGTCCCCACATGTAATGATAATGAACTAAAGAATATGTGTGGTGCTACCTCCAAGATACTAATAATCAATTCAACATCAAGTAAATGGGTAATATCAAGGATATATATGTGCAAGTAGCATATAAAATAAAAATGAAAAAGTCACGTGATCAGTGACACAACGCATTGGGATGAGCCAGGCGACATCACTTCTGGTCGCAACCAAGACCGGTAGTTCTTATACATTATCGATGCTGAATGTATTTATTTGAATGTACGTTATTAATGTTGATTAATTTTTTAAAGAATACTGCAAAAAGAGATTTTGTTTATTTTATATGGCTATTACTGAGTGGAGGAGAGGAGGATACATGACGGCCCAGTGGGAGAGTTACTGATCATCTATAACTGCCCTATCTATTCTATCCTGGGTTTATGATCAGGGGAGAGGAGACTATAGAGTGGCCTGTTGTAACCGAAAAGCGCTGCCAGACCCTTGTGGTTTTTACCTGAGGTGAGCTGCTAGGACACACTGGGTGGACTCTATATGGTGCAAGGGAGTGTGATCACAACACACAAAGAGAGGATGCCATTTTGCACTTGGATCATCACTTTATTTGCTTTACATTCTTCTATCAGCTACCTTATCATATTTTATCAACATGTGCACAATTTATTGAAACAGATTTTTTTTGGGCATTGATCTATTTTTTCACATTCAACAGACACTTGTTTACATATTTCTAGATATGATTTCACATGTGCAAATTGTTGGCACTATATAAATCCTGTATAAGAATAATAATAATAATATTAATAATAATATCTTGGAGATAGAAAGCTAGAACAGACCAGAAGTTCTAGAGCTTCCATTTCAGGGTCTTTCTGCTGCACCTACACACCACCTGGGACACACATATATATGCAGTCACTGGGAAGACACTTTTAGAAGAATATATTAATGTACATTCTTTCCAGCAATCCTACTATAATTACACATATAAATGGCAAACTCTAGTTCTGTTTTTGGATTTTTACCATTTTGAAAAAAATAAAAATCAGTTGGCACATAAACACTTAACACTGTTGCATGTGTGTGAGAAGGGTCAATGACCTAAGTGTACAGAATTACATAGACAGAGCTTCTTAAACATATAGGATTGATTCTGCTGAATTTATACATACTATACATATTACATCACTTAATGTGATTGTAAAGTCTTGTTTTTTTTTAAATAACAAACATGTTATACTTACCTGCTCTATGCAGTTGGTGTTGCACAGAGTGGCCTGGATCCTCCTCTTCTCGGGTCCCTCTTCGCTGCTCCTGGTTCCTCCCTCCTGTTGAGTGCCCCCACAGCAAGCAGCTTGCTATGGGGGCACCCAAACAGAGTCACAACTCCCTGTATCCATTCAGACATGGAGCTGCAACCCAGCCCCACCCCTCTCTCTCCTGATTGGCTGAATGATTTCGATCGCGCCACGCTGCTGTCTCAGCCAATGAGGAGGGGAGTCTCAGGCAGCTTAAACACTCCTGCAACATTGATGGATAAAGACGGGCTCAGCTAAGTATCAGGGGGGTTGCTGCACACAGGAGTTTTTTTTATCTTAATGCATAGAATGCATTAAGATAAAAACTTTCTGCCTTTACAATCCCTTTAATGAACATAAAATGGGATAAAAGTACTGCAGTGGAGAATCAATCTATCCATGCTTACATTGTAATAAAGTAAGTGCTACTACTACTTGGTTATTTTGTTTCAATGCATATAACTCCAGGTTTAGTAGTACAGACATGGCCAATATCAAAGTGGTCAAAACCTGTTAAACATAAAAGTACCATCTGTAAATCCACATGTGGATATATTTCAGCAAAATAAAAAACGCTTCTATATATGTTTTCCGGCAAGATGAACAGTGTGACAAAAGGGGCACTATACTTCATAGAAAGAGATGTTACTCTATAAACCCTGACATAAGTGGTCTCTTGTCAAGTTATATATCCCGACACACTTAATAAATTTACTGAGCCACTGGCGAGGATCCAAGACGGCAGGACAATGCTGCTTAATGCTCTCTTTAATGGCAAAAAAGGACCTACAGCATATGGTTAATAATAAAACTGGCTTATAATAACCATACTTAAAAAGATAGAGATTT
The DNA here is from genome assembly GCA_018402905.1 of Glandirana rugosa. Taxonomy (NCBI): domain Eukaryota; kingdom Metazoa; phylum Chordata; class Amphibia; order Anura; family Ranidae; genus Glandirana; species Glandirana rugosa. The sequence continues at coordinate 3,122,977 of BLSH010532626.1, read as the reverse complement.
CAAATTCAATTCCTTAAAGGGATACAAAAACTGTGTAATTCTTTTGAATTACATTGAAGTGTACCTCTATGTCTGAGTCTCCTATAGGTATACTACAGTGGAATATTTAGGCTCCGTTCACATCTCTGTGTTCCGAATCACAGGTGGAATAGCCGCCGTTCTGCCCACAATTAACGGGATGCCCGGGCATTCCTGGTGCATTGCCCATCGATTCCAATAGCAGCCCAAACGCGGTGCAATTTTCCCGCAATTCGTCGGGGGACAATTGTGGTAAAACCGCCCAAACAGAATTGCGGGACATGAGCTTCTTTTGGGCGATAGGGCATTCCGTGATTCTGTTCGGGCATTTTTACCGCGATTGTCGCCTCTATACACCTATATGTGAACGGAGCCTTAAAGAATCTACTCTCTACTATACTGCTACTATATTGTAGATCATGAAGAAAGGACAGCAAGAACAGGACATACAAAATACCACAGACTGTCTTAGTACACAATGTCATGTTGAAGGTGTGTGTGTAAATGACACAGGCCTGTAGGATGCAGGATCAATATGTCTTATAATGCTACAGTCATACAAAAATAAGAACTTTTATATAAAAGAACCCTAAGGGATCGTTTATACTTACTTCAAAACAGGGCGTCAGACAGGCGTTGTAAAAGCTCCTTTAACGCCAGTCAAAGCCCATGTCACTAAATAAAATGGTTAGCTTACAGCCCTGTTTACACCTTGCGCTGGCTTAGCTGCACTTCAGCTTTGCGTCAAAAATTATACCCCATGTAGCTTTAGCCAGGCTTCAAAGCCCCTCCATCGCCTCCATAGAAGTCTAGGAGGAAGCTTGTTTGAAGCTCGCTTGAAGCACCTGCGGCTTTTCAGAGGCTGTAATTCAGCTTTAGCTTCGCTTTGTTTTGGAGAAATTGCAGGTGTGAGATATCAACAAACAGTGCATCACTGAAGCCTTGTCAAAGCCTCACTGAAGCCTCTTAGAAGCACCGCTGAAGCCTCAAAAACACATCATAAAAGCTTGTTGAAGCTGTATGAGCTTTAACCACTTCCAGACCAACGCCGTCATACGATGACGGTCACTTTGAAGTGGAATACCGTTGTTACGGTAGCAGATAGCTACCATAACCCCAGTATCTTCTTTTAGTGCAGGCGATTCTGCACAAGATAAAAGTGGTCTCAGCGGCGGATACGCCACAAGATCACTTTTACCAGCGGCGGGAGGGGGGGGCAGCGGCGGAGATGATCGCGTCCATCCCCTCCCAGTGTCCGTGAGCTGAGTGAGCGGCCGAAGCTCACTCGGCTCCGAAACATGGCAGGGCGGATGCGACGTCACACGTCGCTTCTGCCCAACGGTCTTAAAGAGCCCATTTTTTTTTTTTGGAATGTCTTTTTTTCAATCAATTTTTTTTTGGTTGCATTTTAGTGTAAATATGAGATCCGAGGTATTTTTAACCCCAGATCTCATATTTAGGAGGTCCTGGCATGCTTTTTTCTATTACAAGGAATGTTTACATTTCTTGTAAAAGGACTAAAAGTGATCAATTTATTTTTAAAGAACGGTGTAAAAATAAAAATTAAAAAGTAAAATAAATAATTAAAAAAAAAATTTTAAAGCGACCCGTCCCCGCGAGCTCGCGCGCAGAAGCGAACGCATACGCAAGTCCCGCCCACATATGAAAATGGAGTTCAAACCACACGTGAGGTATTGCCGCGATTGTTAGAGCGAGAGCAATAATTCTAGCACTAGACCTCCGTTTGTAACTCAAAAATGCTAACCTGTAGAATTTTTTAAACGTCGCCAATGGAGATTTTTATGTTGCAAAGTTTGTCGCCATTCCGCAGGCGGATGCAATTTTGAAGCATGACATGTTGGGTATAATTTTACCCGACGTAACATTAGCTTTCACAATATGGAAAAAAATTGGCCTAACTTTACTGTTGTCTTATTTTTTAACTCATAAAACCGATTAAAAAAATACGTGCTTGCAAGACCGCTGCGCAAATACTGTGTGACAAAGTTTTGCAATGGCCGCCATTTTATTCTCTAGGGTGTTAGAAAAAAAACAATATATAATGTTTGGGGGTTCTAAGTAATTTTATAGCAAAAAAAAATTGTTCTAACTTGTGAACACCGAACCCAAAAAACAGGCTCGGTCTTGAAGTGGTTACATCTAAACACATCAGTAGCTTTGTAGTGAGTTTTTCAACTTTTAACGGCGTTAATGCACTAGTGTTTTTGAGCAATTTTTTTTTCAATGGATCAAAAATGGCCAAAAACGCTGGTGAGCTGCGTTTTTCAGTGTTTTCGGGCGTTTAGGCGCGTTAAGCTTTTGGCGGTTTTTGTGATCAGAAAAACGACTCTTGAACGCGATTTTAGGGCGTTCTGACAACAGCCCATAAACTCCACTGCTGATAAATGTCATTAAACGTCCATGTGTGCATGGACACATACGATAACATAAGAGGGGAGTTTATGGGCTGTTAAAAAAAAACGCCCAAACTCCCAAAAATGTCCATTTAGCAGCTACAGTATGCATGGAGCTTTTTACGTGAGAGAGACGTTTAGGGGCCTTTGGCCATTTATATCAACTGTCCCTGAACTCAAATAATGCTATCTTATGTGTACATGTTCACAGGCTCATTTATAGTCATTTTTAGGCAGTTGTGTTTAGAGGATGTTCTTTGAACACCCAAAAATGGGTTCAGACGCCGAGTTTACCGGCGTTTCAGATGCCAAACGTGGCAAAATGCAGCTAAAAACGCCTAAACATGGTAACGCGCGTTTAGTTTACAGGCGTTTCCAGTTTTTTATTAGTTTTTTTTTAAGTGCTCCTAGACGCGAACGTGGCTAAACGCGGCATGCAAAACGGACGTTTTAGACACCAGTTTATAGCTGTCAAGATAAAACGTTCAGGGGAGGTTGAAAAGCGTCCCGTGTGCATGGAGCCTTATAGCAATAGGTAAAATTTGCTTCTCTGGTAGAGCCCATGGAAGGCGTCACCCAGAGGGAGCTGCTCTTCCTTGAAGTTTGTTTATGGAACAAGATGACTCATCCTCCAGAGAACTCTTCCTCTCCCATAACAGTCATTGGAGAGTGGAAGATACCTCATTAAACTGCATCACTGCTAATCACATATAAGCAGCACATCACTACATTCTGCTTGACATATATATATATATATATATATATATATATATATATATATATATATACACACACACACATACATATACATACACACACATATATATATATATATATATATTTTATATGTATGACACCAGTGCATATTCTTATTTCCTAATTGTTTATATAACACAGCATTATATCCATTTTGAATTACAATTGCGCGGCCATGTGACGCTGTACCCAAACACATTTTTTATCATTTTTTTCCCACAAATAGAGCTTTCTTTTGGTGCTATTTGATCACCTCTGCGGTTTTTATTTTTTGTGCTATAAACAAACAGAGAGCGATGATTTTGAAAAAAGAACAATATTTTTTACTTTTTGCTATAATAAATATCCAAAAAAAATATTCATCAGTTAGGGCGATATATATTCTTCTACATATTTTTGGTAAAAAAAAAACACACTCGGTGTATATTGATTGGTTTGCGCAAAAGTTATCGCGTATACAAACTACGGGAATTGATTTATGGTGTTTTTATTATTTATTTATTTTTTTTACTAGTAATGGCGGCAATCTGCGATTTTTATCGGGACTGTGACATTGCAGCGGACATTTTTTTTACACTTTTTTGGGACCAATGACATTTATACAGCGATCAGAAATTTAAATAGCCTCTGATTACTGTATAAATGTCACTGGCAGGGAAGGGGTTAACCTGCAGGGGGCAATCAAGAGACTAACTGTGTTCCTTGTATGTGTTCTAACTGTGTGGGGGCTCGTCTGGCAGGGACATAACAGATCTCACTGATCCCGATCCCAGGGATCAGTAGATCTGTCATGTCCCCCCTCACAGTACGGAGAACCGCCATGTTTACATTGGTGGTTCCCCGTTCTGCCACTCTATTAGGCGATCGCGGTTCACCAGCAGACATCGAGTCCGCCCGACCTGCGGGCATGTCCACACAGTGTGCGGCAGCCACGAGAGTGTGCCGCCACCGGCTCTGAGTGCATGCAAAGGGGCAGATGTCCATGGATGTCCCCCCGGCAATTCATATTCGCACTGTAGCAGTCTTTCGGCTATAGTGCGGATCTGTACTGGTTAACCAGCTCATATAGAAAATAACAGACTCTTAGCCCGCATTCTCACAGGGGCGATCCGACTTCAACACGACTTTGCAAGGCGACTTACAACGCAACTTCAAGGTACTTACAGCGCGACTCCATGCCAGGCGACTTTGCCTGTGACCAATTAGAGAAGGGAGGGAGGGGGTTGCCTGGGTAATTTGGGGGGGGGGGGGGGGGAGTAAGGCCCTTTCACACAGACGGATAGAATCCAGCTTTTAGCTGCGGATAGATGAAGTTATCTACTGCAGCTATACTGTCACAATGCTTTCCTATGGCCCCATTCACACTCTGCATTTGGCAACGGTTTCGTTACAGATGATTTAGAACGATTAGAAAAAATGGATTTCAATGCGTCCAGGAACAATGTTATGCAGCTATCTGCAGGTAAAAGCAGTGCACTGTGTCACCGACGGATAGCAACGGCAACAAGCATAGAAAATCAATAGGAAGTACTTCAGAAATGTCAAGAATGTTTCACTGCAGCTAAACGTAGCTGCACGTAATATTGGCTAATCGTAATGTACAAATGCAAGTAATCGTTGAGCTTTGGAGTCTGGTTTCTGGCTTGCATTTAGCATTTAGCCCATGTGAAAGGGGCCTTACTGTGCAAATTATTTTCTTTTTCCTGTAAGTCGCTTCAATATAAATGGGGATCCGACTTGGAGGCGACTTCCATTGAATTCTATGGTCACAAGTCGGATAGAAGTCGCCTTGAAGTAGTACAGGAACCTTTTCTGAAGTTGGAGCGACTTCAGTAGTGTACATTAATTCGGCTCCCATTAGCTTCAATGGGATTTCAGATGTCAAGGGACTTGGGACGACACAAGTCGCAGTGCAAGTCACCCCTGTGTGAATGGGCCCTTACTGTAACCCATGTGACTAGTTTAGCTGATCATAGACATCACACTTTAATCAATACCAATGCTGACAATTCAGTCTTTCCTCACATATACACTCACTGGCTACTTTGTTAGGTACACATGTTCAATTGCTTGGTAACACAAATTGCTACTCACACCAATCACATGGCAGCAACTCAGTGGATCTAGACGTGGTGAAGACTACTTGCTGAAGTTCAATTTGAGCATCAGAATGGGGAAGAAAGGGGATTTAAGTGACTTTGAGCGTGCCATATTTTTCAAAAACTACTGATCTACTAGGATTTTCACACACAACCATCTCCAGGGTTTACAGAGAATGGTCTGAAAAGGAGAAAATATCCAGTGAGCAGCAGTTGTGTGGAAAAAATGCCTTGTTGATGTCAGAGGAGAATGGGCAAACTGGTTCGAGACGATAGGACGGCAACAGTAACTCAAATAACCACTCAATACAACCAAGGTATGCAGAATACCATCTCTGAATGCACAATACATCGAACCTTGAAGCAGATGGGCTACAGCAGCAGAAGACCACACCGGGTGAAACTCCTGTCCGTTAAGAACAGGAAACTGAGGCTACAATTTTCACAGGCTCACCAAAATTGGACAATAGAAGATTGGAAAAACGTTGCCTGGTCTGATGAGACTTGATTTCAGTTGCGACATTCAGATGGTAGGGTCAGAATTTGGCGTAAACAACATGAAAGCATGGATCCATCCTGCCTTGTATCAACGGTTCAGGCTGGTGGTGGTGGTGTAATGGTGTGGGGGATATTTTCTTGCCACACTTTGGGCCCCTTAGTACTAATTGAGCATCGTTTAAACACCATAGCCTACCTGAGTATTGTTGCTGACCATGTCCATCCCTTTATGACTACAGTGCCTCCATCTTCTGATGGCTCCTTCCAGCAGGATAATGCACCATGTCACAAAGCTCCAACCTTCTCACCACTGGTTTTTTGAACATGACAATGAGTTCCCTGTACTCCAATGGCCTCCACAGTCACCAGATCTCATCCAATAGAGCACCTTTGGGATGTGGTGGAACGGGAGATTCGCATCATGGATGTGCAGCCGACAAATCTGCAGCAATTGTGTGATGCCATCATGTCACTATGGTCCGAATATCTGAGGAATGTTTCCAACACCTTGTTCTGAAGGCAAAAGGGGGTCCAACCCGGTACTACCAAGGTGTACCTAATAAAGTGGCCGCTGAGTGTATATGAACATCTCTAACTTACAACGCTGAATAAATTCCTGACCTTGCATTCATTATTGTAAACGATAAAATCGCCTTTAGTAAAATATTAGACCTGTATTTAAGGTGTAATATGAAACATAATAATCTTAAAAAATATGGGCGCTAGGTATCAATATTCCATGCCCAAAAATATATATGCATAATATAACCTCAGAATTATGATCTGTGGTTCTACATAAATATATAATGTCCATGTGACAGTCCAATATTAATATTCAAATCCACCATGACTCGTGATATATCCAAAGACTCCCAATCGTGCTCCAATCATGCAAAAAACTGTGCTGAGAATAGTGTCCTCTGTGCCTCCCCCATTGTGACAGCGGGTGGGGGATCCTCCACACCTGCTGTACCAATTAAAAAACAGTGCAGTTGTGCGGGGCTCCACCCACAAAGCCGCATCATTCATTCACAGTGATCTGTGAATGAACGAACTATAAATCCCATGTGCCATTGCGACAGATGGCTTGTAGTTGTCAATGAACTGCATGATGATGAGCACCCTCGCAGTTCATTGACACTTCCTGCACTTCAGCAATTGTTTGCCCATATTGAGGTATGGGCAGACAGCTGTACTAAGCATCTACAGGAGCCTGACAGTGCACCTGCAATCTGCTAAATATGGGTGCAATGCTCTACAGGCTTTTAAGATAAAAAATACTAAATGCACATTTTTTTCCTGGTAGTTTTTAAGGCTGGGTTCACACCTATGCAAATTGTATGAGAGTTACCCTGCATCCAATTTGTATAGCAGGAGACTGTGTCCGGCTCTCCGCACCAGGTCCGGTGCGGTTTGCACAAAGACGCTGCATGTCTTTTGGACAATTTCAGGTCCGAATTCAGCACCAAATTTGGGCTGAAATCGGACCTGAAACTGTGAACCAGCATGCACCAGACCCCTGCTGGGAGCCGCTGCGGGTTCCAGTGTGAACCCAGCCTGAAAGTGAACTTCGCCTTTAAAGTGATTGTTATTTTTATAAAACACAAAAAAGAAGCTTTACAAACACGCTATACTTACCTGCTCTGTGCAGTAGTTTTGCACAGAGCACCCCCAGTCCTCTTCTTCTGGGCTCCCCCGCTGGCTCTCCTGGCTCCACCCCCCAGCCAAATGTCCCCATAGCAAGCCGCTCGCTATTGGGTACTCCTGCAGGCTCACTCCCAAGCCCTGCTCTGTGTGTCCATGAGACGCACAGAATGGGGCTTAGCCCTGTCCCCCACTCCCTCCTCACTGGCTGTGATTGACAACAGCGGGAGCCAATGGTTTTTACTGCTTTATCTGAGCCAATGAGAAGTGAGAGAGCCAGGATAGCCTAAGCTCTCGTGTACATCGCTGCATCAAGATTTGGCTCAGGTATGTATTTAGGGGGGGCTGTCACAGGAGCTGCATGCAGAAGTTGTTTTTTTTCTTTTATCTTACAGCATAGAATGCAGTAAGGTAAAAAAAATCTTCTGCCTTTACAACCACTTTAAGGTACAATTTATTTCATGTTGACTGAGGATCAGAAAACAAAAAGGCCAAGTACATTGGTAACATGGAAATTCTATATTGTTCACTGCTGGCAAGAAGAGCAGACATCAATGAACACATACAGTACAGATTTATATAGATAGATATATATATATATATTTTGTGAATACTGTAGTTACTGGCTACATTTAGTGTACATTCACACCAGTTGCTGGTGTGCGGTGGGAGTGCCGATTGTGGAGCATCCCACTTTGTTTTTAAACAAATTTTACTGAAATGTCAATAGGTTCTATTGGCTAATGTGTGGTGCATTGCCACGCACTATGCTGTGCTGCAAATAAGTATTGCTCAAGTACTTTATTCAGTGCACCTTGCTGCAACGCGTTGGTGAGCAGCAGGCCAGGTAGGAGACAAGGCACTTGGGTTTGTCTTGCTGTGGGACTGTGCTGGAAGTGCTGCCAAACACAGTTCTACCACACCTGCAATGAATAAACACGTAAAAAGTAGACAGTATTGATCAAGCATACACAATATGACAGTTACAAAAGCAAAAACATAAAATACAGATTGTCATGGTAAAGGGATTTACATTATTGAGTTGAAGTATAGAGTACAAAGTTTTAAAAATAATTGTATTGGGTATGAATATTTTAGAAGTGACAATCTTGCACTTTTACATCATTACGCTGTAGGGGTCTGTTCCTAAAAACCGGAGAAAGGAAATACAGGGACAAACAAGGAATTGTTGACCACGTTGGCCAATCACATTTTATGTGTACCCTGATTAAAGCAGGAATTTAAAAGCAACCCTGACAGGATTAAAAAAAATTCACATAGAGGAGCCCTGTGAAAGAGAAAAGCTCTTAGGCCTACCTCAAGTGGGCTTCAGCTTGTACAATAGCATTGGATTGGTGGTAAAGGCATTTTTTGTATTTATACCTACAGGTAAGCCTATGATCAGGCAAATCAAAAAGGAAGAGACCGCACTCCAAAATCCAAGGAAAAGGATTTATTGTGAACCAACAAAAGTAAATAACCTTCAGGTTATGATTAAGCGGACTCCAGATCCGTGAAACGCGTTAACCCTTTCAGCTTTGCTGTAATTTCTGCCTGGACATTTACTTTTGTTGGTTCACAATAAATCCGTTTCCTTGGATTTTGGAGTGCGGTCTCTTCCTTTTTGATTTGCCTGGACTTGGATTGACGGTAGTCTGGACCTGCACCTAATTCCCTGGATGATTGCAAACTTCCACACCTAGAGCGGGCTGTCCACCTCCTCCTGCTTAAGCCTATGATCAGGCTTACCTGTAGGTACAGTAAATATCTTCTAAACGTGTACAGTATAGGAAATACTTACCCAAGTAGCACTGGTGATGTTACCGTCGCATGCACACTGCCGTCCATTGAGAGAGCCATGCCATGGGAGTGACATTGTGGCTCGGCTAATCGTCGTAGCTCGCAAACCAGGAAAGAAAACCAGGTGAAGATGGAAGCCCTGTCAGAGGTGACAGTGCAGCGCTGGAGGGATTCTTTTTAAAGGTTATATATACTAAAGCTGCGCTAAAAATATAATAATAAAAAGATGTGACATATGTTAATAGTTAAATATTGTCCATCATTTAACTTCAAACTCCTCGACCAGCATGGAATAATGATAGATGCATTCCCAAGGTGAATACAACACCCAGGTGCACTGGCAAGCAATGTGAGTCCACCACCAGATAATCAAAAGGCTTACCAGAGACCACTGTGTATCAGGCAGCGGTAAATCCCCGACCTGGGATGTCAGGCAACATACAATCCTCTCTCAATGTTGAAATAAACTTCTTGCCAATGAATACATCCAAGTTTACTGGTCCCAGCAGTGTTCTGTGGCTCCCCCAGTCATGGACAGCGTACCAAGGCACTCATATCATCATTGTATAGTACATCCCATAGAAGAAAAGGAACTCATATAGTGAAGTACCGAAGAGATGTGTTTATTAAAAGTAGTAAATATTACTTACAAGAGTCAAACATCAACGAACGTATAAAACCGGCTGGCTCCCGACTCCCGGTAAATTTTCACAAACACCGGTGACGTCAGCGCGTCCTCCCGACGTACGTTTCGTCACAGATGACGTTGTCAAAAGGGATAGGACGCACCGCTGAATCACCACTGGTTAAATACATCTGCAGCTCCCTCGATCTGAGGCGTGAGCGGCCATTTTAGGTTTGGGCTGTTAGTCAATATGCTAAAAGTACACATATCTAACCCAAGCGGAAATAATCACAAGAAACTTTAATATAAATGTTAAAACTTATACAATAGGGCCAAACAACAGTCCCTAAAAATAAAATATTTGAGGAACACTAGAGGCCGCAAGTAGAACAATGCTTTCAATCTGAAAAGGCTGACTAATGCTGTACCTGCCCCATTAGGTAGAGAATAAATCTCGATGATAAACTAAATTAAAAAATAATATATAATTAAAAAAAACATATAAAAACACCTTTATTAAAAATATAAAGTACCAAATTGATAATATAATATTTCAAAAGTTTATGTATATATATTTATTGAGTAATTAAGCTGCTCAAGACTCCGATTAAGTTCACAAAAACAATATTCATATGGGTCTGATTAGACCAGAACAATGATTTTAAGCATAGAGCCTCAGCCCAATTGTATTGTCTCAATGATTTTACAGAACCAACCAATATCGCTCTTGAATCAAAAAAATAGATATAAACTAAATAAAAATAAAAATGAAAATGAAAATAAAAAATGAAAAATCTAGACTCCTATAGGACACCCCCAACAGGAGTCATGTTTAACCTGAAGATAAAGACACAAATTAAGCCAAAAACCTTTTTGTAAATGGTAATACTACCAATATTATTAAATGACCCCCTCGGTTATGAATTACTGGTTTTGTCTCCTAGGTAATAACCAGAATAAAACCAGGGAGACAGAACATATCATAACATACGTCAAAAGTATAAGGAACAGGGACCTAAATCAAGAACTAAATGGACTTGATATTACATCTTAGGAGTTATCAATAAACGCGTTGGTGTCGACATCCACATTCAGCCCATAGGGGGTAAAAGGTCTAATTCTATAAATCCAGGACATTTCCAACTTGGAAATGCCCCTGATTATAGACCCCCCGCACCAATGGGGTGTATAGTGGTCAATACCCAAGAAAATGGTCTTTGAGGGTTCCCTATTATGGTAATCCCTATAATGCTTGGATACTGAGTGGTTTTTAAACCCGGTGAGTATATTGGTTATATGCTCGTTTAGCCGAACTTGTAGCGGACGATTGGTCCTGCCCACATACTGTAGTCCACAAGGGCACTGCAACATGTAGACCACAGCCTTAGTGTTACAAGTAATAAAGGATCTAATCTCAAATTGGGCTGAACGACTAGTAGATGTAAAGGACTGCACCCGCCTAGATGTGGAACCATTATAGGAACATACTCTGCACCTACCACACTTATAAAAAAATATTAGGTCCTGAAAAAAGACCGGCTTTTTAGTGGGAGGATCAGTAATATTCGGAGCCACTCTATTCCTCAGAGAAGAAGCTCCCTTAAATATCACTGTGGCATTCTGGCAAGGTGCTACCCAGGACACGGTTACTTTTAAGGATATGCCAGTGTTTGGATATCAGCTGTCTAACCTTCCTTGCCTGATGGGAGTAAGTCGTGATGAAAGGTAATTGGGGGGGATTATTGCGTCTATCCTCCAAACCTCTTTCTTTAAGAAGGTCCTCTCATTGCATCTGGGATACCTCATCTAAGATGGGGGTCAAAAATTCCTCATTATAACCCTTTTCTTTGAACCTTTGGGTCAAAATATCGGCCTGCTGTCGAAAAACACCCAAATCAGTACAATTACGCCGTAGGCGCATATATTGACTTTTTGGAACTCCTTTAAGCCATGGTCGATGATGGCAGCTTTTAAGAGGGATAAAGGAATTACGATCTGAGGGTTTGAAGTACGTCGAGGTGATGAAGCACCCGTCTTTAATTTCTACATTGAGGTCCAGAAAGTTCACTATTTGGGGATGGGCTACGTACTTAAGTTCAATACCCCTATCATTCTGGTTCAAAAATTCAAAAAAAAAAATCACTGAGACTCTGTCTGTCTCCATCCCATAGGAGGAGGATGTCATCTATATATCTAGCCCAGTGGACCATCTCTGGTCTCCTCTGGGCATAGACGACGTCGTCCTCCCAGAGTGCCATAAATAAATTCGCAAGGCTGGGTGCATTTTTAGCACCCATTGCCACACCTCTAATCTGGCTATAAAACCTCTGGTCAAACCAGAAATAGTTGTGTGTGGCAGAAAATTCCAGGAGTTCCATGATAAAAATTCCACTTGCTCTTGGGAAAGCTCCGAGTCCCTCTCCAGATAATATCTGACCGCTAAAAGGCCTAGATGATGTGGAATTATGGTGTACAAAGAAGTAACATCTGCGGTTACTAGTAGCAATCCTTCAGTTGGAACAAAATCTGCAAGAATGTTAATTACTTGTCTTGAGTCTTTAACATAGGATGGCATATCTCGCACCAGAGGTTGCAAAAAGATATCAATATATCTGCCCACCCGGGATGTTAGGGAATCGGTTCCACTAACAATGGGGCACCCAGGTGGGCTGATAGGGTCCTTATGCAATTTGGGGAGATAATAGATAACCGGAGTGTGTGGGGCCTTAGGTATCAAAAAGGCACTCTCTTTTTTGGTGAGGATACCGCGTTGTAAACCCTTAGCTACAATTTTATTTAAATCAGCTTTATATTTTAATTTAGGGTCAGAGGAAAGGGGTTTATATGTAGTCTGATCGCCCACAATCTTATACATTTCTTACATGTATGTGTCTCGTTCTAAGACCACAATTCCTCCACCCTTATCGGCTGGACGGACTACTATCTCTTTATTATTACACAAAGAGTCCAGTCCCTTCTGTAGATCACTATTGAGCCGTAATTTCTTGCATTCTAGCTGTTCAAGATCTTTCAACACCACATCTCTGAAGACTTTTAGAGAAGGAGCTAGAGATCCAGGGGGGTTAAACAAAGATGCATTAGATAAGCCTGTATGGGTAAAATCGGCTGAGAACCCCCATTATTTATAACGGGGTTAGATATAAGGTATCTTTTGATGTGTACTTTACGTACAAACTTGTGTACATCCATGTAGGTTTCAAATTTATTTAGACTCCTGGGGGGGGCAAATTTCAGGCCCTGATCTAGTAGACGTATCTCTGATTCTGAAAGGACGTTAGAACTTAAATTAAAAACACCTGTCCCTATTACATCTTTGCTCTCTTTTGATCGTAATCTCCTTCCCCCTATGGTCCCTCTTCTGGATCGACAGGCCTTTTCTGCTTTGACCAGGCCGGAAAAAAAACCAACTTGGATTGTGTGGAACCTCTCCCTGAGGGGGTAATCCCGCACTTTCCCTCTCCGAATTATGTAATCTATTGGGAGGGGGCTCCAGTCTAGAGGTAGAAGGTATGGGACTTTCAATGTTATCTGTGTCTCTTATCTCCGAACCTCCCAAATCTCTAAGTGGATAGAATCTGTTCACTATATCTACTTCGTATTCTGCATCTTGAGCATAACGGGGAGGGTCCTTGACTGTTTCCTCCTTGTCGACCTGACCCAAAGGGGCCCTTCCCTTTCCCAAAGGGGGGGGCGTTACTCGTACGTGTAGGTTGTTTCTGATCACGTAGAAATTATGATAAGGGTCACTTGGAGGATAACCCCTCTGAACTGCGTTTCCCTCTTTATAATAGGGATTTGGCCCCGATTGTTGAAACCAATCCCCATTATTGTTGGTACCCAGACCAGCAAACCTTCCTCCGCCATTTTTCCCATTATGAGGACCCTGTTGGCTCTATTGTGGTTATGATGTTAAGGGGAAGGATATAGAGCCTGCCCTTTTGCCCTAAAGGGTCTTCTAATAGGGGTGGGAGGATGGTCATACTGGTAAGGATCGTAGGAATAGTCATTATGATATGAGTCCCTTGGACCAGCTGGAGCAACATCACCATATCCTTGAGAAACATGTTCTTTTTCTTCAAGCAATTTCTTTTGCCATTCAAAAACAAGGGCGGATCGGTAGTCCCCCAAATCCCTATTAAACTTCTTTCTTTTTTTGATCTTTCTCTTCTTTTTCTAGTAATTTTAGTAATGAGAGAGATCTATCTTTATATTCGTCTACCTCTTTATAGGGAACTAGTCTTACTTTTAAGGTAAGTCTTTCAAAATGTGCTAAAACTGTATGCGATGCATGCTACCATATTATGACATTAACTTGCAGGGAGAAGATTTTCTTTGTTTTTTTTTTTTTTTACTACCACTTTAAATAGAGATCTTAATGGGAGTGCCAACCGAAATTTTAAACAAGCTGTTAGCAGACTTTTGACAAGCTTCTAGTAGGGCAGAAGTGACAACCAGCACTGCCATTAAGATTTGCGTTTAACATTACAAGACAGGAGCTGTACAGTATTTTAAATGTTTCAACAAAGCTTGTTGAAAGCTCTGTAAAAGCATGCTGTTCACACTGCTCTTTTACAAGGTGAAGCCTGTTTGAACTAGACAAGACATTTTACTCATCTCTCTGGTGGCCTGTTCTAGCACTGCAGCCTGCAACAGGCATCAGTCACACCAGCATTCACTACTAGGAATGCTGGATGCCAGTACTTACAACTGTACTCTTTGGTTTCATCCTCTGAGCCCTAATGCCTGGCACACACTAAACAGGTTTTTTTTCGTTCAACCCAGTGAGCTGAATGAAAAAAAATGAAGAGCTTGGGAGGAGCCGCTGTACTAACTATGCAATGTTAGTACAGCCATCTCCCCTCCACCCTCTGCAAAAACGCAAGAGCACACTGGTCAGCACTCTCAGCCGTTGGCTGAGAGCCGTGATCGGATGCAGATTGGCAGACCTTTTCTTGGTCACGCCCCTTTGACACACGGGCCGAATGTCAAACAGTTTCTATTAAAGCAGTTGTAAACCGCTACAGAAAAAAAAAGCAGACTTTACTACCTCTTTAAACTGGCCGATGCCACCCAACAGTCGGCCCATGTGTACTGCCCTTAAGCCAGACGCTGCAGCACAGGAACAGAGGAGAGGTGGGAGACAAGAGGCAACCCAAAAAGGTGCGTATAAGAGCTTTATCTCCACTTTTGTTACCATTTTATTTTCTCCAGTTCTTATACGTAGGCCGGTATGACTTCCAGCAGCCTCGTATTGCACAAGAAAGGATGCAGAATCAGAAATATTTTACTATAAGCCCTGTTAGCGACAGACTATAGTGACCAGACTATACTGATTAAGTTATTTGCATACTCTGAATATGCATTAAAAATAAAAAAAAGCCCTTACTCACCTTTGCAGCTATAAGCTTGGAGGAGCAATTTAATTTTCAAAGTTCAAAACAAAAGGCACAAAAAAAAAAAAAAAAGATTGCTCCTTTTCCCTTTGTTAGCCCTCTAATATGAAATGTAGGTTCTTGTAAGCTGCTAGAAGCCAGTATTTACATTCTTGGTGCAGAAAACTCTGGAACTGACTGTGCCTGTGCAGCAACCCCCACAGACTATAGCAGAGATGCTAGGAGTACAGCCCTAGTCGAGTATCTGGGGAGTTACTGCCCAGGGGTGTCCAGCTCTGGAGGAGATTCCTATACCTGACATGTAAGAACAGGAGGGAGTTTCCAGCATTACTTAGATATAAGTATGCACAGGGATGAGGGTGGTGTGTTCTGTTAGAAAAAGTGTAGTTGTACTTTAACCACTTATACCAGACACTCTCACCCCCCTCCTGCCCGGGTCAATTTTCAGATTTCAGCGCTGTTGCACTTTGAATGGTGAATACTCAGTCATGTAACGCTGCACCCAAATTACATTTTTAGCATTTTTTTTTTTAAGTCAGATAGAGCTTTCTCTTGGTGGTAATCGGCACTGGGTTTTTGCTATATAAATGAAAAAATATTAGAACATTTGGAAAAAATATATTCTGCTACATATCTATGGTAAAAAATAACCCATATATTATTTAGTCTGTGTGAAATTATAGAGTCTACAGACTATGGTATATATATATATACTATACAGTATATATTTGAAAATTGATCAGTCCTGATGTACTAATGGCCTTTCTTAAGGCCCTAAAATGCCAGGACAGCACAAATACCCCTCAAATTACCCATTTTTGGAAAGTAGGCAGTCCAAGGTATTTAGTGAAAAAATTAAATAAAATGTGTTTTTTTTTTTTTTTTTAATCACATACTGTCACTGCAGTACAGCATCATCATATGACTGGTATGGTGGTGATCAGGGACACTGACGGATGACAAAAAAAAAAAAAAAAAGAAGTAATATTTTATGTTTTTTACATTTTCTAATAATACATATAAATATTTTATAATAGGTTGGGGTGGATGCCATTCGTTTGCACTGTTGGTAAATTGGTGAAGGGAATGCACTACTGGACACATTCGCTGCCATTGTGCTATTGCTGGGTGTCCAGTGAATCCCTGTACCTTTAAGGAGGGGTGGGCTCCCTCCAGGCATACCTACCCTTAATCTATCCATTATTATACAGGTGCACCTCATAAAATTAGAATATCATCAAAAATGTCATTTATTTTAGTAATTCAATTCAAAAAGTGAAACTTGTATATTTTATATACATGCGTTGCCCACAGAGTGATGTATTTCAAGCATTTTTAATACAGAAATGTTGGCTTACTGAAAAGTATGTCCATGTACAGTATAGCATGCACTCAATGCTTGGTCAGGTCTCCTTTTGCATGAACTACTGTATCAATGCGACGTGGCATGGACGCAATCAGCCTGTGGCACTGCTGAGGTGTTATGGAAGCCCAGGTTGCTTTTGATAGCGGCCTTCAGCTCGTCTGCATTGTTGGGTCTGGTGTCTCTCATCTTCCTCTTAACAATACCCCACAGATTCTCTATGGGGTTTAGGTCAGGCGAGTTTGCTGGCCAAGCAAGAACAGTGGTACCAAGTATTTTATGGCAGTGTGGTCAGGTGCCAAGTCCTGCTTGAAAATGAAATCAGCATCTCCATAAAGCTGGTCAGCAGAGGGAAGCATGAAATGCTCTAGAATTTCCTGCTAGAGGGCTGTGCTGACTTTGGATTTGATAATGCACAGTGGGCCAACATCAGCAGATGGCTTCCCAAATCATCACTGACAGTAGAAACTTCACACAGGACTTCATGCAACTTTGTTTCTGTGTCAACTTTTCCTCCAGACTCTGGGCCTTGATTTTCAAATGAAATGCAAACTTTTCCAGTCTGTGATGATTTGGGGAGCCATGTCATCTGCTGGTGTTGTTTCACTGTGTTTTATCAAACACAGTTTTTTGAAGCCAAAGCTGGGCGCCCACATTTGCTATGCCGGCGCCGCACAGAGGAGGGGGAGAAGAGCAAGGCAGCAGACGGCCGCATCGCTGGAGCCTGGGACAGGTGAGTGTCCGATTCTTAAAAGTCAGCAGCTACACTTTTTGTAGCTGCTGACTTTTAATAGGGTGGAACTCCGCTTTAACTCTAGTTTTCCCACTTCACCTTCCAGGACAGCATATAAGTGGATAATAAAGAAATAATCTATTAGGGTGGGCTACTGCTTTCAGGAGTTATAGCACAAGACTCAGTCCTGAAAGGACAGCAGGGCAATCAGGATGTGTTAAAACACCATATGAAAAGAAGACCAGGTGGTAACTCTGTAGAGCTTTTGAGGCAAAACTACTTATTCTCTGTCCATGCTGAGGCCAAAGACCTGTGAAATGATCCAAATCCACCAAACCCACTGGGTGGTTTAACTTTTAAAATTATGTACAGTGCACCCTGAAAAGGTGAATGCGATCTACCTGCCTACAGTGTTCATCCAAGCAACTGACTTGTGTCCTGTGAATAGTACCAAAATCTACTTTGCTTTTTCCTCATCATTTGGATTGCTAAAGATAAAATAGTATGGCTTTGTTTCCAATCTTAGGATGGGTTTGAAAATAGGGAGGGAATCCCCAATGCCTAAGCACAAAGCTTAGGCATTCAGACCCTCCGATCTATTATAACAAGTAGCCAGTCTGGGATAAACATATAGTAGGATTTTGTGAAGGCTAAATATCGACTTAGTCCTAAAAATAATTGTCCTTGTGCAACAGTATACAAAGGAAAGACATGCTGGATTGCTGAATAGTCAGTAGCACATGCAGTGGCCCCAGGGTGTAGGATTGGGCACTGAAGGATTAGGTCATTGTTGACATTGTTATCCTATGAGGAGACTTGCACTGTCTGTGTAGCATGGTAGCACTATGAGGGTTTTGGCTATTAAGGGCTGTAAGAAAAAAATGTGCCTTTTCCCCACCATAGGGATTCTTGGATCACTACAGGCAGTAATGGGGAAGGCAGGAAAAACCTACATCACAAAAACTAGGCACATGCCTAAGGCCTGGTCACCATCTTTTCCTCTAGGGAAAGGAGTTTTGAGACTTTCCCATTTACTTCCATGCAGTCAGGTTAGCATTATACAGCAACTACGAAACCTACTTAGTGATTTAGAGCTCTGCTATTCCATGCATAGTAAACATTAAACTGCATATGAGCAATATGCAAGGACAATCAGATACAATGATAACGCACACCTTACATAATAATCTTCATGCAAGAAATACCTATGGACATCTCGATAATAGGCCCTTGTATTTATCTAGGAGATACCTGCCCCAATGCCATACATACCCAAAGTCCATATGCCCTTACCTATGACCTTTCTCCCCTCTGAATGCTGGTATGACAGCTATGTGAGTGTTTGGAAAGGAAATGGATAAATAATGAACCTGACTATTTTACAAATGATAGGTGCCCTGTCAAATGTTTGAAGTCTGACTCCACTCCAGCACCATATGGCACATTGAGATACTGGTGCATGTTAAGTTATTCAGATCACTACCTCAGAAGACTGAGTGTGTAACAATAACAGAACGCCCATATTGAATTGCTATACCTGTTCTGTTAATGTTCTGTCTGTAAATGAGATGTACTGACATTTTTTAACATATACTGTAGTACTGAACTTAAACATACCCAGTCAGGTGTAAGGGTCACCATGATAGCAAGTTGTAATACCACATCTACAGGCCATATCCATGTCCATTACCCCACATGTAATGTGCTGCAAAATATGCATCACATGAATGAGCTGTCTGCACCTGCAGCAAAATGGCCCATTATATCACCAGTCATACAAGCTCATACTACTGTATACTGTAAATCATAGAGCCAAGGGAAGATTATAGTGACCACACAACCCCATGTAAAAGGGTCCAATGTTGTAATCGATATAGCTTGACATATTCAACTACAATGTTAAGACCTCCACCAGAGGAAGAACTTCATAAATACATCATCATATGTTGAGGAAACCTCCCAAGTTACTTTACAAGTTATATGCTAAACCACTTCAATACAGGACACTTACACCCCCTTCCTGCCCAGACCAATTTTCACCTTTCAGTGCGCTCTCATTTTGAATCCCAATTACTCAGTCATGCAACACTTTGCCCAAACAAATTTTATAACATTTTTTTCACACAAATAGAGCTTTCTTTTGGCGGTATTTAATCACCTCTGGGTTTTTTATTTTTTGCGACATAAGTGAAAAAAGAGTGAACATTTTGGAAAAAAAAACACTTTTCTTTTTAGTTTCTATGATAAAATTTTGCAAAGAAGTCATTTTTGTTCATAAATTTGGGTCAAAACCTATACTGCTACCTATCTTTGGTAGAAATAACCCAAATAAGTGTATATTATTTGGTCTGTGTGAAAGTTATAGGAGTCTACAAGCTATGGTGCCAATCATTGAAAATTGATTACACCTGATGTACTGACGGCCTATCTCATTTCTTGAGACCCTGAAATGTCAGGAAAGTACAAATACCGCTCAAATTACCCCTTTTTGAAAAGTAGACAGTCCGAGGTATTTAGTAAGAGGCATGGCGAGTTTTTTGAAGGTGTAATTTTTTTACCACAATTCTTGGGAAAATTAAGACTTTTTTTTTACACAAAATTGTCATGACAAGTAATTATTTCTCACACACACAGCATATGCATACTTCCAACTACCCCCCCAAATAGGTTCTGCTATCGACCCTGGGGGGTCGATTGCCGATTATCAGGGGGTCACGACGTCTTGCAGCATGTCTTGCTGCAATCCACAGGGGTCGGCAACACGCTATATGCCTTTAAGAGCACAGCTCGGCACTCAGATGACTCACCGCGTCTCTCCTCCTCCCCTCCTGACTGATGTCATTCTCGGGCCTGCCGTCTGCAATTGCCAGATGAGGAGGAGAGACGCAGTGAGTCATCTAAGCGCCAAGCAGTGCTCTTAAAGGCATATAGCTGAAATTGTATTCTAAAACACTGTACACCCTCCTGTGCATAGCCATCTCTGTACCCCCTCCTGTGCACAGCCACCTCTGGCTGGGGACACCTAACGTCGTTCTGTACGACGTTCTGCAGCACTGGGGGACTATTAGCCGTTAGCTGGGGGGTCCCAGCTATCGTCTTGGATAAACCCCCCCATCAACCTTCATACGTATACGACACACACACTCTTTATTAATGAACAGT
>BLSH010532626.1:3079496-3095259 GCA_018402905.1 Glandirana rugosa | reverse complement strand
ACATCACATACGACAGGGAAAATATGGTTCTTTCTATGCAAATAACAAGAGACAGGAAAATTTGCTTGGCTGATTTGCAAGGGGGGAAAGTAATACAAGAAATTGCTGTCATTTACTCAGTTTTCAAGCAGAACGAGGCACTTTTACAGAAAACAGCTAAATACTAGGCCCCTTTTAGTTAACACTGCTTGTTACTGCTTATCCAAGAGGCTTTATAATCATTTTCAGAAATTCAAAAGAGCAGACAATTTCTATAATTACAGAAAATAGGAAAGACAAATTAAGAATTTGTTTTAATAGTGGAGGTGGTGATTTTGATGATGGCATCAATATACATGAGATAACAGGTCTCCTAGTATTTGCAAAGTTCCACTGGTGAAGTAGAAAAGGGGCAATAGATACAGCAGCCACAACTACTACACAAGGGGCCCACACTGCCATTCTCCTACCAGTCATTAATTCAAATACACTTACTCAGGATTTTCTGACCTGTCAGAGGATGACGTATTCTCTGTACTAGTACTGGCTAGAAACTACCAAAGGGTCATGAATGATTATCATTGAACGTATTCAAGTAAATGAGGAGCATGAATTATTACAGAATTTAGTACATTTTGTCTGGTGGAATGCAGGATTGCAGGGCCCAGCACTGATTCTACATTAGAAAAGGGAAGAAAATATCACAATTTCTGTGTACATTATCTATCACACTGCTGAATTGGCAGTTTTCCTGATCTGTTCCTGGCATCCTATTTGCAAAGTTAAAATTGGCAAAGGGAAGCTGCAATCATGTATCTTCCCTGATTTATTTAAATCAACCCCCCCACCCGACCTCTGTTTCCTTTTCCCCCACTCAGCAGTGGCTTCATAGTCTGCCAGTCATCTAACTCTAAAGCAGCCTTTTCTTAACCAAGGTTATGTGGAACCCTAGGGTTCCTATACATGTTGTTTGAGTAGTGTACAGTAGTGGCATTGACTTCCATCCTGAAGGTACCTACAGTTAGGTCCATATATATATTTGGACACAGGCACAATTTTCATAAATTTGTCTCTGTAGCCCACCCATGGACCACCAGGTAAGGGGCACAGTGCCCAATAGGGATGGCACTCAGTGACATATTGGATGCTACCCAGGACCACCAAGGAATGCCAGGGAAAGACCACCAGGGAATGCCATCTAGCATTGCCACCTATCAGTGCCCACCAGTGCCACATATCAGTACCTATCAGTGCCACCTATCAGTGCCCATCAATGGCACCTATCAGTGCCCAATGCCACCTATCAGTGCCCATCAGTGCAGCCTATGAGTGCCCATCGGTGCCACCTATCAGTGCTACTTATCAGTGCCGCCTATCAGTGCTGCATATATGTGCCTCATCATCAGTGCCCATCAGTGCCACTTCATCAGTGCCCGTCAGTGATGGCGAAAACTTTTTTTTTCAAAATTTTCAGTCTTTTTTTATTTGTAGCGCAAAAAATAAAAACCCCAGAGGTGACCAAATACCACCAAAAAAAGGTCTATTTGTGGGAACAAAATGATAAAAACTTTGTTTAGGTACAGCGTCGCATGACCGTGCAATTGTCATTAAAAATGTGACAGCGCTGAAAGTTGAAAATTGGTCTGGGCAGGAAGGGGTGTAAGTGCCTGGTATTGAAGTGGTGAAACTGCAGAATTCATCCGGCTGCTTTTGTCACATCATCAATAAACACCAATGGCCCAGGGCCACTGGAAAACATGCATGCCCATGTCATCACACTGCCTCCACTATGTTTAACAGATGACATTGTGTGCTTTGGATCATGAGCTGTTCCAAGCCTTCTCCACATTTTTTTCTTCCCGTCATTCTGGTACAGATTAATCTTAGTTTCATCCGTCCAAATAATGCTTTTCCAGAACTGGTCTAGCTTTTTTAGATATTTTTTTGGCAAAGTCTAATCTGGCTTTTCTATTCTTCAGGCTTATGAAAGGTTTGCACCTTGTGGTGAACCCTCTGTATTTGCTCTCATGAAGTCTTCTCTTGATTGTAGACTTTGACAATGATAAGCCCACCTCCTGGAGAGTGTCCTTCACTTGTCTGGATGTTGTGAATGGGTTTTTCTTTACCATAGAGAGTAGAGCTGCACGATTAATCGTATTAAAATCGCGATCTCGATCTACCCCCCCCTGCGATCTCCATCAGGCATTACCGCGATTTTCAGTGCAGTTAATGGGGTCCGACTTGCGGGGCGAATCAGCGCGACTTGACAGTAATAAAAGTGAATGCAAGTTGCCTGAAGGCTTTTCAAGTCGGAGCGACTTGAGTCTCAGGGGAAGTCAGGGGAAGTCTGGGCAGAGAGCCAAGTTCTGAGTCATCATTGATAAAAGACACAAAGTAATTTTACTTCAAAAGCTGTGTGAACTCCCCTTCTATAGTTGTTTGGTTTAACCATTTAAAGACTAAATCTTTCCTGACATTTGCTCTTTACAAATAAAAATCCATTATTTTGTCCTAGAAAACAACTTAGAACCCCCAAACATTATATATATTTTTTTTTAGCAGAGACCCTAGAGAATAAGATGGTGGTTGTTGCAATATTTTATGTCACACGCTGTTTGCACAGCAGACTTTTAAACGCAATTTTTTTGGAAAATTTACCCTTTCAAAAACCTAAACAGTGCTGTTAGCCCAATTTTTTTGTATATTTAATATATTACGCCGCGAGAATCGTGAGAGAATCGTGATCTTTATTCTAAGCAAAAAAATCGTGATTCTCATTTTGGCCAGAATCGTGCAGCTCTAATAGAGAGGATCCTGCGATCATCCACCACTGTTGTCTTCCGAGGATGTCCAGGCCTTTTTATGTCGCTGAGCTCACCAGTACGTTCTTCTTTCCTCAGAAAACACCAAACTGTTGATGTGGCCACTCCTAATGTTGCTGCTATCTCTTTGATGGATTTGTTTAGTTTTTGAAGCCTTATAATAGCCTGTCTCACTTGAATGGACAGCTCCTTTGAACGCATGATGTAGGTTCACAGCAATAGATTCCAAATGCAAATATCACACTTAGAATCCACTCCAGACCTTTTATTTGCTTAATTGATGAAGAAACAATGAAGGAGTAGCTCATGCCTGGCCATGAAACAGCTTTTGATTCAATTATCCAATTACTTTAGGTCCCTTGAAAAGGGGGGATAGCTATTCTTAAGAGCTGTAATTCCTAAACCCTTCCTCAGATTTGTATATACCCTCAAATTAAACCTGAGTGTGCACTTTCAGCCCATATCCATTAAAAATCTATAGCTTGAATATATTTTGGTAAATACCTGAAAAAACTAAAAATTGTGCCTGTGTCCAAATATATATTGACCTAACTGTACATTGTGTCAGGGACAATGTCACTGGGCTGAAACAGTGGCCACACTTCTCTCAGATACGCAAGAACTTAGAGTGGCTGTTAACCCAAAGTTCGGAATAGAGAGACATAGTAGCGCTCATCTGAGTGCAGTAGTGGGTTAAAAACACAGGATTTATTTAAAAATATAAATTGGCAACTCACAAAAGGAGGTGGTACATAGGCCTCCTATCAGCTGTGAGGTTTCTGGGCTTGGGATGCAGGGCTGTGAATCGCATGTTTGGGGCATTAGTGCTCCTTCCTCAGGCTGTGATTGTGCCATATTGTTGAAGGGCAGTAGTAAAATACTGCCCAGAAACATCACAGCTGACAAGACGATTACTACTGGACTCTGAGCCCTGGAAACCCCGGAGTGAGCAAGCCGTCAGCAGCGCCTGACACTCTCTATCTATTCCAAATGCAGAGCAACTTCCTCTCTCCTGGCTGGCTGCAGAATCTGAGTGCTTGTCTATCTGACAACCCCCCTCCTAAGGACTTTCACCAAGGGTCCCAGCTACAAACTTTACAGCCCCACCTGGGGACCCCACCATGGACTCCTCACAACAAGTACTGTTTACTCATCCATGATGATTCAATTGGGCTCATTCATTGCCCCATATCCCACCTATTACTCTCCAAGCGCCACTGTATATCTCTCTTTTTGCTAACCCAAAGTTCACAAGTCACTCTATCCTGTCTGTGTAATTGTAACCTGCCCTAATAATGTAATCTGCCCTGTGACTGTTTTATAAAAAAAAAAAAAGCAGCTATATACCTCATTTCAGAGTGCTGCTCGCGTTGCCAGCCGCCTCTCTCTTCTCCCCGTCTGACAGCTGCAGCAAGTGGGGCTGAGATTCCCCCACGGACGTCAGACTGAAGGGGAGAAGGAGAGAGGCGGCCGGGAACGTGAGCGTTGAGCGGTGCTCTGAAATGAGGTATATATACAGTGGATAAAAAAAGTCAGGTTTCTGTGATGTAAAACAATGAGACAAAGATAAATAATTTCAGAACTTTTTTCACCTTTAATGTGACCTATAAACTGCACAACTCAATTGAAAAACAAATTAAAAATGTTTTTTGGGTAGGGGCAGTAAAAATAAACTAAAATAATGTGGTTGCGCAAGTGTGCACACCCTCTTATAACTGGGGATGTAGCGGTGTTCAGAATTAAGCAATCACATTCAAACGCATGTTAAATAGAAGTCAGTACACACCTGCCATCATTTAAAGTGCCTCTGATTAACCCCAAATAAAGTTCAGTTGTTCTAGTAGGTCTTTCCTGACGTTTTCTTTGATGCACCCTACAGCAAAAGCCATGGTCCACAGAAAGCTTCCAAAGCGTCAGAGGGATCTCAATGTTAAAAGGTATCAGCCAGAAGAAGGGTACAAAAGAATATCCAAGGCATTAGATATACCATGAAACACAGTGAAGAGAGTCTCAGTGGAGAAAATATGGCACAACAGTGACATCAGCAAGAACTGGACGTCCCTCCAAAATTGATGAAAAGATGAGAAGAAAGCTGGCCAATAAGGCTGGCAAAAGGCCAACAGCAACATTAAATGAGCTGCAGGAATATCTGGCAAGTACTGGCTGTATGGTACATGTGACAACAATCTCCCATATTCTTCATATGTGGGCTAAGGGGTGGCAAGACAGAAGCCTTTTCTTACAAAGAAAAACATTGAAGCCTGGCTAAATTTTGCAAAAACACATCTGAAGTCTCCCAAAAGCATGCAGGAAAATGTGTTATAGTCTAATGAAACCAAAGTTGAACTTTTTGGCCATAATGCCAAAAGATATATTTGGATATTTGGAGCAAAAACAACACTGCACATCACCAAAAGAACACCATACCGACAGTGAAGCATGGTGGTGGCAGCATCATGCTTTAGGGCTGTTTTTCTTCAGCTGGAACAATGGCCTTAGTCAAGGCAGAGGGAATTATGAACAGTTCCAAATGCCAATCAATATTGACACAAAACCTTCAGGCTTCTGCAAGAAAGTGGCAGCGACATAAAGAGGCACTTCATCTTTCAGCATGACAACGACCCAAAGCATACATCCAAATCAACAAAGGGAAGGCTTCACCAGAAGAAGATTAAAGTTTTGGAATGGCCCAGCCATAGCCAAGGCCTAAATCTGATTGAAAATCTGTGGGGTGATCTTAACAGGGCTGTGCACAGGAGATGCCCTCGCAACAGATTTTGAGTGTTTTTGCAAAGAAGAGTGTGCAATTACTGCCAAGTTAAGATGTGGCATGCTGATAGACTCATACTCAAAAAGACTGAGTGCTGTAATAAAATCAAAAGGTGGTTCAACAAAGTATTAGTTTAAGGGTGTGCACACTTATGCAACCATATTTTATTTTTCAAATTTTACTTCCCTCCACCTAAAAGATTTCAGTTTGTTGTTCAACTGAGTTGTCCAGTTTATAGGTCACATTACAGGTGGAAACATTTCTGAAATAAAACACAGACACAGGGCAGATTACATTATTAAACAGCGAGGATAGTGTGACTTGTGAAATGTAATTTTAGCAGCAGGAGGGGAGGGGATGGGCACGGACACAGAGCTGACAGGCGGGGAGAGAGGAGGACAGGAGGCACAGCGGATGATGGAGGCATGTAAACTGACCATGCTGTCAAGGCTCAGCAACCATGATACACTGTGGTCAGTTTACAAAGGGGAGGGCAGAACCAAGCAGGATCAGCCAGGTACTTCAGGTGATCAGGTGATGGAATTAAGAGCCCAATTTCAATGTTTTACTGATAATGCCAAAGTTTGTGGGGAAACAATAGATGCAACATCATTACAGTAAGACCTTGATAAAATA
Source organism: Glandirana rugosa (assembly GCA_018402905.1). NCBI lineage: Eukaryota > Metazoa > Chordata > Amphibia > Anura > Ranidae > Glandirana > Glandirana rugosa. Next base: position 3,089,052 of record BLSH010532626.1, on the reverse strand, counting down.
AAGGGTTGGGTAACTACATGGCAGTTGAGGTTCAATATTAAAAAATGTAATGTTATGCACTTAGGTGCCAAAAATACACATAGAAGATACACAATAGGAGAGGCTTCAATGGAGGAATCAATGGTGAAAAGGGATCTGGGAGTGTATGCAGATCAAACGTATCAATAGGACCACTACCTATGGAACAGAAAATGGTGTGTGCACCTGCAAAAGAGGACAACTGCAGAGGACATGGAAGCCTATGTCACAACTTTTCAGAGGGTTCCTAGCACCTTTTCTGAGAGGAACCACAAAAAAGTCTAATATGACCTGGAATCAGATGCTGTTCGGGATTAGGAAACATTGAAGACGAAAATTCTTCCATGCCTGGGCATCATTATTGTGGTCCGGGCTCAACGAGTGCAATACTGAAAAGCCACCATGTTCACAGACGTTTTACTTGATCCATCTCACCAGGAAGTGGCTGCAGTCAGACACCTTATAGGCACCTAAAGTTGTGGATCATGTGTTCATGGACAGCTACCTGCGAGCACTCAAAGCTTGGTTCACATCTATGTATTCTTCATTCCTTTATGCAGAAACGCACTACAGTACATTTAACATGGTTTCCTATGGGACACATTCACATCTACGCTTTTTTCCACCGCTGCGTTTTGGGAACGGGTCAGGGACTTTTTGAAAAGCAAAACCGTGTGTTTTTGTCGTGACACCCAACAACAAATTAGACAAGAAAATAAAGTATAAAAAAATGCAAAACGCTTAAAAATGGATCAAAAGCAAACTGCATAGGTGTGAACAAGGTCTAAAGGAATGGGTCAGCCATGAAGACCCCAAGGCTGCAGACCAGATAGTGGATCTGGTTGAGAGATATACTGCAGCTGAGGACTAACTGAATGCATCTGTGCCCCACCCCAATATCTCACGTGGTGAAAAATCGCCTGGAGGATCCAGTAAGACTGTTCTAGGGTTTAAGAGCTTGGGGAAAAGTTGCAAGATTGTTACTACAGATGATGAGACTGTGGGCCAAGGACTTGGATGTAACAGAAAGTCTCCCTGTAGCCGAACATCTAAACAAACAGCTGCATCTACAGTAAAGAGCTCTTAAATGTGCACTGTTTACAGTACCTATATGCAAGTCTCATTATAGACTTACCTATAGGTAAAATCCATACATGGGAGTTTACTCCCACTTTAAGCTCCGAGGAGCAGAGTGAAATGCATTGGGGGAGTGACCTGGTTGGAACCCAGGCTGAGCATGCCACACTTCACTGATTAATGGTATTGTTTAGACGTGTGGATACATGGAGACTTTCTGATACATTCGGTGATTCTAGGAGCTGGGACGAGCTCTCCCCAAAGCCAGCACTCATAGCAGTGGTAATAAAGGACTTGTAACCTTGTTGATGCCTAAGCTGCTCACACATTGGTTCCTTACGGGTCACACTAAGGACTTGGAGACTGTCCAAATAAGTCAGGAAAGTCCTTGAGGCTGTCAAGAGGACTGGGTGCACAACCCATAACGTTTTACAGTTGTGACACAATGGGGCATATTGCTGCTAACTGTCCCTAACAGGTAAACCAATGCAGTGTGATCATGATTATTTGAAAAAATGCATGTCTTTTGGCACAGGTGGTGTGTACTGCCTCATGTCCAGAACATATGGAAGAACAACAGTTTGCACAGCGCTTTACAATAAGGAAGGGACACAGTACAATTACAATACAGTTAAATACAGAAGGAATAGGAGGGCCCTGCTCGTGGAGCTTACAATCTAAAGGGAGGGGGAGGTGGTACAAAAGGTAATGGCTGCAGGGGATGATCTGATAGAAGTGACTCAAGCACAGTTCTTAGGTGGAGGTGGGGTAGGCTTCCCTGAATAAGTGAGTTTCCAAGGATCGCCTAAAGGCAGAGAGGGTGGGTGCTGACCAAACATTCTGGGGCAGGGAGTTCCAGAGGATGGGAGAGGCTCTGGAGAAGTCCTGTAGGCGAGCATGGGAGGAGGTAACAAGGGAGCTAGAGAGCAGGAGGTCCTGGGAGGAGTGGAGAGGACGGTTAGGGCGATATCGGCAGATGAGATTGGTGATATAGCTAGGGGCAGTGTTGTGGATGGCCTTGTATGTTGTGGTTAGTATTTTTAATTTTATAAGGTGGGGTAGGGAAAGCCAGCGAAGCGATTGGCAGAGCGGGGCAGCAGTCGCAGACCGGTTAGTAAGGTGTATAAGTCTGGCAGCAGCATTCATGATATCCATTCCGATATGTCATTCAGTAAGTTTGAGATGCGTGAGGAGATTGAGGTGCAGAGTTGAGGAGTCGAGAGATAGACCTGGGTGTCGACAGCATAGAGGTAGTAATTGAAGCCATGGGAAGTTATCAACTGGCCCAGGGAAGAGGTATAGAGGGAGAATAAGAGGGGCCAAAGGACAGAGCCTTGGGGAACCCCAACAGAAATAGATAGAGGAGTGGAGGAGATGTTGTTGTATGTGACACTGAAGGTGCGCTGAGATAGGTAGGATGAGAACCAGGAAAGAGAAGAGTCACGGAGGCCAAGGGAGTGGAGTTTATTGAGGAGGAGTGGGTGGTCAACTGTGTCAAAGGCAGCAGAAAGGTCTAAGAGTATGGTTATGGAGTACTGGCCATTGGTTTTAGCAGTTAGTAGGTCATTGGTGAGTTTTAGTAGGGCTGTTTCAGTCCATCATGAATGCTGCTGCCAGACTCATTCACCTTACAAACCGCTCAGCGTCTGCTACACCTCTCTGCCAATCCCTCCATTGACTGTCACTTGCCCAACAAATTAAATTCAAAATACTAACAATAAGTTACAAAGCCATCCACAACTCTACCCCCAATTACATCACTAACCTAGTCTCAAAATACCAACCTACCTAATCGTCCGCTTTGTTCCTCCCAAGACCTCCTGCTCTCCAGCTCCCTCATCACCAACTCCCATATTCACCTCCAGGGACTTCCCCCGAGCCTCTCCCATCCTCTGGACGTCCCTTCTCAAATCTGTCTCCAAATCTTGCCACTTTTAGGCGATCCCTGAAAACTTTTCTCTTCAGAGAAGCCTATCCTGCCTCCACCTAACAACTACACTTACTTTCTTCATCAGCTCTCCGCCCACAGTTATTACCCTTTCGTATCACTTGACCCTCCCTCTTAGATTGTAAGCTCTAACGAGCAGGGCCCTCTGATTCTACCGGCCCCCTTTACTGAGATGACCATGACTGAAACTATCAGTGGCCCAAAGGAATGCGATAAAAGTTTCTAAAAAAGAATAGAATTTTTTTTTCTCTGGGATACCTGGACTGACGTTATACAACATGACATAATTACAGAGCCTGGTATTTGTGTAACTGTAAAGCCGTACATAAAACCCAAAGCCAGAAAGGAAGCAGTCACAAATGAAGAACAGGTTTGTATGGTTGGAGTAATAAAGGAGGAGTAATAGAGGAGTCCCACAGTGATTGGTCAAGTCCAATAGTGTTGGTTTCAAAGGCCAGTCCGAACCATAAGATTTTTGCAATGTATTCAGAAAGTTGAATATCGTGTCCAAATTTGATACTTTTATAATGCCTCGGGTAACTACTTTAACCACTTCAGCCCTGGAAGGATTTCCCACTTTAGGACCAGAGCACTTTTTGCGATTCGGCACTGCGTCGCTTTAACTGACAATTGCGCGGACGTGCGACGTTGTGCCCAATTGAAATTTGCGTCCTTTTTTTCCCACAAATATAGCTTTCTTTTGATGGTATTTGATCACCGCTGCATCATTTCTGATCGCGGCTATAAACAAAAGAAGAGCAACAATTTTGCAAAAAAACAAAACAAATTTCTTACTTTTTGCTAAAATACAAATCCAAAAAAATATATAAAAAAACATATTTTTTTTCAACGGTTTTGGCTGATTTATATTCTTCCTCATATTTGTGATAAAAAAAACTCGCAATCGGCGTCTATTGATTGGTTTGCTCAAAATTTGCCGCGTTTATAGATGAGAATTCATTTCTGGGGTTTTTATTTATTTTTTTTTTACTAGTAATGGCGGCGATCTGCGATTTTTAGCGGTTCTGCGATTTTTAGCGGTACTGCGATATTGGGGCCATTTTGACACTTTTTTGGGACCATTGGCATTTATACAGCGATCAGTGCTATAAAAATGCACTGATTACAGTGTAAATGCCATTGGCAGAGAAGGGGTTAACCTGGGGGGCGCTCTAAGGGTTAACTGTGTTCCCTGGGCGTGTTCTAACTGTATTAGTGTTTGTAGATGAAGGCTGTGATCACAGCCCTTCCCCCTCTCACAGAACGGAGATCCGTGTTTACATGCACGGACCTCCGTTCTTTCACTGCGGGGGGGGGGGCATCGCTGGTAGCCGGCGGAGATCTAGTCTGCCCTACCCACTCCCTGGCCCCCCCCCCCGGACACAGTGAGAGTGCCTCTGGAGGGTGCGCGCTCACAGTGCATGATCTGGCAGCCGCCATCATATGACTGCGATTTGCCTAATAGAGCCATCTTGTCGCCGTAAACCTGCGGTTGGTGGTCGGCAAGTGGTTAAGCCAACCATAGATGAATCAATTTTCTTTCCTGCAACCATGGATTATGGTCACTGTCAATGGGAGAATCCTTCCTGTGGAGCTATTATATTCTCCTGGTGGAGGGAGTTGTCCCAGCCGGGAGAACACACTGATTATCGCTAGTGGCTATAGCCGCTGGAAATAATCGCATGAAAAATCAGACAGGCTGGTTGTACCAAAGTTGAATGATCAACTTAGGTACAATCAGCCTGCCCTCACATGGTTCAAACCTCAGCCAGTCCCTGCTGAACAGGCCAAGATTCGAACCATCTATGGCCGGCTTTAGATCTGAAGAAGGGCTACTTACAGATACCCCTGATAGAGTGCGAAAGAAAAGACAGCAGGACTTGCAGCCAACCCCCAAAAAGTGTGCCATAGGGTTGGAAGAGACCAAATACTTGGGCTACATCATTGGTCGGGGGTTGATTAAGCCTCAGGTCTATAAGATTGAGGAGATTCAAAAAACTGCAAAAACAGGCAATGCCAGAATGAATTTAGCCAAGCCCAGTCCTCCTTTCTTACATGTGATTTCAGACAGCAAATTATGAAAGTCAGAATGCACATCAGCACTGACCGTACAGAATTTCAAATAATTCTTTGGTAGATGAAATTGTACACGTAATTATTTAATCTTTTTAGCCATTTTACTCTCAAGCATGTAATTGTATGCCCTACATGTGGTTGCAGTCAATACAGTAGAACCTTCAGCTGAAAAAAAGGTTTATTAAAAATTAGAAAATTCCCAGACTTTGCATGAAGGGCTTCTAAGATGTGACCTGATCTTGAATTGGGCACAATAAGTGACACCTTATAGTATTTGTTACACATTGTTCAAAGTCCAAAAAGTAAGAATTTAGTAGCAAGAAGAACTTCATTTAGAAACAAAAATTTCTGCCAATATTTTCTGTAGCTGCTGATCAGACAAGCTAAATAGTTAGGACAAGGCCATTCCTAGGCGTATTAATATTTCTGGAATAGCTTGCATTTTTTCATTTTAGGTCGTGTCGATGCATCTCAGTTGTGTTAAAGTTTAGACTTTCATGGGACCATTCCAGAATATAATTTTCTTACATTTAAAACACAGTTGAAATCACAGAAATTAGTACTTATGAACTGTACTAATAACTTCCCTTTTTATAATTTTGCCTCTTGTCTGTTATAACAGTTGTGGACAGTTTCTAAATAGAAATATGTAAACCAATATACACCAGAGGTAGACCAGGTGTGATATGCCACGTCTCTTCCTCTGCAATACAAATCGGTGTAAGGAAGTTTTTGCCAAAGTTTGCAGCCGATCACTCAGCTATGTTAGTTTAGAGCACCTGAATGTGAGGAAGCAGCATTGTCACTGAAATAAAATTGTTGGTTAGGGGAGAAAGGAACAAGCACAAATACCCAATTCCTCATTCCTCCAGCAGTTGGCACTCTCTTCCATTGTCTGACGCTCTGAAATGGTGGCAGGCTGCTGTCAGCACAGCAAGGGCCTGCCTGCTGGTCCTAAATTTTACATGATGATGGGAGAAAGCTACAAAGTGAAAAGCAGAGCAGCAAAGTGAAGTGGCTTTGGGGGACTGGTAGCATGGAGAGGAGCCTGTTGGAGCGAGAAATATTTTAAGTTTGTGTTACCCTCCTAGCTAAACAAGCTTTTAACCCATGCAGTGTGGGGGGTGGGCTTGGTGAACCCCACAGCATGGGTACATTTAACAGCAGCGCGTAGTAGGACTTTACGGAATTTCAAAGCACAGACTCCGTGACAAATCAATTTTCAGCTTTCAGTGCTCTCACATTTTGAATAACAATTACTCAGTCATGCAACACTGTACCCATATGAAAATTGTGTCCTTTTTTTTCTACACAAATAGAGATTTCTTTTGGTGGTATTTAATCACCACTGTTTTTTTTTTTTTTTTGCGCTATAAATGAAAAAATACCAAACATTTTTAACAAAAAATGGATTTTTCTTCATTTCGGTTATAAAATTTAGCAAATTAGTAATTTTTCATCATACATTTTGGCCAAAATGTATACTGCAACATATCTTTGGTAAAAAAAACAACCCAAATCAGTGTATATTATTTGGTCTGTGTGACGATTATAGAGTCTACAAGCTTTGGTGCCAATCACTGTGTGAAAACGGAAACACATTTTTTTTACACAAAGTTGTCCATTTATAGCAAAAATTACACCCCAAAATATATTCTGATACTCCTCCCGAGTATGACGATACCACGTGTGAGACTTTTCCACAGCCTGACCACATACAGAGGCCCAACATGCAGGGAGCACCGTCAGGTGTTCTAGGGGCATAAATTTCAAATCTAATTTGACTACCTATTACACTATTGTGAGGCACTGTAGTGGCATGGATGGGCAGCGTAGTGGCATGGATGAGAACTGATGTGGTATGGATGAGCATGAATGAAGCACAAATGAGCCATGGATGGGGATGGGAGAGCACAGATGGGGATGACTGAGCACAGATGGGGATGGGTGAGCATGGATGGGTGAGCACAGACGAGGATGGGGGAGTATGGATGGGTGAGCATGGATGGGGATGGGTGAGCATGGATGGGGATGGGTAGGCATGGATGGAGATGGGTGAGCACAGATGGATGGGTGAGCACGGCTGGGTGGGTGAGCATGTATGAATGGATGGGTGAGTATGGATGGCTGGCTGGGTGAGCATGGATGGCTGGCTGGGTGAGCATGGATGGCTGGCTGGGTGAGCATGGATGGCTGGCTGGGTGAGCATGGGTGGGTGGCTGGGTGAGCATGGGTGGGTGGCTGAGTGAGCATGGGTGGGTGGCTGGCTGGGTGAGCATGGATGGCTGGCCGAACATGGATGGATGGATAGGGGGGTGCAGCTTGGCACATAGCAGCGCTGTGGGCACTTCAGATCCTCTGCCCACAGCACTGCTGCATTAATCTCTCCCCTCTCCTCTCACACTGCACCGATCAGTGCGGAGAGGGGAGAGAAAAAAGCCGGAACTTCTGCCGGCTTGTTTTACATCTGATTGCTCCGTCATTTGACGGAGCGATCACATGGTAAAAGGCCGCTGCGAGCAGATGTTCCCAGGTGCGTGCGATCGTGGGAGGATGTCATTGTACGCCCTCCCAGAGTTAAGCAACCATCCTGTAGCCGTCATTTGGCTATGGGCCGGTTGTTACGTGACCATAAAAAAGCGGCCCGCTAGCACCTGAAAAGCACTGCTATAGCACCGCAAAAAAGACTGGCGATTTTTCTGCTCCTAGAAGCTAAAGCTTCAAAAATGCTTCTAGACTAAAATAGTGTGCATGGACACAGGATAACACGATTTACTTATTATTATTACACAGGATTTATATAGCGCCAACAGTTTGCACAGCGCTTTACAATATAAAGAGACAATACAGCAACAGTACAATTCAAAACAAGGGGTGGAGGGGTCCTTACATCCTAAGAGACTTCTACAAGCAGAAAAAAATGCTCAAAAGCTGCTGTTAGGAGCATTTTTTTAAGCTAGTGTGCATGGAGCCCAAAACGAAACTTCAACCAAAAATACCAAGATAAAATAAGTAATCAAATAAATAATAAAAAACATACACAACCAAATAAAATCAGCTTTGTCGCAACATTCACCTTCAATCCATAGACTTTCCCCACAGCACCTTTTTCTGCTGTTAAATGTCCATAGAGACGGTTCACACCCCCCCTCCCTCTCTTTTCTAATTGTCCACAGACGAAGTCGCCTGGCATGGAGGTCGCTTCAGGTCGCGTTGTACGTTACCCAAAGTCGAGCTGAAGTCGCGTTCACATCGCCTAGCAAAGTCGCCTCTGAAGTCGGATCACCTAGGTGTTAACCCGTCCTTAATGGTGTTATTTGTTTTGCATTAGGGTAAACACAGCATATCCTAACCTGATCCAACTGATCTCAAACACAATCCATTTTCCCCTAAAAAGGGTTAATATGAGTTGCTTCAGAATATGAGAACCATGAACACAAGCCTAAACAATATGTAGAAAAATGTCAAGGTAGCGTGTGTGTGTGTTGGCTTAAAGTCAGTGTTTCTCAAAGTATGTGCCGGGGCACATTTGCGGGCGTGCCACGGGGAGTCTGGGAGCCGCCGGGCGCATGTCTTAAGAAAGCTGGCTGTGACATGCAGGGTCAGCTGCAGTTGGATGTACCACTTACTGTATGCTCAGTTGTGGTGGGAGGAGCGAAAAGAACCATTCCATTCCCCCGCCCACCAAGCCGTTCCATGGCAACCTAACCGACCGCTGAACCAGAAGTCCTGATTCGCGCATGCGCCCTGCCAGACGCCTGGCAACCAGAGAGGAGAGGAGAGGAGTGATGGAGAAGCTGAGGCCTTCCACACTACCACCTTCTGTATATTCAGCCACAGCGGAAGGAGCCAGCAAGGTGCTGGAAAGAGAAAGCAGTGCAGCTGGTGTACGCCCAGCTCTCTTCCTACCCGCTTCTTTTCCCACTGAAGGGGTTGGATCTGATGCTCCAGGCCAGAGAGTGCGCCTTTTTCAAATGGTAATTATGCTCTTTTTGTCCCCTCTGTGTCTGCAGACAATGCAAATGGCAGGGGCAGGAATCTGCTGATTCCTGCTGCTATTTTTGACATTTGTGAGTGACTAGCTGTGTTGCCTTTTGTTTGTTCTGAAGGTGCAGGTGGAGTCTAGTGGAGTTAAGGACGTGGAAGTTTGGAGTCTAGTGGGGTTAAGGACGTGGTATTGTGGAGTCTAGTGGAGTTAAGGACGTGAAAGTATGGAGTCTAGTGGGGTAAAGGAAGTGGAAGTGTGTAGTCTAGTGGGGTTAAGGACGTGGAAGTATGGAGTCTAGTGGGGTAAAGGAAGTGGAGGTGTGTAGTCCAGTGAGGTTTAGGACGTGGAAGTCTTGTTTGTTTTCCGTTGTGTCGATCAGTGAGTGTTTACAGTTTTTATCGTCGTCCTTAGTCGTCTAAGGACGGGGACGGTAAACGTAACAGACGTCT
>BLSH010532626.1:3067825-3079486 GCA_018402905.1 Glandirana rugosa | reverse complement strand
AGGTGCAGGAATGGGGGGGTGATCTGAGGTGTGAAGGTGCAGGAATGGGGGTGATCTGAGGTGTGAAGGTGCAGGAATTGGGGCTGATCTAAAGAGTGAAGGTACAAAGCGAAATGTATTTCTTACTATTATTCAAGTGATTTACAGCATTTACACTTTTCGTGTGAAGTTGACAGTTCGCAAGTTGAAAAGTTTTTTTTAGTGTATGGCACTCTTAATTTCTTTGAAAACCTTTTTCGACACACTATGCCTAAAACGTTGCCTACCCCTAGATTTGGGCAACCTTCATCTTGTGCTGCTTAATACTATTCGCACCGTACCAGTACCGTAATCAAATACGCACATCCTTGAAGCCCAAATCCAGTCAGTAACAGCCCCCACGATCGCCCCTCCCCCAGGGCTGTTCAGTCTAAAAACCCCTTAAATATATATGTAAAAATAAATAAGTTCTTCGCCACAAAAATTGTTAAATCTTTTCAGGTGCGCCTCGAAATTTTCTTTTTTAACTTTTTGGTGTGCCGTAAGACAAAAAAAAGTTTGAGAAACCCTGCTTAAAGTGGTATTAAACCCAAAACAAAAATGCAATACATTGCAGCTTACCAATTATTAGATGTTTTGGCTGCATTCATTTTCCTTAGCATTTTTCCATCTGTTTGCACCTGGTGATCTGGCCAATAACACACCTCCTTTATTAGAGTATCCCTACTCTGGATGGATGAGCACAGGGGGCACAGCAAACAGCAGCATTATCAGTCTGGAGGGAGGGCAATGTTAAATGGACTAGCAGATTTAAATACACTAACACATTGAAGCCACACACCAGACTCCAGCCAAACTTAGTTTATAATCAGTTACAGCAGTTTTTTTTTCCTTTTAGCGTAAAATGTTTTAAATAAATAAAAGCTGATCATTGTAAGCACCTTGTTAGTATTTAATGGTTTGTCTCATCCCTGTAACTGATGGAGAGTTTATTCTGTTGAAACTCAACAGACTTACTGGCTGGATCACCAGATGCAGGTAAAAGAAAGCATGCCTAAAAAAAACAAAACAAAAAAAAAAAAAAACGGATGCAGTCGGTAAGTTGCAAGATAATAAATGTTTGCTTTTAGGCTTAAAGATGAAGTAAACCTTGATGGGGTTAACTTCCTCTACAGTCCCCTGCAAAGTAGAAGCATAATGGGCTACTTTGCATTGCATAGTAGCCCATTATGAGTCACTTACCTGCAAATGAAGCCTGCGATGTTGCCTGTGCAGGCAACGTCCATCTTCAGCCCCTCTACCTTCCGGGGCCGCGACTCCGGCTCTGTGACTGGCCGGTGTCGCGTGATGTCACTCCCGCGCATGCGCGCGGGAGCTGCCAGTCACAGCACCATCCCAGTGAAGAAACGGCACAGAGGTTGTTTCTTCACTGCGCATGTGCTGAATGACGTCAGCAATGCGAGTACACTGCATATCTCCTCCTAAACTGTGCAGGTTTAGGAGATATGCAGGGCACCTACAGGTAAGTCTTATTATAGGCTTACCTGTAGGTTAAAGTGGTTGCCACGGGTTGACAACCACTTTAATACTGCTTTGACTCTTTTATTATGACTATGATCAAGGTCCAAACAAGGTTTTTGAACAGACAGAACTAGAGCTGCACGATTAATCGTATTAAAATTGCGATCTCGATTCACCCCCCCCTGCGATCTCCATCTGGCATTACCGCGATTTTCAGTGCAGTTAATGGAGGCTGACTTGCGGGGTGACTCAGCACGACTTGACTGTAATAGAAGTCAATGCAAGTCATCTGAAGTCTCCCCAGGAATCTCTCTCTAAAGTCGGGGCGACTTGAGTCTCTCCTCTGGGAAGACTGCCAAGTCTGGGCAGAGAGCCAAGTCAAGTTGATAAAAGAAGTAAAGAGATGCAATGTTTAAAAAGATCAAAGGGTTGAACTCCGTGAATAGAAGAGTTTGGTTTAACCATTTAAAGACTAAATATTTTCTGACATTTGTTGCTTACAATTAAATATCCAGTATTTTCTGCTAGAAAATGACTTAGAACCCCCAAACATTATATATTTTTTTTAGCAGAGACCCTAGAGAATAAGATGGCGGTTGTTGCAATAGTTTATGTCACACGGTATTTGCACAGCGGTTTTTCAAATGCAATTTTTTTGGAAAAATGACACTTTCAAAAAAAAAAAAAAACGAAACAGTGCTGTTAGCTCAATTTTTTTTGTATATGTAAGATGTTACACCTCGAGAATCGTGAGAGAATCGTGATCTTTATTCTAAGCAAAAAAAATTGTGATTCTCATTTTGGCCAGAATCGTGCAGCTCTAGACTGAACTCACAAAACGCTTTGGGTCACCATAGATGCTATGACACATTTACCATAGATTACTTGTTTACTGCATGTAACAATGTAATGGATTTGTATATTTGGGCCAACTGTTTGGCATTATGACACCCTTTCCCAGTATTATTGCTGGCATAAACTCAATAAACCTGTACTATGTTTTTATTACTGGCTGTGTGGCGCTTCATCTAAAGTACCAATGGGCAAAACTCTAAATTTGAAGGTTCTAGAATCCATTCATGTAGAAATCCAAATAATACCAAAGAATTCACAAGCATTTTCCAGAACCTGTCTACTGTATATAACTTTACATTAATACTTTTTTCCTTTGGATAGCTTACTTGATAGGGGTCCTGTACGTCTGCAGGGTGGACAGGGACCTGAATGGGAAAGTCCTATATATTTATTTATTTATATATATTTTTTTCCCCAGGAAACGAACCTAAGCTTGTAGGGGTTGTTTCTCAAGCACATAAATTGCACATTCACACACGCAGAGGTTGAACTTGATGGGTCTGTTTCTTTTGTCAACCCTATCTACTGTGTAGCCACGTATGATGTATAATGTACACTTACACAAAATGAGACCCAGAACAACAGTTTTTCGTCAAGATTAAAATAATTAAAAAATAATGGTTTGTGTTTTTATATATGCAGGCTTAAGAAGCACAATTTCCCCTAGGGCAACACACACATTATAAATATTAGATCAATATATTGGTCTGAATTAGATGCAGAATGCTGTGCAAAATTAGCTGTCACTACTTCTTCAAAATCTTTGTTAATCTCATTTTGAATGTTTGCAGCTTTATCAACACATGCATCAATGTCAGTTTCTTGGTTACTGAACCGCTGTACTTGGAAGAAGATATAATTAAAATGTTTTGGCACAGAAAAGGTGAAATTGTATCTTTCTTCATTCCCCAGGGAATCTGTAAAACATGTTAGATATAATTACAAACACACAACCTTATCTAGAGCTTTGACACCTTAGGTCAACCAAGTGCTATTTATTTCAAAACATTCACTTTACACTTGCCCGACGCTGTCAACTGTAGTGTTAACAACTTTTAATGGGTATTTTAGCAAAAGGTTTTAAGAACATTATCATGCTTTCAGGTAGGGTAATGAATTCTCTACTCAAAACATTTTACATGCTCATAAATGATGCAGCACAACTTCTATCTAGTGCAAGCTTGAGAGCCACAAAAGAAGATGTGCATAAATATTGTTAAAGTTTAAAGTGGAACTCCAGCCAAAATTATTTTCTTATTTTAGGCACAGTGGGGAAGGGCGAGAACAGCCTCACCTGTTTCTGTCCTATCTGCTTCTGCCTCTGGTGCTTGGTGTGCTGCTCTTTAACCACTTAACCACCGGCCCATAGCCAAATGACAGCTACAGGACGGTTGCTTAATTCTGGGAGGGCGCCTATCGACGTCCTCCCCGAACTGCGCTTCCCGCGCACCCCCTAGGGCGCGCACACGGGAACATGTGAGCGGCCTTTTCACCAGGTGAGCGCCCTTTTCACCACGTGATCGCTCCGTCAAAGGAGCGATAACATGTAAACAAGCCGGATTTTCTCTCTCCTCTCTGCACCGATTGGTGCAGTGTGAGAGGAGAGAGGGGGGAGAGAGGACGTGTCTAGTGCTGTGGGCGATGTGTAATGCCCACAGCGCTGCTAAGTGACAGTGGGGGACAGGCTGCACTCCCCACCATCCATCCACACCCACCAGCCACCCAGCCATCCTCATCCCGTCCAGCCATCCTCACCCCATCCATGCTCAGCCACCCATCCATGCTAAGCCACCCATCCATCCATCCATGCTCACCCATCCAGCCATCTTCACCCAGTCATGCTCATCCACCCAGCCGTGCTCAGTCATCCCCATCCATGCTCAGTCATCCCCATCCGTGCTCATCCATCCCTATCCGTGCTCAGTCATCCCCATCCATGCTCATCCATCCTCATTCGTGCTCAGTCTCCCCATCCATGCTCATCCATCCCCATCCATGCTCATCTATCCCCATCCACGGCTCATCCATCCCCAACCATGGCTCATTGGTGCCTCATTCATGCTCATCCATACCACATCAGTTCTCATCTGTGACACATCCATGCCACTACAGTGCCCATCCACGCCACCAAACAGCCCATCCATGTCACTACACTGCCCATCCATGCCACTACACTGCTCATCCGTGTCACTACACTGCTCATCCGTGCCACTACACTGCCTATCCGTGCCACTACACTGCCCATCCGTACCAGCACACTGCCTCACAATAGTGCAAAAGGTAGTCAAATTAGATTTGAAATGTATGCCCCTAGAACTCCTGATGGTGCTCCCTGCATGTTGGGCCTCTGTATATGGTCAGGCTGTGTAAAAGTGTCACACATGTGATATCGCCATACTCGGGAGGAGTAGCAGAATATTTTGTGGGGTGCCATTTTTGCTAGGTACATGCTGTGTGTTAGAAATATTGTATAAATGGACAACTTTGTGTAAAAAAAAAAAAAGTGTTTAAATTTTCTTTCCACATTTTCCAAAAACTTGTGGAAAAAATGACATGTTCAAAAGACTCATTATGCCTCCTAGAATATACGTTGGGGTGTTTGCTTTCCAAAATGGGGTCATTTTGGGCATTTCCTTTGTCCTGGTGCTCCAGGACCTTCAAAAGTGCAAGAGGTAGTCAAGAAATTATATGTGTAACTCATGCTCCTAGAACGCTTGATGGTGCTCCCTGCATGTTGGGCCTCTGTATGTGGCCAGGCTGTGTAAAAGTCCCACACATGTGGTATAGCCATACTCAGGAGGAGTAGTAGAATGTATTTTGGGGTGTAATTTGTGGTATGCATATGCTGGGTGTGAGAAATAACCTGTGACAATTTAAAAAAAGAAAATCTTAATTTTGCAAAGAATTGTGGGAAAAAATTACAACTTCAAAAAATTCTCCATGCCTCTTACTAAATACCTTGGACTGTCTACTTTCCAAAAAGGGGTCATTTGGGGGTATTTGTACTTTCCTGGCTTGTTAGGGTCTCAAGAAATGAGATAGGCCGTCAGTACATCAGGTGTGATCAATATTCAGGGATTGGCACCATAACTTGTAGACTCTATAACCTTCACAAGGACCAAATAATATACACCAATTTGTTTTTTTTTACCAAAGATATGTAGCAGTATAAATTTTGGCCAAATTTTATGAAGAAATATTACTAATTTGCAAAATTTTATAACAGAAATGAAGAAAATTTCATTTTTTTTACAAAATTTTCGGTCTTTTTTTAATTATAGCGCAAAAAATAAAAAACCCAGCGGTGATTAAATACCGCCAAAAGAAAGCTCTATTTGTGCGAAAAAAAGGGACGCAAATTTCATATGGGTACAGTGTTGCAGGACTGAGTAATTATAAAATATGTGAAAACTGTCAATTAATAGTTTCTAGCAGCTCAATAATGAACATTCACATATAACGTGCAAAATGTGACATGTAATTAATATTGTGAGTTTATAAAGTGCTAGTGCTATCAAAGTCCATCATAGTGCAACATTCAATCAATTTGTGAAGTTGCTCCAATTTTAAAGTCCTCCACCTGTGCCACCACGTGAACGAAACAATCACACTGAGGCTCATCAGAACCATAAGAGTTAATCAGCCCATCCAGAAAACAGAGATCCTGCTGTATCCATGCCTCTCTTCCGATGCCAGTCACAAAGCTATTAGAGATGGTCAGCCCAGCCAGAAAACAAAGCTCCCGCTGTCTCCATAAATTTCCTCCAATATTAGTCATTCCTGTTTATCTGCAGTCTTCTCTTCTCTATATCCGTTCAAAATGCTGAGTTTATAAAGATTGTCTGAGCTTATCCACATGATATTCATAATCTTGTCAGTCTTGTTGTATCTTTCAATGGATTTTCAGAAGACATCACTTCCTGTAGCTTGTATCAGAATTCACTTCCTGTTAGGTCATCTCCCAGAAGCCTTCACTTGAGTGACCATCACCTTCAAGACACTGGCAAAAAACTGAGATACTTGCTATATGAGAGTGGTTATATAAAAGAGGACTTCCTGTTTGTTTCTGATAGGTAGTTATGAGTTATAGCCTGCTCTGTGTCCCATGATTTACGGTAAAGAAATTGTAATTTTTAGATCAAGGATAGTGCTAAAATGCAATATTTACTGTTAGCATAAAGCTTTGTCTCATGGTCACCAGTGCTTAGAAGTATGACCTTGAATAGTGGACACAAGTCCCTGGGGTAGCACAAAAAACTTTTTAACAGAAGACTTTTCAGAGATTCCACAACATGTATCCCCACAGATAGCTTTGGTTAGAAGGAAATCTGCATCCCCTTATCCCCAAAAGAGGCCAGAAGGGCCCCAGGAGAGAGGGAGGCAATGACTGACCTGACCAAAGGATCACTGTGCCGTACTTGCCAGCCCCCAGAGTCCAGGTGCTGACCACGAATGTGCCCAAGAGGAAAAAAAAGGTTGTAAGTAAGTGAAGACATAGAAATCAAGGCCACGTAGACACAGTAGTGTCCATTCTGAAAATGCTAGTTGTTAATATTGCCTGGGATGCTGACCTACAAAAAGGCTTGAAGATTAGGAAAGTCAGTGGTTCTATGTGCATACTAGTTTTAAGTCTGAGACTCAAAGAACTGAAGCCATTCGATCAGCCTGGAAGTGGAACGTTTTTTTTTTCCAGGAGTGGAGGTTTACAAAGGTAGCCTCGCTACTTCCTCAGTTTAGGCTTACTTCAAAGAAGTACTGCACTGACAAAAATGTGTAGGTTACCATTCCAAAATGTTAGTTGACCGGCTGTCATGCTAATCCACCGACTTGAATACTTTATGAATCTTTGACCTGTAACAAGTATGCAAATCAGGAGTACTGACTGTGCTCTGACCTAGTTTGTTGAAGGATTGTTTATGGATTATGACTCACAGGGTATTGCAAGGCAACTATAAGACAAAAGCTGGCTTCACATTTCTGTCAGTACAAGTTTACTTGTTTTTAAAGGTGCAAGCACTGGAGCTTTAATGCCATCCTCAACCCTGCTTTTTCCACTGGCCTGAAAAAAAGCACATAGCTCAGAAGTTCCATTCTCACTGGCTGCACAATTCCAGATGGGTGACTCACTTAGCAGTGTAGCAAGAATGAGAACAGCAGCTCTCGAACTGCACACTCAATAACAAGCTGACAATGTAAGCTCCCATATTTCTATCTTTATGAGTTCATACTAAACATATTTAAAACACCAGCTCCTATATCTTTTGCAAAGACACTGTCCTCATTATCTGTAAATAGCATACTGACAAATAGAAACTTTAAATGTGGAACTAAAACCCCCACAAAATTTGCTACCAGGTTGAGTGTTTTGGCAGAAGAGACTGTATTTCTTTTTTATGTTAAAAATCCCTTTACATTTTCACAAGCAATATTTTGTTAATTACACACTGCATGCAAATACAATATACACGTTAGGCATCTGTAAGATGTTGAGGCATAAGCGTTGTTCCAGGACAGTAATACTCGTGTGCTTGTTACATCATCACTGGCTGTCCAATGCCCAAAGAAAGAAGATGCTGGTGTGAAAGAATGCAATTGTGCATTACTTGCACCTTATAGTAAATGCTTCTGGGGAACTGTGACTGTTAAATATTGATTTAAGTCATTAGTTGCACAATAACAGCAAGATGTTGATAAATTATATTTTCCATTCTCTACTGCCATTATTCCTATACACATGCATTTCCATGTACAGCCCTCCGTACCGCAATATATTCAGAGATCAGTGTATTACATTCTTTATGCTAAGCTGTAAACTAGTTACCCAAATTCTGCAGTCCACCAGATCACTCAGGATCTTCTAAACTCCTATTAACATTGTAAATAAAAAGAATAGAAATGTAATAATTCAGATTGTTATAGTATGTATATTATATTTTACAAATAGCAATTTGATAAATGCAAAATCAGGAGGGTACCTAAAAGAAAAATTCACTGGCATAAAAAATAGAACTTAACGGATTTTACAGAATTTTATATTGTGACTTAAAATCTACATTTTAAAAAGAATCAATAAAAAGATGTGTAAAAGCCTTTGAAATATTTAAACAGCTTCAAAGGAAAATGTGTGTCTATTCATACTAGATATTTGTTTTTTGTTTAACAAATTAGGGAACACGCTCTTAATATTGGGTGAAACTGCAGGCAAGGACTAAATACACATTTGAAATACGGTTTTAAATATGAAAGGATTTGTAATTTTGTTCAGCCAGTTTTCTAATATCATCAAATTTGCAGCAGTGAAACAACCAAGCCAATCAATCTACTTCTTGGTTCAACATCACTGTTTGCTGGACTACACCTTTATTAATCAGAAAGCAGGGATGATTCAGACTAGGTTCACACTATCCGACACAAAAACGGTCCGACTGACTTTGATCTTATTTTGCTCTGTGACTTACATCAGTCTGACTTCTGTGAACGGGATCTGACTTTGATCCCGACAATACCAGGCACCTTGTGCTCTGGGGATCTTGAAGGGGAACCCCCACCAAAGTTAAAAAAAAAAAACAGCAAGAGTCAACATGGGAAAAGAACAGAGGGAGAAGACAGCGGTGAAGACCCGGCAAAAGAGCAGAAGACGGCGCAGAGAGAAGAACCGGCAAAAGAGCAGAAGAAAGAAGACCCCTCAGAAGAAAGGAGCCGCCGGAGAGGGAAGAAGAAGGGAAAATCAGAGGGAGAAGATGCCGGAGCCGATTTAATAAAATACTTTAAAAATCTGTGCAGTGTGTTTATTCTTGACACCTTTAATTTTTTAGGTGAATGGGTAGGGGTACAATGTACCTCATTCTCATTCACATAGGGTGGGGGGCCGGGTTCCGATAAGCCCCCCCCGCCCGCAGACCCCAACAACTACTGGCAAGGGTTGTCGGGAAGAGGCCCTTGTCCTCATCAACATGGGGACAAGGTGCTTTGGGGTGGGGGGCGCAGAGCCCCCTTTGCCCAAAAGCACCCATACTGCCCATGCTGAGGGCATGATTTTGGGGGGCCCACTGTTTTTTCGGTGAGGGGGTTCCCCTTAAAATCCATACCAGACCGAAGGGCCTGGTATGCTCTTTGAGGGGGACCCCATGCCATTTTATTTTTTAAAATTTGGCGTGGCGTTCCCCTTCAAGATCCTCAGAGCACAAGTCGCATGCCAAAGTCGGATCAGTTAAGACAATGATCCGACTTTAATGATATTCAATGGGCTGAAGTAGGATCAAAGTCGGACCAAAGTAGTACAGGAACCTTTTTCAAAGTCGGTCCGACTTGCGTCGGACCAGTTAAGTTGGCTCTCATAGGGAATCATTGGTTTTGTGATGTAATGCGACTTGTGCTCCTAATGTCGGTCCGATTCTTGGACTAGTGTGAACCTAGCCTTACTCTCTCATCACCTTGTGCACTCTCCCTAAGAAGCAGATCAATGCAAAACAAGGCGAGAATTTAAGGTCATACACTACAGTGATGACAAGAGGCATCTATATGCTCTAAGGCAGGGTTTCTAAACCTTTTACGTTGAGGTACCCCTTCAGGTCTAAAAAAAATAGGGATAAAGTGGTCAAGAAACATGGACTTTGCAAGCATGCGATACATTAAAAAAAATACTTTATTTGTTACACAAAAGGCACTAGGCCAGTTTACATTTAACATACAAATACTACTTGTTTAAAAGCACATTAACAGTAAATGAATGCAGACATGACACACTAAATTGCGCCAATCTTCTCCAACCAAAAAACCAACCCCACAGGGAGGAAAGAGGGAGGAGGACAAAAGCGTAAGGTGATGTATCACTAATTTAACCTGGTGGGAACCCTGGTAGGGTGCTCTAACTATGTAGATCACAGTGTGACACTGGAAAACACGCAGTGTATACAAAGTTAAATAACATCAATAGGGTTCAAACCACCAGGAATGGAGATAACCAGTTTAGAAAGGCTCAACTAGTTTCACGCTGTGGGATTGCGCTTCATCTGGAGCAGTCAGTAATAATCTAATGGGATAAACACAAGCATGTCAAAGCATTGAATAAGTTAGGTACAATTTAAAAAAGTATTGAAAATACAAATGCAACAAATTTTAGGAAGTGAATGTGAATCACTTACATGGTAAAAGTGAATAGGTAGCTTATGGGTAGCAGCACGCGTCAATCAGTGGCGTCTTCTGGAACAAACACGCCGGTCAAGCCGGCTTATGACGTCACCGACTCGGTGTGATGCTCCCACGCATGCGCCCGGCCGCCCACACGCATGCGCGGCCCCCGACCGCAGAAAATCATGCAGGCGGAGACCGCCCAGATGAGAGGGCAAGCCTGGCACCCTGGGGGAACATGGGAGGCCACAGGGGAATGCCCCCTGGTGGAACCTTCCAATGCCACAGCGATACCCCCGCCACACGGGAGATGCGGGGGAGGGGGGCACATCCGGTGCTTTCAGCCACATACCCACCCAAAAAGGCACCCGTCCCCAGGGCCAGGGAACAGGGGCCACCCACCATGAGCCCATCTGTGCAGGAGACGATGGCCAAGGTATACACAAGGGGGCATGCTGCATCAGAATAAAGAGAAGAAAATAATACATATATATATATAAAGCCCATATATAGCAAGGGAGCCAAAAATTAGCTCAATGGCTTAACACCAGTATAGTTCTATAGAGCAATACATACCATATTAAAGGTCTAAAAAAAAGTAATTTCTATTGTTTGGGTGTAATGGTTTCTGTATTTGTTTAATGTCAGTATGTGTTTGTGATGATTTGTGTGTGTGTTTTTGTTAGTGTGCAAAATCAATGTATGTGTGCATGCTGCAATAACAGATGCACATACACACATACCGATAGATAAACACACACAATCCCAAATTAACACATTAACACCCACACAATCCCAAACTAATACACTTGCAGACACACAAATACCCACAAAATCCAAAATGAACACACTGGCAGACACACATGTAATCCCGTATTAACACACGCAGCGATACACACACAATCCCAAATTAACACACTGGTAGACACATACACACAATCCAAAATTAACACACTTGGAAGCACACACACACACACACAAGATCCCAAATTAACACACTGGCAGACACACAAACCCACACAGAATTCCAAAACACATGCACATATTCCACAATTAACACACTCATAGACACATGCAGCCTATCAGTGCAGGGGGGGGGGGGGGGGGGGGGGGGGGGGGGGGGGGGGGGGGGGGGGGGGGGGGGGGGGGGGGGGGGGGGGGGGGGGGGGGGGGGGG
>BLSH010532626.1:3040640-3056169 GCA_018402905.1 Glandirana rugosa | reverse complement strand
ATTTTCAAACTACACCTCCTCTCTGGGTCAGATGATAGCCTTCCATGGCTTCCATCTCTATGTTGATGACACCCAAATCTATTTCTCTACCCCTCAGCTCACTCCCTTAGTCGCCTCATGTATCACTAATTTACTAACAGATATATCATGCTGGATGTCACATCATGTTCTCAAATCTATCAAAAAACGATCTTATAAGGTTTCCTCCAAAAATCGATGGCACATCTATTAGCCCATCCCCATATGCCAAGGTCCTAGGTGTAGTCCCGGACTCTGAACTCTCCTTTAAGCCCCACGTCCAATCACTGTCCAAATCTTGCCACCTCAACCTCCGCAACATCTCCAAAATACACCCCTTTCTAACCAATGACACAACAAAGCTCTTAATTCACTCCCTGGTCCTCTCTCGCCTCGACTACTGAAACTCCCTTCTTATTGGCTTACCTCTACATAGGCTACCCCCCCCCCTTCAATACATCCTGAATACTGCTGGCAGACTCATCCACCTTACCAATCGCTCTGTGTCCGCTACTCCTCTCTGTCAGTCTCTCCACTTCCGCTCAAACAACAAATTAAATTAAAAATACTAACAGCAACTTACAAAGTCATCCACAATTTAGCCCCAAGCTGCATCACTAGCCTAGTCTCAAAATACCAACCTAATCATTCTATTCACTCCTCTCAAAACCCCCTGCTTTCTAGCTCCCTCATCACCTCCTCGCCTCCAGGACTTTTCCAGAACCTCTCCAATCCTATGAAACTCCATACCCCAATCTGTTCGATTATCTCCTACTCTATTAGCTTTTAGACAATCCCTGAAAACCCTCCTCTCCTGAGAAGCCTATACTACCCACACCTAACAACTGTATTTTCATTTTCTCCATCAGTTCATCCTCCTCAGTTATTACCTTTTGTTTCACTTGACCCTCCCTCCTAGATTTTAAGCTCTAATGAGCAGGGCCCTCTGATTCCTCCTGTATTGAATTGTATTTAACTGTACTATCTGCCCTCATATTGTAAAGCGATGCACAAACTGTTGGCGCTATATAAATCCTGTATAATAATAATGGAATATACACTGATGTAATGACTAATGTGCCCATGTGTTTTCTGATCCCTATTCACCCTTGTATTGGGATGAAACCCATATATTAAAGAGGGCAAAAAGAAAACCCCAAGGAAACATACAATTATTTTTTATGGTAGAAAAAAAAAAACTATAAAGGTATTGAAGAGCTTTGAGAAGAAAGAGCTTTGTGGAATATATAGATCACAAAATTAAGGTACATTGACAGTCTACTTCAATCTACTTCAATCATGGAGCTATGTTATGTTTAAAGAATCCAGATGATCTCTGTGTATCAAATAAGTGTGTGTGAAATGGGCAAAACTGTTCCAAAAATGCAGGAAATTATACCAAAACGGTTTAATTGAAAGACAAAGTCATCAAAAAAAAAGTCAATTACTGGATAAGAGTGCGGACGACCAGGATAGTTGAGGGCACAGAAGAGATCAGGGTCAGACCTGAGAACCTTGCAAAAACCACGTGGGCACCGGCCAGTCTGTACACAGCCTTATACTAAACTATGAGAGAAATATAAATAGTCTTCAATTCAAGTCTAGCAATTTCAAGGCTAAAGTAGGTGTGCAAAGCACATATAGCTCATTTTTTACCTCAGCACTAACAACTACAGCAAATAGGGCAAAGCAGTCAGGGTGAAATAATTAAATGCTCCAGAATTAAAAACGTATTAACCACTTTCTGCCAGCAGGTCGTACATGGACGTTTTCCGGTATCAGTGCACCTACAGGCATTATCCCGGTATCAATCTTTTCAATTAGTGATTCTGTACAAGGCAAAAGTGATCTGAGTGGCTAATTAGACACTCAATACTTATGCAGGTGGCGGAAGGGGGTCACACCCCCCTCCCGCCACCTCTCCCGGGCTCTCCGGTCCCATCGCAGAGGCCGGGAGCGATTCGGCCGGCAATGATGGCTGCCCTGAATAGAGAGAGGAACTAACATTGTTCACCTCTCTGTAACCCCGGAAACGAGCAGTAGTTTGTCACTTCTGGTTCCGCACCTTTGTTTACCTGGCCACCAGCGGCCAGGTAAGTAGCCAATCAGACCGATCTGTGTCTGATCGGCTACATGGGAGGACAGAGGAGAAATTTGGGGTCTAATAGGCCCTAAATCTCCCCATAAAGGACAGGGTTGGGAAACACGGATATAAACATAGAAGTAGATCATGATCTACTCTATTAATTGTTTCACACTTTCCCTAAACCAAAAAAAAACTAAACAGCACTGTTAACTGCTTCCTGCCTGGCTTATATATGATGGGCAGGTGGTAGCTCTCTCATTCTTGGTGGACATCATATGACATCCTCCCAGGATCGGGCCACGCAGTGGCGTGATTTGTCACCCGCTGCGTCCGCCGGAAGCCATCCATTGTTTACAATCGTCATGTGATTTGTTGTGATTGGTCACAGTGATCACATGACACTGGCAGCGGGCTGGTACATTGATCAGTCATTGGCTGTGTTCGGTGGACACAACCAGTGACAAATTGCACCACTGCACGGCCGCGAGAGGGTGGATGCCATAGGACATCCTCCCAGAACAACATTGATCCTGCCCAGCCATCATTGTATGATAGGGCGGGAGTGAAGGTGTTCATTTATGAGGAAAGATTATTTATTGCAAAATGTTATAACGGAAACAAAGAAAAACATGTTTTTTTTCCACATTTTTCCAGTCTTTTTCTGGCTTATTTAACAAAAAAAAAAACCCAGTGGTGACTAACCACTTGCCGACCGTCAACCTGCGGTTGACGGCGACAAGGTGGCTCGATAAGGCAAACCGCCGTCATACGACGGTGGCCGCGATCACGAGCCATGGGCGCGCGCGGGCGCTACAGCGCCATTCGTCACAGGACCGATCAATCTACAGGGCCAGGCCAATGATTTTTGGCCTGGCCCTTCCGATCGGTCCTGCCAATGATAGGGCTCCTCTGCCTCTGAAATGTAAACAGAGGCAGAGGAAGTAAGCTCCACTTCCTCCCTGAAGCCCTTTTCGCTTTCAGCAAGGAAGAAGGAGCATCAAAAACATGAGTTGCACAAACAGCACACTGACACCAGGTAACATAGGCACATTTAACCCCTTGATCGCCCCCCAGTTAACCCTTTCACTCCCTGTCACAGTATCATAGTGCAGGGATCTGATTTTTACCTATCTCTGTACTTGTGACCCTTGTGACGCTAAATCAGTGTTAGGGTAGATCGTATTAGGCCTAGTTAGGTGAAAATACCCCCCTTGCCCACCCAATAAAGTTTTTAACCCCTTGATTGCCCCGTCACCTGTGATCACCATATAAGTGTCACGGGTGACGCTAGCTAGTTTTTTTTTTCAATCAGATTACCTGCCGTATATTATTTTATTTACCTTTTATAGGTTTTAACCCCTGATCGCCGGGCGGTGACCCCAGTTAGGTTTTAGTGTGCGTTAGGGTCAGTGTAAACGCCAGGCAGGGTCAGTTAGCGAGGTACTCTGACCACGCACGCACATTAGGTAGGTGTTAGATGTTATTGTAGTATCTGATCAGATCAATATCTGCGATCTGATCAGATATATATTAGCGTCCCCCTTAGATTAGGGTTCTAAAAAAACGCAGTGTTAGCGGGATCAGCCCAGATAACTGCTAGCACCTGCGCTTAGCCCCTCCGCCCAGCCCAGCCCACCCAAGTGCAGGATCAATAGATCGCTGTCACTTACAAAACACTTTACACATATCCGCAGCCTTCGCAGAGATCACGCCCGGTCCCTGCAAATTCTGACAGTGAATTTGGTAGCGTTTGAAGCAGGCTCTGACAACCAGGTGTGCTTTTTTGCCTGTGAGTCACACTAGTGTACGTTTCAAATTTAGAAAGTCCAAAATGTCTGGCCGCGCGTACACTAGCGAAGAGGCCTACAATATGCTGAGTTTGACAGATGAGAGCGACGGGGAAGCCTTACTGTCAGATTCAGGCTCAGCATATGAACCTGTAGACAGCAGCGGCACCCTGTCAGATAGCTCTGACAACTGAGTTGTGGTCTCTGCTAGAGCCAGGCGTACCAGACCCCGTTCTGCTGTCACTGATGTGCAGAGAGCCAGCACTAGTGCCGCTACCCATTCTGGTGACCTGGCAAGCACCAGCGGCCTAGTACCCCCTGGAAGTAGACGAAACAGCACTGCAGTATCACGTGGTGACGTGGCGAGTCCCACAAGTGCAGTACACACTGGTGTGGCTAGCACGAGTAATGCCCCGCAGCCACGAAGAAGACAAACACAGGCCCACAGAACCCATAGTGCCCTCCCTGATGCGCTTGCAAACCCTGATTGGCAACCCCCCACTGATGCAGCGCCCGTACTTTCCACCTTCACTGCCCAACCCGGAATCACGGTGAATACAGCTGATTTTACAGCCATTGATTTTTATTTGCTGTATTTCACGGAAGATCTCTATAGATCTATTGTGGACCAAAGCAATTTATATGCTGGTCAATTCATCGCCACTAATCCCCATTTGATACTTGCCAGGGACTGGAAACCAATCACGGTTCCAGAGTTTAAGACCTTTCTGGGCCTTTCCTTCCTCATGGGCATAACTAAAAAAACTGAATTGCGGTCATATTGTTCCACGCACCCAATTCACCATATGCCCGTGTTCTCTGCTTGCATGTCCAGGGCACAATACGAGCAGATTTTGTGGTTCATGCACTTCAGTGACAATGAACTCATTCGTCCATGGGGTGACCCTGAATTTGACCGGCTATACAAAATTCGGCCTCTCATAAACCACTTCAACCAGAAGTTCGCCGCACTTTTTATTCCCAACAAAGTTGTGTGTGTGGACAAGTTCCTGGTTAAATTTTCTGGCCGTCTTGCTTTCAATGAAGTACGTCCCCAGCAAGCGTCCCAGATATGGGGTCAAACTGTATAAGCTCTGTGACAGGGCCACAGGCTATACACATAGTTTCACGGTTTATGAGGGCAAAGATAGTCACATAGAGCCGGAAGGATGCCCAGACTACATAGGGAGCGCTGGCAAGATTGTGTGGAGCTTGGTGTTACCCTTATTCGGAAAGGGGTACCACTTGTACGTGGACAATTATTACACGAGCGTGCCACTGTTTAGTCACTTCATCATCATCATCATCATCAGATTGGCGCATGTGGCACCGTGCGACCTAATCGCCGGGGCTTCCCCCAATGGCTTGTAGAATAATGTGTTAGTCGGGGGGAGAGAGCCTGCGCTAAGTGTAATAATTGCTTGCGATGAAGTGGAGGGACAATCGGAATGTTTTCGTTCTGACCTCCCTTCATGCAGATACGACAGCGCAAATTTCTACGACGACTGGTCTTGTGGAGAAACCCCTCTGTGTCCACGAATATAACCTAAATATGGGAGGGGTGGACCTCAATGATCAGTTACTGGCGCCGTACCTAATTGCCCGTAAAGCGAGACGCTGGTACAAAAAAGTGTCTCTATACCTTTTCAATTTGCTTTGCTGAACGCTCATGTCTTATACAGTGCATCAGGACTGACAGGATCCCTCCTCAAATTCATGGAAGAGATCGTCACAGCCCTTCTGTATCCAGATGGTGCTGCACCCCCACCTCACAATGTGAATGCAGTTAGCCGGCTGCATGGGAGGCACTTTCCATGTGTCCTCCGTGGTACCCCAGGCCAAAGAACACCCCAAAAGAGATGTCGTGTCTGCAGACGACGCGGATACAAGCGTGACACCCGCAGTTATTGTTCCACCTGTCCTGACCAGCCTGGTCTCTGCGTCAATGACTGTTTTGAATGCTATCACACATTAGTGAATTATTAGCGTAGGGTGCAGCAGACACAGCGATAGGCACACTGGCATAGGGTTTCCAAAGATGCCAGTGCATTTAGAGACCCAAACCTGGAACTGATTTTTAGTTACAAAAAAAAAAAAAAAAAAAAGGCGTACCAAAAAAACCCCCCAAAAAAAAATGTAAAACAAAAAAAAAAAAAAAGTTAAAAAAAAAAATATATAAAATAAAAAACCAAAAACAGTTGTACGTTTCTTTTTTCTCTCTCTCTCTCTTGTTTTTTCTCTATTCTCTCTCTATTAATATTTTGTATGCATACCTGTTTGTTACTGTTTTTATCATGTTTTCTTTGCAGGTATGTAATTTTTTATGTTAATGCTTACCTGTAATGTTATATTGTTTATGTGTTTTATATTTTTTCTTTTTAGCAGGTATGTAATGTTTTTATGTAACTGTGTTTTATTAATTGTTTATTCCTTTTCAGGTACGCCATTCAGCTGCAGCACTGATTTATTAATGGTGACAGCAAAAGCGTTTGCTCCCACCATTCATAAAGCAGCGACTTCAGCGCTGTTGGTTAAAAATAGAGCAAATATACCGGAGCATAGGGGCAGTGGGTGGAAATTGGGGCAGATTGCCCCTATGCTCCGGTATATTTTTTAAAAAGTGGCTATGCCCACCATTAGAAGTGGGAGGATGAAGGGAGGTTTTCTAATGGTGGGCATACCCACCGATTGATTCTTTTTTTCATGAAAAAAAGAACATTACTATATATGCCCAACAAGGACCAGCGACATACTAATGTGTTGCTGGTCTTCTCAGGCTATCCTGTTCCACCGGGGAATGTGAGAATGCAGCTGGTGGTTCCTCCAGCTGACCATAGAGCTGATTGAAGACTAGAATGGCTCCAATCATCTCCATGGCCTAAGAAATAGGAGGCTACGAGCATTTTGTGACTTCGGTTTCGCTAGATATAAACAGCGATATTGGGAAATTGGGGAAGCATTTTATCACACCAATTTTGGTGTGGTCAGATGCTTTAAGGGCTGGGGAAAGATCTAGAATTTAGTAGACCACAAATTAAAAAAAAAAATATGCAACAATACCTATTTTTATCATAGGCGATATTTAAAATCCCTGTGATAAAAATAAAAATGATAAAAAAAAAAAAAGATGAAAGGGACAGTGTAAAAATAAAATAAAAAAGCAAAATGATTAAAAAAAAAAAATGCACCCCTGCGCCCTGTTCACGTTCGCATAGATGGACGCAAGCGTCAGTCTCCTGTCATATGTAAACAACAATTTCACCATGCATGTGAGGTATCAACGCGAACGTCAGATCGAGGGAAGTAATTCTAGCAGTAGACTTCCTCTGCAGATCTGAAGTGGTAACCTGTAAAGGCTTTTTAAGGGTTTTAAAAATGTATATAGTTTGTCGCCGCTTCGCGGGTGTGTGTTATTTTTAAAGCATGTCATTTTTTGTGCATTAAAATTCAAAAAAGAGTTTTTTTTCCCCCAAATAATGCATTTGAAAAATTGCTGCTCAAATACTTTTTGAAAAAAAAATTGTAAAACCCACTATTTTAATCTGTAGGGCATCTGCTTTAAAAAAATATATAATGTTTGGGGGTTCAAAGTAATTTTCTAGCAAAAAAAAGTATTTTTTTCATGTAGACAAAAAGTGTCAGAAAATACTTGGTGGATCAAGTGGTTAGAAGAGTGGGTGATGTTGGGCATAAAATTCCAGGACAGTTCAAAACCCCCCAAATGACACCATTTTGGAAAGTAGACACCCCAAGATATTTTCTGAGAGGCATGTTGAGTCCATGGAATATTCAATATTTTTGTCATTAGTGATTGAAAAATGACAAAAAAATTTAAAATAAAAAAAATACACAAAGTTGTCACTGAAATTATTATATTCCACACATACCCATGCCATGGGTATGTGTGGAATTACACCCCAAAATACATTCTGCTGCTTCTCCTGAGTATGGGGATACCCCATGTGTGAGACTTATTGGGAGCCTATCCGTGTACGGGACCCCAAAAACCAATCACCTCCTTCAGGATTTCTAAGGGCAAAAATGTATGCCTTCACCCCACACTACCTATCCAGGTTTCGGAGGCTATGAAATGCCCAGATAGCAAAAAAAAAAACCAAATGACCCCATTTTGGAAAGTAGACACCCCAAGCTATCTGCTGAGAGGCACGTTGAGTCCATGGAATATTTTATATTTTGCCACAAGTTTCCGGGGAAATGGCAATTTTTATTTACTTGTTTTTTTTTTACACAAAGTTGTCACTGAAATGATATATTGCTCACACATGCCATGGGTATATGTGGAATTACACCCCAAAATACATTCTGCTGCTTCTCCTGAGTACAAGGATACCCCATGTGTGAGACTTTTTGGGAGTCTATCCGTGTACAGGACCCCGAAAACCAATCACCACCTTCAGGATTTCTAAGGGCATAAAATGGTGATTTTACTCCTCAGTGCCCATCACGGTTTTGAAGACCCTGAAATGTAAAGGTAGCACAAAACCCCCCAAAATGACCCCATTTTGGAAAGTAGACACCCCAAGGTATTTGCTAAGAGGCATGGTGCATATTTTGCAGCTCTCATTTGTTTTGGAAAATGAAGAAATAAACCGATTACTCAACCGATTACTCAAAATACTTCTCAGCAAATAGCTTGGAGTGTCTACTTTCCAAAATGGTGTCATTTGAGGGGGTTTTGTGCTATCTGGGCATTCCATGGCCTCCGAAACTGATAGGGAGTGAGAAGTAAAATCACCATTTTACGCACTTAGAAAGCCTGAAGGCGGTGATTGGTTTTTGGGGTCCTGTACGCAGCTAGACTGCCAGAAAGTCTCACATATGTGGTATCCCCGTATTCAGAAGAAGCAGCAGAATGTATTTTGGGGTGTAATTTCACATATACCCATGGCATGTTCAAGTAACTTCTCATTTAGTGAGAACTTTGTGAAAAAAAAAAAAAAAAAGTAATTTCCACGACTTGTGGCAAAATATAAAATATCCCATGGACTCAACATGCCTCTCAGAAAATAGCTTGGGGTGTCTGCTTTCCAAAATGGGGTCATTTGGGGGGAAGTTGTGCTATCTGGGCATTTCATGGCCTCCAAAACTGAGATAGGTAGTGTGGGTGAAGGCATAATTTTTACCCTTAGAAATCCTGAAGGTGGTGATTGGTTTTCGGGGTCCCGTACGCCGATAGGCTCCCAATAAGTCTCACACATGTGGTATTCCCGTACGCAGGAGAAGCAGCAGAATGTATTTTGGGGTGTAATTCCACACATACCCATGCCATGTGTGAGCAATATATCATTTTAGTAACAACTTTGTGTAATTTTTTTTTTTTGGTCATTTTTCAATCACTTATGACAAAAAAAATATTCACGGTCCTCAACATGCCTCTCAGCAAATTCCTTGGGGTGTCTACTTTCCAAAATGGGGTAATTTGGGGGGGTTTTGTACTGCCCCTCCATTTTAGCACCTCAAGAAATGAGATAGGCAGTCATAAAATAAAAGCTGCGGAAATTCCAGAAAATGTACCCTAGTTTTTAGACGCTATAACTTTTGAGCAAAGCAATAAATATACGCTAATTGGCTTTTTTTTTACCCGAGACATGTGGCTGAATGCATTTTGGCAAAAATTTATGACTAAAATTTAGTTTATTGTATTTTTTTAATAATATAAAGTTGAAAATATCAATTTTTTTCAAAATTTCCGTTACTATTTTGTTTAGATCGCAAAAATTAAAAAGCGCAGTGGTGAACAAATACCACCAAAAGAAAGCTCTATTTGTGCGAAAAAAGAACGCAAATTTAGTTTGGGTACTGCGTTGCATGACTGCGCAATTACCATTTGAAGCGGCGCAGTGCCAAATTGAAAAAAGTGCTCCTAAAGCTGGAAATCCTTCCGGGGCTGAAGTGGTTAAACACCAAAAGAAAGCTCTATTTGTATGAAAAAAAAAACAATGATGCAATTTCCTTTGGGTACAGTGTTGCATTGACCAAGCAATTGTCATTGAAAGTGTGACAGCACTGAAAGCAGAAAATTGCACTGGGCAGGAAGGGGGTAAAAGTGTCCAGTATTTAAATGGTTAAAGACATTGTACACGTTCAAATATGTATGTAGCTTTAACTAGGTATTAGTGTAGTTGTATTCCCTGTGCGGTTTATTTGCCTTACCTTTGCTGAGTCATGGATGATATATGAATTCACTAGCTTGCCCCTATTCGCTAAAGGGACAATTCTTGTTCGGGGTCACAGAATGCGCAATCCATTTCTTCAGTGATGAAACACATTTGCACTCACACATCTCTTCACGTCATTGCTCTGCCTGCTTGTGGCTGCGTTTGATCGAATCACTGTTAAAGTAGTAGTACAGCAATATTTTTTTTTAAATAACAAACATGTCATATTTACTTGTACTGTGCAACAGTCTTGCACAGAACAGCCCCGATCCCTTCTGAGCTGGGCTGTTTGCCTCTATTCACACACACAGTCCAGCTTGGCCCCGCCCCCGCTCAAAGGTTTTGACTGATAGCAGCAGAAGCCCGCCCCCACTAAAAGGTTCTGACTGATAGAAGCAAAAGCCAATGGCCTCTGCTGCTCCTGATCAGCCAAGTCTGTGAGAGTGAGGAGAGAAGAGCTGCTGCAGGTGTGTGCAACGTTGGATCCAGATTGGGCTTAGGTGAGTATTTAGGTGGGGCTGGGGGGTGTGCTACAATTAAAAGAAGTTTACCTTAATGCAGAGAATGCATTAACCACTTAAGGACTGGAAGGATTTACCCACTGCTTGACCAAGCCATTTTTTTGCGATACGGCACTGCATCGCTTTAACTGACAATTGCACGGTCGTGCAACACTGTACCCAAACAAAATTGATGTCCTTTTTTCCCACAAATAGAGCTTTCTTTTAGTGGCATTTAATTACCTCTGTGGTTTTTATTTTTTTCACTATAAACAAAAAAAGACCGACAATTTTGAAAAAAAAAATTTTTTTTTTACTTTTTGATGATAAATATCCAACAAAAAATGAAAAAAAAAATAAATTTACTCATCAGTTTAGGTAAGTATTATTTATTCTTCGACATATTTTTGGTAAACAAAATTCTAATAAGCCTATATTGATTGGCTTGCACAAAAATGATAGCGTCTACAAAATAGGGGATAGATTGATAGCATTCTTTTTTTTTTTTTTTTTACTTTCAATACATTTTTATTCAGTTTCTTGCAAAATGAACAGAGCATCAAAGTACAATACAATAAAATAATAATAAGAAGAGAGAAGAACAAAATTCTTTTTAGCAATTCAGATAACAACTCGACATCTGATAAGGTATACTAGTGTTTGTTGTACCACAATGGACTGTTTCTAGAAAGAACACTCAACAACGGAAAGTCTAGGAACATGTTAGAGTCGAAGACCTGATGCAAGAGGTAAGGTAGACATCGGGGAAGACTCCCCCTGTCCTGTGAAGGATGTATTGAGGGGCTCTCACTTCCAACGCACCCCATAAAGGGAACATTCTGTGCGAAGGGGGCGAGGGCCTCCCCAAATTTCGAGTCAAAAACTGGTTACTTACATCCTATTGTCAGAGGTAACATTGAAGGAGATTAACTGTATCCAATAACCCTCTGTGTGGGGCTAACGGCCCTTTGATATGAAAGGCTATGTAGACGCTATCCACAGAAATCGAGAAGTAAACTCAAAAGGGGAAGAAAGGAAAGAGGAAGAGAAAGCGAAAGAGTAAGGGTGAAGCAACCTTTGTTGGTCTACAGGTTGTGCCCAGGAATTAAGGATATCCCAATATAATCCGCCCAGGGTTCCCATATTCCCTCAAACCGATTGGTGGTGTCTGCTAGGATGCTGGTTAACTTTTCCTGGGACATGATCCAGGATATTTTCCGAACAGATTCTGCAAAAGACACCTTTGGTTTTTTCCAGGACTTTGCAATAACAAGTTTGGCCCCTGTTAAGATAAAGTGGGCTAATTTCCTGTTAGGTTTAGATAGATTTGGGATAAGGGAGTTCAGTAATGCTATCTCCGGAGTTCTAGGAAACTGAGCTTTGGTCAATTTGTCTATGAGGTTAAAAATTTTTCTCCAGAAGGATCTGATCCTCGGACATTCCCACCAGATATGCTGCATTGAGCCTTGGAGGTCGCAACCTCGAAAGCAGAGTGGATTGGCCGTGGGAAATATTCGGGCTAGTTTAGCAGGGGTGAGATACCATCTAGTAATGACCTTTAAACTTGCTTCCATAATTACAGTATTTAAAATGCCTCTATAGGAGTCATTTATGGCTTTATGCCATGTTTCTAGGTCCCAGGAGAACTGGAAGTCCTCCTCCCATCGTTTCATATATGGGGCTTTTTCTTTTGAGTGAGTGAGGGCCGCATATACCACCGAGATGCCTCCTCTCTGCTCCGTGGCCATGCCACACCAAGTTTCATATTCAGACATTTTGGGGGGGAGAGGTTTCGCTTTCCAGATAGGTTTCAAAAAGTGGGAAATTTGTTGAAATCTGAATTTTTCAGAGGTCGGGATGTCTAGTTTGCTAACACAATAGGCGAAAGAAATGGGACCCGAGGGGGAGAAAAAGTGCCCTATGCGGTACAGCCCCTTGTCTAGCCACCATTGGAATGCTTTAATATCTAAACCTGGAGGGAACTCCTGATTATGGAATATGTGGGCTAATGGGGTCAGGGTGGAAACCAGTTCAGGGTGGTGGCGTAAGGAGTCCCACAGAGCAAAGGAGTGTGAGAGGGTTGGGGAAAGGATTGGCGGTCTCTTCTTCGGGGGAATCCAGAGAAGGAAGTCGATAGTGTGATGTGGAACAGCCTGCCTTTCGATCTGAATCCAGTCTGGCTTTTCGGCCCTCGAGTAGACTCTGGAAAGCTGGGCTAGTCTAGCTGCTTGGAAATACTTATAAAGTGCGGGAAGCCCCAACCCCCCCTTCTTCCTATGGCGATATAGTACACTTTGAGGTAGCCTGAAACCAGCGCCACCCCAGATAAATTTGAGGATCTTGCTCTGGAGAGCTCTAAGGTGGTTTCTTCTAATGGGTATCGGGAGGGCCCTGAAGAGATAGAGGATCCGCGGGAGAAGAGTCATTTTGATTGCGTTGATTCTACCCAACCAGGAGAGATTACATTTAGACCACAAACTCAGGTCACTTTCTAATTTCCGAAAGATAGGGGGAAAGTTGCAATTGTATAAGTCCTCTATCCTAGGTGTCAGGTTGACCCCTAAATATCGGATGGACGATCGACTCCATTTGTAGGGGAAGGAGCGCTGTAATGACTCGACCAATTCCTCCGGGAGTGAAATGTTCAATGCTTGGGATTTGGAGTAGTTGACCGTTAGACCCGAGAATTTTTCAAAAGTACATAATAAATTGTTGAGGTTGGGAAGGGACGTGAGGGGGGAGGTTAAGTATATTAAGATGTCATCCGCGAAGAGACCACATTTGTGGATTTGGGATCCACATGAAACCCCCCTGATATCTGGGTTTTGGCGGATGGCAATTGCCAGGGTTTCTATGGCTATGGCAAAAATCAGTGGAGACAGGGGGCATCCTTGTCTTGTGCCTCTTGCTATGGTTATTGGTTCCGAAAGGTAACCTTGCAGTCTTATTCGGGCTGCTGGACGGGAGTATAAGGCATTAACGATCCCCATGAAGCGCTGGCCAAATCCCCAGACCTCCAGAGTCTTAAGGATATAGTTCCAGGAAACGGAATCAAAGGCCTTCTGGAGATCCAGGGATAGGACCATGCCCTTTTGTTTCGGGCCTCCCTCCCAGTTGGATTGTAGGATTGATATCAGATCAATGGCTCTACGCGTTTGGTCTGGGCCCTGCCTTCCCGGTATGAATCCCGCCTGATCTTTGTGGACATAGGAGCTGATGAATGAAAAAAGCCTATTAGCTAGGATCTTTGTCAAGATTTTGATGTCGTTGTTTATTAACGAAATGGGTCTGTAATTGCCGACCTCTTCGGGATTCTTATCGGGTTTTGGGATGACCGCTATGTAGGCCGTGTTGAGGTGGGGGTCAAGAGAGTTGCCCTTAGTTAGATGGTTGAATAGCCTAGCCAAATAAGGGGAAAGAGTCTCCGCAAAGGCTTTGTAGTACAGGACAGAAAGGCCATCTGGGCCTGGGGCGGAGCCCTTTCTTAAGTTCTTGATGGCATCCCCTATCTCAGCAGCCGAAAATTGGTCCTCTAAAATCTGTTTATGTTCTGGGGAGAGGCAGGGAATGGGGATATCCGCTAGGAATGTTGCTAAGGAGTCTGGGTGTGGGTTGTCTGAGGGACTGTATAAATTTGAATAAAATTTATGAAAGGCCTCTAGAATCTTCTTAGGGTTGGAGGTGGGTCCCTGACCATCGATATTAATTTTGGGCAGTTGATAAAGGCGACACCGAGGGGAAAGTCTGGAGGCTAAGAGAGTGCCTGGTTTGTCATTTTGCGAGTAAAACTTTTGACCACTCCAACGGATTGCTTTCTCCGCTTTGGTCATTAGCGCTATATTTAGCTCTAACCTGGCTTTGTCCAGTTGGGAGGCCAAGTTCTTGGAAGGGTTAGCCTTATGTGCCGCCTGAATAGATGCGTAAGACTGTTCCAGCTTAGTCAGATCTGCTGCCCTCTCCTTTTTAATTTGAGCTGCTAGCTGTGTCAGCTTTCCCCTAATCATAGCCTTATGAGCTGCCCATAAGACTTCGTCCGATGTCCCCTCATTATCATTAAGGAGAAAATATTCCTTAATAGAGTTGTTGATTTCATTAACTCTGACAGGGTCGGCTAGAATGGATTCATTCAGTCTCCATTGTGGGTTTTTGGCAAAAAGTGGGTCCATGCGAATTTGCATGAGGACTATGGAATGGTCTGATAATGGGGTATCGAAAATCCGTGAGTTCAGCACCTGGGGGGTCCCGTGGACCTCCATTAGGAGGTGGTCAATTCTTGCATAGGAGTTATGGGGATGTGAGAAATGGGTGTAATCTCTCCTGGTTGGGTTGAGCTCTCTCCACACGTCTGTTAAGTTGAAAAAGTGAAGAAGTTTAGCTAATTTTAGGCTTACCCTAGGTGGGCGTGTTAGTTGGTCCCCTAGTGGTCTGGATTTGTCGAGCCCCTGGTCTAGGGCAACATTTGAATCGCCCCCCAAGATAACCCTGCCTTCCAGATGAGGCTGGACGAGGGTCAACATTGCAGAGAAAAAGGTTAATTGATTTTGGTTGGGGGCGTAATATGAAATGAATGTATACAGAATCCCCTCTATGTGACCTTTTACCAGGATGAATCTTCCTTCTGGGTCCCTAATTACCTTGAGAGGTGAGAAGCCCACCGATTTAGAGAATAGAATCCCTACCCCCTTAGTTTTAGAGTCTGCATTGGCTAGGAAGAAAACAGGAAAGTGAGCGTGGAGGAATTTGGGGCTGTACCGCATAGGGAAGTGGGTTTCCTGTATTAGAGCTACATCAATTTTAAGTGATTTATATTGGGAGAATATTTTCCGTCTTTTCAGGGGGGGTGCTTTGTAGAGGTTTAACGTTGGGTGTTATGTGTTCCCGAAAGTGGGGGGGGACTTTTCTGCCTTTTATAAGAGGGTTATATTTAGTGAATTTTAACTACATCGAGATTATGTCCTT
>BLSH010532626.1:3025596-3040630 GCA_018402905.1 Glandirana rugosa | reverse complement strand
GGAGGTGGTCAATTCTTGCATAGGAGTTATGGGGATGTGAGAAATGGGTGTAATCTCTCCTGGTTGGGTTGAGCTCTCTCCACACGTCTGTTAAGTTGAAAGAGTGAAGAAGTTTAGCTAATTTTAGGCTTACCCTAGGTGGGCGTGTTAGTTGGTCCCCTAGTGGTCTGGATTTGTCGAGCCCCTGGTCTAGGGCAACATTTGAATCGCCCCCCAAGATAACCCTGCCTTCCAGATGAGGCTGGACGAGGGTCAACATTGCAGAGAAAAAGGTTAATTGATTTTGGTTGGGGGCGTAATATGAAATGAATGTATACAGAATCCCCTCTATGTGACCTTTTACCAGGATGAATCTTCCTTCTGGGTCCCTAATTACCTTGAGAGGTGAGAAGCCCACCGATTTAGAGAATAGAATCCCTAACCCCTTAGTTTTAGAGTCTGCATTGGCTAGGAAGAAAACAGGAAAGTGAGCGTGGAGGAATTTGGGGCTGTACCGCATAGGGAAGTGGGTTTCCTGTATTAGAGCTACATCAATTTTAAGTGATTTATATTGGGAGAATATTTTCCGTCTTTTCAGGGGGGGGTGAAAGCCCTTGTGTATTGTGGGTTGCAATTTGGAGATGTTTCGTGGAAGCTTTAGCCATGGAGTTCGAGAGGAGTAAAGTCTGTGTCTGCGGCATCACTCACCCTTAAATAGGAGGTCCCCATGAGGCCATATGGGTGTCCGATGATCATGTATCCTGGAGTGGGATAAGATGTTCCTGGTGCTTCTGAAAAACATCCTAATGTTAGGTGCTTCATCCAAGGGAGCTGGAGAGAGGGAAAGAGAGCAGAGAGGAGAGAGGAGAGAAAGACATATAACATAAAAACATGAACATATAACGGAAGGGGGCGGAAGCGGGGGGGGAAAGAGTCCCCCCTCCTCCGTCCTCTTAACCCTCCTAGGAGGGAAAAAACCACCTAAATGGTTAGTAGAGTTTGAGATTGTCAGATCTCTAAAGATCGGACGTCTTATCCCGGGGAGAACCATCTGGAAGTCCTCGGGATAAGTGGAGGCGCATGGTGACTCACCCCGGACCCAACAACAACATATAGAATACAAATCTGTGAAGAAGCCAGGAGGGGTGCAGGTAATAAAAATTAAATCCCCACTAGCTGAGATACCCGCATGTTAGGGTCTTGGATAAATAGGTCCAAGGCACTAAGAACGGCATTGAGAACACAGTCTCAGCAACTCCAAAGAGGAGAAAAACAGGTTAGGCTAGCAAAGGGAGACCTGTGCAAGGAAACAAAAATTTATAACTGTGAAATCAACAGAATGAGGGACCCGGGAGGGTCCACATAAAAAAGTTCAACGGTTCAAAAAGAAACCTGGATCGGGAGGCAACAATTGTCCGGATGGGGACCAAGACATTGAAGCAAAATAGAAGAGGGGGATGGGCCTTTTAACCCGGTAAATCCAATTTCGGTTTAGGGCGGTCTGTTGTCCTTCGCCTTCTTGCTCTTGGATTTAGACCAGAGAGGGGAGACGGGGCTGGAGGGAAGTGGTCTCTTAGAGTTGGAACCAGCGGGGTCGGTGAGATCCATTGGAGCTTCCTGGGAAATTAGCTTGAGATGAAGTAGGGTTTTCTCTCCCTCCGGGAGGCTGGAGAAGGTGTAAGTTTTCCCTTTAAAGATGAATTTGACGGCGAACGGAAAAGCCCACCAGTATTTAATATCAGCTTTTTGTAGGATCAAGAGGAGGGGCTTGAGTGATCTTCTTTTTTGGATGGTGCTCGGGGAGAGGTCGGCAAAGATTTGAATTGGGTGTCCCCGGCAGGTGATATTAGAGTTAGAGCGAGAGGCTCTCATCAGTTCCTCTTTGATTGTATAGTAGTGCGGTTTTACTACAATGTCCCTGGGTAACCCATGTTTTCTTGGGGGGCCCAGCGCTCTATGGGCTCTGTCCAGCTCTAATCTGTGCTTTGGCACATTTGGGAGGATAGATTGGATAAGTTCTTGGATCGCTGGGGTTATTTCGGTGATGTTCTCTGGGAGGCCCCTCACCCTGAAATTGGAGCGGCGAGATCTATTTTCAGGGTCGTCTATTTTTGAGAGAGCAATGTCTAGTTGTTCCTGTAGCACTTGAAGATGATCAGAGTTTTGGTTGGTTTTGGATACTGTGAAATCAAGTTTCTGTTCGATAGCATCCATTCTTGATCCAATATTATTGAGATCTGCCTTTAAATCCCCCGTTATTTTTGCTGCTGTGTTTGCTAGTCCCCTTTCTAAAAGGTTAGAGAACTTGATAAACAAATCCGCTACATTGAGAGAGGGGTCGTGAGCAACGGGGTTTTGAAAGATCATTTCTTGCTGGTGTGATGGGGATGGGATACTGGTGTATAAGGGGAGTCTTCCATTGTACGCCTAAGGAGAGACTCCGTTGAGGCAGGGGAAACGAACTGGGGCTGTTGGGCTGGCACATTGGGCCCCGGTGTTAGGTTGAGAGTGGCTGGGGAGATGATGGGTCTTTGATCCAAAATTTGTTCCATAGAAGGCGTAGGTGAGGAAATCCCAGGGGAATTCATTTCTAGAGGAGAAGAGTGACCTGGGTCCTCAGAGGAGAAAGATAATGTCCTTCTGGCTGTTATTCCCTGCATGCGGGGGTCCTTAAGAAGCTCCTGGGATATGGTGGGTTATGCTGATGCCCTGCTGTTGCCGGTAATTCTCTGGGGTCGGGAAGATTGTGGTGATCTCCAGATAAAACTAAAGCGAACACACGTCGTCTAAACTTATATGAGTCTCCCCTTTTTCAGTGGGTCTATAGTGAAAGTCCATTCGGGAGCGTATCACATTGCCAGTTATGCCTTAGATGAGCTCCGACCTTAGTGGGTCTTGTGGGGAGAAGAGCCTCTGTCTGTGGACTGTTCAGTGTCCAGGTTAGTAAGGTTTGGTATGCCTGGGAATCTTTAGGCCTCGCTAGCGGCCATCTTGGTCCACCCGCAGGGGGGGAGCGTCCCCTAAAAGAGCTATGAGCCGCCTTTTCTGCTGCCTTCTCTCTCCCTGTGGGTGTTCAGCAGGGTGGACTGGGCAGCTTGTCCTAACCTAGGGACTTGAGGCAGTACTGTGGGGACCGCGCCTCGTGTCAGGCCATTTTGGTACACCCTGAGCGGGTCTGTTCGAGTACCTCTGTGTCTGCGGCGGCCTTCAGGAACTCCCGTGCCACTGTCCTGCTGTTCCTTGTGCTTGTGGGGGTATTCCCCTGTCGGAGGGGAGTCCTCCTGGAGAAGCTGGCGCGGTGTAGGACGCTCGGGGCCGGGGTGAGCGCGGAGCTCCGGGATTAGCCGTCCATGTCGGAGCTCCCGCGCATGCGCACTTGATTGATAGCATTCTTATTATTGTTTTTTTTTTACTAGTAATGGCAGTGTGATCAGCAATTTTTAGCGGAACTGCAACATTGCGGCGGACAGATCGGACACTTTTGACACATTTTTGGGACCGCTGACATGTATACAGCGATCAGTGCTCCCACAGTGGCTCGTTCCCGCATCACTTTAAGCTCTCATCTGCTAAACACTATACTGAGAGACCCAGGGATTGTTGTATATGTAGTTGCTTCATATGAAGTGTCAGTTCTTAGACTACAGACAGAGATCATGCATTAAAGTATAACTAAAGGCAAAACGTTTTTGTTCACCTTTGGATAGTGTGGAGGTGGATTAGAAGACCTGTTAAGTTTTTATTGCTGTCTGTGCCAATGTTAGGGAGATTCACCCTCTCTGTTTGTCCTGTTCATCGTTAACATCGAAAGTGAAAGAATAGAAAATCCAGTTTTGTGTTGTTTCCAGAACAG
Source organism: Glandirana rugosa (assembly GCA_018402905.1). NCBI lineage: Eukaryota > Metazoa > Chordata > Amphibia > Anura > Ranidae > Glandirana > Glandirana rugosa. The sequence continues at coordinate 3,036,798 of BLSH010532626.1, read as the reverse complement.
TAATATAGAGAGTAAATCAATGAGGATGGGGGGTGAACATCATGCACACCATGAGAAATGGAGAATTCCATGCAATGCTCATTTGTACACCTTGCTGTACACTAAAATTTTGCGAGTACCAATTATTTTGTATATAAATGCTTCAACCTAAAAACAATACTATGAAGCCTCTTTCTGTGTTTGATTAAGTTAACTACAGAGTTACTGCTTGTGATGACGATGTTTGGTTCCTGGCTGCTCTTTGGATCACAAATTGAAGTGCTGTGAGACCTCGTGATCTGTGGGGTCCATTAGTCTTGGTAAACAGTTTGATGTGATGGTGGAGGAACACTGGGAGCATTATTATCTAAACACAAGTTACTTGTTTTTGTGTTTTTTTTGGGACGCTATAGGTTTGTTTTCCTTAAATGTCTTTATTGTCAATTTCTGGTTGTTAGTAACACATGATTTTTCATAATTAGAAGTTTAAAGAGATCGCACAACACATTTATATGATTCATATGTTTTGCATTGTTGGTGTACAAACAATAATGAGTGTTGCTGTGTTACATTTATATTTGTACTAAGTTTTGATGATAACTAGGGATTCCTTCACTTTTTTATTATTATTATAATTAGAGGTACCTATATAGCGTTGTCAATTTTTTTTACGCATCACTTTACATATACATTATACATTATACATTTGCATCAGTCCCAACACTCACATTAAATGTGTCTGTAACATGGAACATGATTTGGCATTGCTGGAAGATTGGTCAAAGTGGAGACTGCAGTTCAATGTACATTGGGGGTACAGTGTTGGCCAGCACTATAGAAGAAAAAGATTTGGGGATACTAATTTCAGATGATGTAAAATGAGCAAACAGTGTGACCAGGCAGTGGGAAAAGCAAATAGAATTCTAGGATGCATCACTAGAGGCATCACCAGCAGGAGGAAGGAGGTTCTAATTTCCCCATATACACTGTTGCTCTTTAGTGAGACCTAATTTAGAATACTGTGTCCAGTTCTGTAGACCTCACCAACAGAAAAATATTGATAACATAGAAGGAGTCCAGAGACTGGTAACAAAAATGGTGAAAGATTTGGAGGGTAAAATATATCGAAAGCGACTTCAGGAACTTAATATGTACAGACTGGAGGAAAGAAGGGAAAGGTGAGACATAATTGAAACATTTAAATACATCAAGGGGGTGAATAAGGTCCAGGAGGGCAGTTTTTTCAACCAAAATTAAGAACATGGGGACATGACCTCAAACTAACTGGAGGAAACGTCAAAACCAATCTAAGAAAGTATTATTTTACTGAAAGGGTAGTTGATGCTTGGAAAAAACGTGCAGCAGAGGTAGTGAGACAGTCAACAGTAAATGGCTTCAAACATACCTGGGACAAACTATATCTATACTCAGACAATAGAGATAATGAAACAAACAAAAAAATGTTTAAAAATGGGCAGACTCGATGGACTACTCCGTCTTTTTCGGCCATAACTTTTCTATGTTCAAATTCATACATACACATATGAGGGCCCAATTTAGGCAGGAGCCAGTTAACCTACCAGCATGTCTTTGAGTGTGGGAGGAAACCGGAGTACCCGGAAGAAACCAATACAATCACAGGGAGAACATGCAAACTCCAGGCAGGTAGTGTAGTGGTTGGGATTTGAAATCAGCAACCCTATTTCTGCTAGGCAGTAGTGCTAACTACTTAGCCACTGTGCTGTACTTTTTGGAGGGATTACCACTCACTTCCTGTTTTGGCTACAGGACAGGCAGTAAAGAGAAGTCTCCCCAATCACATACAAATGACAAAAAACTGAAAAAAAAAACATTTTGCCCTTACTTCCAATTTAACGTGGGCAGTTCCGTGCGGCACGCCTCACGTTTGAAAATAAACAGAAACTGCTGACAGAGGAATGTGAAGCTTTACTCTACTAAAGGCTGTGCATATGAGCCACTAATGATACTGTGAAGCTACATGCCCAATGCACACCTTATGCAGGTAAAAAACACAAGGTGCAGTTAGAAAGGTTTATAATGCGTTTAATGAAATGCCAATTTTAACTTTTTATACTTTAAACATCAGCAACAGGAGTATAACAACTGGGTTTGGGGGACAAAAGAAGAAGAGTTTTTGATCACTACTTATGTAATGGTGAATTATTCATAACTTTAAAAGAAATCTATAGTCACAGCGTACACTCATATATTATAATATCAACAGTGATGGTTATTTTTCACAATCCAAAACAGGCTTACAAGAAAACTCTTCTTTCTTCTTCTAAGTGCTGCCTGTCTGCTGGTCACCTTTTCTACAACTACCTGGATTCCTGGCATGGTTTACAGCTTCTCCTCTACTCATTCCTTTGGTTTACATTCAGTTTCTAAGGAATGCATATCATGGTAGCTTACTGACTGCAAGCAGTGATTCCTGTCCTGACTCCTCCCCCTAAAACTCCCCATCTCAGCACCTCTGTAGTTCAGAAGGCAAAGCAGTGCCTACTTTCAATACATTCTTCAAAACAGTATGTTTTCGATCATCCAGATTAGAAGGAATAGGCTAGAAAGTAAATTTTAAAATGAATATATGCTTTTAATTTTTTATCATAGATACACTTTAACAGTTCATATTTGTCTTCAGTTACTGCACACATTGGAAAAGTAAAAGGATACTAACTTATGAGCAGCTTACATTAGCCTGCAATTAAAGTTCCTGTGCCTTACAGATTTTCTTCTGCTAATTTAAAGTATGACACTGTATAGAAGCCCCAGAACACATCTGAAATGCCTGACTTACTATTTTGTATAGCATGAGTTTTGCCTATTGCAAACTGGAATTTATGTCATTCATGTGAACCAGCTCTAGAAAGACCCCTCTCCAAGAAAATCCTTTTCTATCAAAAGGAGCGTTCATTGCAGGACAGGAGTTTCCTGTAATGCACAAAAGAAAGGTGGCAGTGTCACCTTCTGAAAATGCTAATTGTTTGGCTGTTACACTGATCCTCTGGATTCAATAGTTGAGAGTGACTAACCTAAAACAAGTATGTATATCAGGAATGTTAGACTAAAGTCAGAACAGATCTGCATACTGTCATATTAAGTACTGAAGCCATAGAGGTTTGACATGCAAGAAACTAAACACTTTCAGAACCCAGCAGACAGTAGTCATAACATTCTTAACATCATGGGAACTAGCAACATACTTAACATTGAGAATTGAATCACTGCCACTACTTTCTTAAGCAACGTACACATGGGCGCTTAATGTTTGTAAATTTTAGCCTGAAGAACAATGTGTACAGCAAGTTTTTTTTGTTTGCCAATATGGGTTGTGATAAGCAACCCATTCATTTACACTGGGTTACCAACGCAGGGCAGTGAAGGAAAACTGGATCTACGTCTTCTATACTTCTAAATGAATTACACCGTGACCCACAGCATTACTGTTCACTGCAGAAAGCACTCTTTAAGGTTAAGGCTGGGTTCACACTAGTGCGAACTGGATGTGGGTTTTCGGTATCCAATTTGCATGACAGGAGATTGTAACCGGCTCTCGATGGAGCCAGTTCACACATCTCCGGGGCGGCTGCGGAGCAAATTGCACAGGGGTCCTGTGTGTCTTTGGCTCCATTTCAGGTCCTAATTCAGACAAAAATTCAGGCTGGATTCGTCCCTGAAACAGGGAACAGGGACACACTGGACCCCTGCTGTCAGCTGCATCCATTTTAGTGTGAACCCAGCCTTAAGCTTGTTAAACAGCAGTGTATACTGTAAGCTTTTACAATGCATTTGGAAAACTTTCAGCAAGCTTAAGAACATTTTAGGTCTAGATTAAGGAAGTTAAAAGAGAAGTATGGTCAAAGCTTTTTTGGCTGGGCTTTTCTTGTGAGTACACTTATTTTTGCAATCCTGTGACCCAGAATCAGCCTACAGCGGGCCAAAGAAAGCTATCAGCCAACATCACAGACTCTGGAAGGATCCCAACTATTTTGTTAGAATCCCCTCAGCTGCTTGATTGATGGCTGACTCCGCCTCTCAGCATGAGGCCAAGAGCAAGAACTAGCCGTGCCCACCCCAAGAAGACTGAAAATTGATATCAGAAGTCACATGATTGCTTAGTTCTCAGCTGCAGCATTACATTTTTTTGCAACCCCAACTTGGTGGGCATGTTCATTCTCTGCCTGCATCATTTGTGAGGCTTTTTCCTCCTACTTGTTGGGCGTGACCTGCACAGACTGTATGCAAAAACAATCAATCAGTCTGGTATGCCACTACCCTAGCAGCATGTACACACCACTCCCTTACATAAAAGCAACGCTGTTAAGAGAAGCGAGGCCTTAAATCCATGTGGACACTCTTCTATATGGAGGTTTGCATATACCGTATGTTTTCTGAATGTCTCACGGCATCTTATCTGGACAGTCTTGCACACAGACTTGACAGCAGCAGTTCCTGATTTTGAGACATGATTTTTAGTCAACATAAATTCATGGCTTAGGCCTGATCTATGAAACAAATCATGATTTACAACTGGGCATTGCTATGGCTAATTCAGCGCTGGCAGACTTTATTGCAATAGCTAAGATTATTTCTTTTTTTTTGTTTGATAAATTTTTATTAAAGAGAATGTTGCATACAGGTACAAGATTCACATTTTGCAAGACATAAACATAACATTACAGGCTAAGTGATAACAAAGACGATCAAAAACATTTTCAAAGGAAAGTATGAACATACATTTCTAAGCAGGTATGCAAGCATGAGTGTTGCTGTAATAAAAGGTCCTGTATGTAGGTTCCATTCAGTTGAGAAATATTAACATCAAGAGAAAAGAAGGGAAGAGGAGGAACATATGTGGAAAAGAAAAGTAGAGAGATTAGAGGGAAAAGGCTAGGAGAGGGTAGGGATTTGTAGCGGCCCAGATACTCCCCTCGGTCATCTAAGGAGTATTTAAGAGCCTCCTCTTCCCCCCCAGACTTTTCAAAATGTAGGTCTCTAAGGATAATAGAGCGGTCCCTAGCTCAGAGGGCTGACACAGGGACCAAGTAAAAGGAGAGATGGGGTCTCAATGGGGATTATTGAAAAATGGTGAGTAGCCAGAGTTAATCCTCATTTAATGAATACTCAGGTGTTGTTTTGAAGTTTAGCCAACCATACCGCATGCTAGAGAAGTTTTTAATTTTTTTCTTGTGCAATGCTAATAAGTTCTTCAGTTTCTTCTATACTGTTTACCCTACGGTACCACTCCTCTCTTTTCGAAGTAATGGGGGAACGCCAGTGACAGGGGATACAGTGCATTGCTGCATTTAGCATGATCATTACTAGAGATCTGTGATAGCGTCTTTTGGAAATGGTTCTATGATGAAGCAGGTGGATCGAAGGGGAAAATTCTACGTTTTCTGAGGTGATCAAGGAAATGGTGTTATGGAAAGAAAGTTAGAGAGAAAGTTATCATTAGTGCCTGGAAGAAATTCTGGGTTTGCACGAATAGGGGTCATTGGGCTCAACCAGGGCTTGGGGTTCATCCATGTTGAGGGCTTTAATTGTATTATCCCTGCCTTCTCTGCTGGGTATAAACCCCACTTGGCCCAGGGGTATCAAGGAGGGGAGGAGGAGGAGTAGATGATTGGCAAGAATTTTTGCGTAGATTTTTACATCTACGTTAATAAGGGAAATTGGGTGATAATTCATTACCAGAGCTGGGTCCTTCCCTTCTTTTGGAATCACTGCTATGTGTGCTTAAAGGAGTTGAGGGGAATATATTTTGCATTTATGAGTGTTCTGAAAGCTGATATAAACTAAGATTTGAGGGTGTCTATATAAACTTTATAATACTGTAGCGGGAGGCTGTCTGGGTCTGGTGCTTTCCCTACTTTTGTGTCCTTTAGAGCTTTTCGAATTCCTCGCTTGAGAGGGGGACATTTAATTTGTGGGAGGTGTCGATAGAGATCTTGGAGACTCCGTATTTGGAAAGAAAGTCTTGGATCATATTGGTTCTTTTTTCAGTGTTGAAGGTGCACACCTGGTTGGGAGGGATATTATAGAGATGTTGGTAGTATCTTTCAAATTGTAATGCTATCTCCTCGTTAGAGGAGTGTAGCTTGTCATGTTTATCTATTATACGGTGAATTGTGGCACTACTTTTTTTTTTCTTGGACTGCTCTGGCTAAAAGTCTTCCGCTTTTATTGCCTTGTTCGTAGTAGATTTTGTGTCTCAGAATGTATTGTCTTTTGGTGGTCAAGTTGAGCTCTTCCTTCAGAAGAGATCTAGCTTGTGTTAACTCTTGATATGTTGTGGAGACTAGGCTTTGTTTGTGGGTGGCTTCTAATGTATGTATATGAGATATGAGTGTCTTAATTTTTCCCTGATAACACATTTATGTGCTTCCCACACATTGAGGAATGTTGTTTCTTCACTGACATTAAGAGAGAAATACTCTTGAATACATTTGTGAAAACTCTCTGTTTCTATAGGGTCTTTGAGCAGTCCTGCATTGAGCCTCCAGGTTTTAGTCCTGGTTTGTGTTTCTGGGAAGGTTAAGGAGATGGAAATCGGGTGATGGTCCGAGAGGACCATGGGCTCGATTGTGGCTGTTTTTAAGAGGGGAAGGTCTTGTTGAGAGATAAAAAAAGAATGGATTCTTAAGTGTTTTTTATGTAAACTAGAAAATAACGTATAGTCTTTGCCTTGTGGATTAAGCGTTCTCCCGGTGTCATGCAGCATGAGGCCTTGGGTTTGCAATTTGATTTGCTTCAATGCTCTGTAAGGGATATTAGAAGTACCCGAAGAAGTGTTAAGAATTGGATCGAGGGGTACACTGAAGTCGCCTCCAAGAATAAAAATTCCCTCGGAGAAGGAGGTCAGAAGGTCGCCAATATGGCGAAAGAATGTTACCTGTTTGGAGTTTGGTGCATAGATGTTGGCGATTGTGATGGGGCGATTATATAGTTTCCCCTTTAGAAATATGTATCCACCTGCCTGATCAACAAGAGTTTCAGAAACCTGGAATGGTGTGTGTTTTGATAGGGGTGTGGAGACCCCCTTTGTTTTAGAGTCTTTGTTTGAGGCATGAAATACTGTTGGGTATTCTTCGAGAGTTTTGGTATTTTCCCTGTGAGATAATGGGTCTCCTAGAGGCATACTATGTGTGCTCTCAGTTTATGACATTCTTGGTGAAGCTGGGAGCATTTTTTAGGTATATTTAAGCCTTTAGTGTTGGAGACCAGTTTTAGCGAGAGAGGAGTGGTACCAGGATTGTGAGGATTCATTTGAAAAGGTGGTTGGTAGGGTAGTTTATTATGTCACTCCAAGGGTGTGGGTAGAAGGAGTGTTGTTGACAGGGGGCTCAGATAGGATTTGTGTGTTAGAGTGATGGGACGAGAGGAGGAATGGGTCGGGAGGAAACTAAGAGGGGAGAGAGAGAGAGAAACGTAAAGCAGAAAATAATAGGGTTGAATAACCGGAGGAATTGATAGACCTGCTATATTTCCTATTGCTCAGACAAAGGGACCAAGCAATCCGTATGGGTCAGAAGAGAATAATAGATTCTCTCTGTGTGGGTTTGTGGACTGGTTGCTTGCAACGGGGAATATTTCTGCAGAGTTGGAGCAGAGCAAATGAAGGCGATTGAGAGATGAAATAGGAGAGTTGGTGTTTTAAGCACATGGGGTAAAGGACCTAGAAATAGGAACATGGTCTGGGATATGGGTTAAGTTAGGATTTTTGTGTTTGGTAGCATACCAAGGGGGCATTCTGCTCAGGGGTAGATGTTATACAGTAGCACAGATGTGATTTACTGTTTAAAGGATGCCCAGAGTTGTGGTTCAGAGATGTAGTTATATAGAAGTAATATGCGTTGCTGCGTTTGAGAGAGACATAGAGGAAGCATTGTAAAACGTTGCAAGATCCCATATTGGGTGAAATATAAAAAGAAAAGAAAAACACATTTGGTCTAACTTACTTAACTGTCAGACATTTTTGGTACTTCCGTGCTCGGGGAGCAGTCTATAACTCTGCTAAGGAGCTATATGTATTGGTATAAAGTGTAAGGCATGCTTTTTACAAAGTCAGCCAAAATAGGAGGAAAGTTATATATAATACACCTGAGACAGACTTGTAAGCCCAGGTTGAGAGGACACCTCTTATGGATATATGCTCAAAATAGTAGAGTTAGCACTTCTAGAGTGAATGTAAAGTAGTTTCTGGAGGATACAGAGATCCTAACAGTCAATGTATAGTGGTTTGCTTATTAATTACTCAGCAGTAAGTATTCTGAGATATGTGTAGAAACAGCTTTGCAAAAAAGGCTACTTAAGTCCTAAGCTTTTCTAACATTAGAGTGGACAAACCAAACTTAGGTCCCTTGCATGTATAAAATGTTCCTGGAAGCTAGAAAAAAGGTCAGGACACTTCTTCGGGAGGATCGTCAGAGTTTTAAGGATGGGCAACGTGGAGATTACAGTTCTGTCCTATAGGTTTTGCCCATGTAGACACATTTAACTGGTGGGCTACAAGAAAAACAACCAAAAATAATAACAATGAGGAACCAGGTTCGAAAGATATACTTGCTGCATCAGGTGAGGTTCGAGGCGCAAAGATAGAAGCTGGGCAGAGGACGTTACTCGCAATGAGAAGAGCTGTCAGGTGGCTGTGTCCATATAAAGCAGTCTATTGCTGTTCTTCCTCAGAGTAACACTATCCAAGATGTTGTTCATCTTACCGCTTAAGTGTTTTGAATACAAGAACTGTGGGTAATGTAAAGTGATTCTGTTGGATTTGGTTTTTTTAATTGATGTGGTCGACTTAGGTGTCCATACGGTCTCTTCTGTGAAGTGGAGATGAGCCCAGGCTCTTGGGTGCATCATCTCTGCGGTTCAGATTGGATGCTGATGAAGAAGAATTGGTCCTTTATCTGTGTTCTCTGTGTCTTTGGGCTCTTCATGTGCAGTTATTTGACACCTCAATCAAGGCTTCTAAGATGGAGAAGGAGCTGTACCAATCAGGAACTTCCGTTGGAGGTATATGCAGAGCGTCACAGAGAGCTTGCGGGTCATCAGGCGTGCACAGATTAGCAGCGTGTCCTCTCCACGTGGCTGAGAGGCAGAACAGGAATTTCCACTTATATGGAATTGCCCTGGTGCGAAGTTGATCCATAAGGGGGTCTAATGCTCTCCTGTGTTGCAATGTAATGTTCGGCAAATCCTGAAATAGTTTAAAGCGGAGTTCCACCCAAAAGTGGAACTTCCGATTTAATGGAAGGTGACCTCCCGACATGCCGCAATTGGCATGTCTTTTTTTTGGGGAAGACCAGGGACCCTGTTTTCACAGGGTCCCAGGTCCACTTCCTCCCCTGGCACCGCGGCTCAGGGAAGGAAGTCCATCTTCCCCCTCCCTCTCTGCAATCTTCTGGGACACGTCACAGGTCCCAGAAGATACGCAAGCCATTCACAAGCAGAAGTGTGACTCGCGCATGCGCAGTGAGTGCCCGGCTTTGAAGCCAATGCCAGGCGCCAACACTTGTGATGCCGGCGCCGCCAAAGGGGAGGGGGAGACGAGCGAGCCCTCAGGCGGCCGCATCGCTGGAACGAGGGACAGGTGAGTGACCGATTGTTAAAAGTCAGCAGCTACCCTTTTGGTAGCTGCTGACTTTTAACAGGGTGGAACTCTGCTTTAATTTCTGTCCCAGTGAAGAGAATACAATTGCGTTCTCTTGCTTTTCTGAGGATGGCTTCTTTAAGTGGAAAGTTAACGAGGCAGCAAATGTCTCTAGGGGGGATCATTCTCACGTCCCCTGGGTCTCAACGCTATGTGTATTCTCTCCATTTCTATGGGAGAATCAGCTGGCCTATACAGTAAATCATTGAATATACCTATTACCGTTTGTTCAATAAGCTGTTGTTCCACTGACTCTGGAATCCCTCTAAGTCTGATATTGCGACGTCTGCCATGATTATCTAAATCTTCCAGTTGTCTGTATATTTTGATTATATTATAAGTTAATGTCGGAAGATTTTTGTACCTGTTTGATGGCCCCCGCGTGGCATGCTGCCCTCTGCTCCATGAACCCCATGCAGGCTGCAATGGCATTGATGTCCGTTTTCAAGTCAGTGATCGCTGCTGACAGGTTAGCTTTGAGGTCTACTGCTACTGTTTGAAGATCTGTGAAGCACAGAGAACAAGCAGAGGCAGTGGATGGGCCTCCAACATCACGTGGTAAAGTCACATGGTTGCTGGCTGTACAGGCCTGCTCCATATCGGGGGCTGCATGACCTTCTCCCGCTGCCATACGGAACATGGCCGGTATGTTGCCGGTATATTGGGAGAGCAGCTCCTTCTCACTGCGAGTCGTCAGAGTATTATGGTCGTTCTTCCCCATGGTTGTGGAGGTACTGATGCTCGTTTTTGTCTCCGATTTGTGGAAAGAAAGCTCCATTCTGCAGGAGAGCACGATTCAAGCGGACATCACCTAGCAGAGCCAGACTATGCCCCAAGATTATTTCTATGTAGTTTGTGCTCAATAAGTCTGACGGTGCTGAATTATGAATTAGCCATAGCAATAGCTCAGTTGTAAATCAAGATTTGTTTCATTGTTGCTTACATCTATTTGCAAGTGTGCTCAGACAAGATGCTGTAAAGAGTACAAAACATATTAGAATATATATGCAAACCTCCATAAAGAAGAGTGCTCACATGAAAATAAAGCCTCACCTCTAAGCAGTCTTACTATCATGTAAGGTAGCTGTGTGTGCAGGGTGAGGTGGCTAGGAGAGGGGCATTCCCAGGATGATTGTTTTTGCATACAGTCTGTTGCAGGAAAAGTCCACAACCCTGTCCACCACAGTGGGCTGAACTTAAAATAATCCTGCCCACGGTTTGGCAGGGAAAAAGCAGATGAGGTAGTTCTAGCTCTTCCCATGGAAAAGTAACTAGAAGCACTAAAAAGACCATCAACTGAATGCCGAGATGACATCACTGAAAATTTTAAGGAGGTATAAATTTCTAAACGATATACTTTTGTATGGACACTTACACATGGTGTGCATGAGCAGACAAGGGGGGAATAAGGCTGGCCATACATGGAGCAAATTTCTTTCCTGCAACCCGTGGTTTGCTCGATTCCCCCATCAACACAGACAGTGTTAATGCAGGAATCCCTGCTGCCGAGCCATTGTCTTCTCCCGGTGGGGGGGGGGGGGGGGGGT
>BLSH010532626.1:2995059-3020286 GCA_018402905.1 Glandirana rugosa | reverse complement strand
TTAAAAAAAAAAAAAAAAAAAAAAAAAAAAGCAAGGTTCTTTTTATCACCACCTTCTGTACGATTAAAAAATGCCATAAACCCTAATTTCAATTTAAATCCAGACTGATTTGCAGGTGTTCCTCAGGGTTACAAATTTATCAAGAACATAACGGCGGCTGCAGAGATCAAAACACAGCACAGCAGGCCAGCAACTTCATGGGCCACAGACACTCAATGGGTAAAGGCCTTCTCACAGGCTTTATGATGAAATACAAAACAGCCAGCAGGAATCTATATCTTATTCAGACCTGAAGAAAATGTTGCCTCCTTCCCTCCCCCCTTCCCAAAATGCATACACACACATACAATTACTGATAATCTGCTTACACTGGCAGACTGCGGTGGGTTTGCTAACATTAACTGCAAACAGTCTTTTGACAGAAAATACGACTAGCCACCAGGAGTCCAGTAATAGTTAAATGAATGGCCGTGTTATAATCTACCACACATATAGAGGCAAATTAGAAAAAACTGCACTATAAACCACTGCCTGCAAGATGAAACCATGCATGATTTCAAGGGGATTGTGAAAAACACACACGTTTATATTATGATAAACTCTTTAAGGTAATATGACTTAAAATTATACAATGTTTGTTAAAATAGTTACAGCAGTTTATTATCTATAGTGGTAATTTCTGGAGAGGAATTATAGTAGCAAGTTCACAAAATCCGGAAAACATCTAGTGGCACAAATCTATTAAGCTATTACTGCAGGGGACAATGCAGGAGAGCAGGTGAGTATGGTGGCCAGAATGTTTTTTTATCTTACATGCTCCAGCTCCACATACAGTATTTAGGCTGGGTTCACACTTATGCAAATTGGATGCGGATTTTCTGCATCCAAATCGCATGACAGGAGATTGTGACCGGCTCTTAATGGAGCCGGTTCTCACATCTCCAGCGCGGCCGCGTAGCGCATTGCACAGGGGTCCTGTGCGTCTTTGGCTCCATTTCAGGTCCGAATTCAGGAAAAAAAATTGGCCTGATTCGTCCCTGAAACGAGGAAAGGGACGTGCCGGATCCCTGCTGTGAGCCGCATCCATATTAGATGTGAACCCAGCCTAAAGGACACCTGTGGCAAGAAAAATATGTAGGCAATTGTTGATTCTCTTCTACAATTGCTAGTTACCTACCCATCTACGAGTTTAATATCTTCAGAGTCACAAAGCCAAAACAAACATGCAGCAATTCAATTCAGAATTTTATTTTCAGAGTCAGTGACTCAACATGGTGAAGGGTTAGAATAACATCCTGGCAACTCACATTTTCAGAAGTAGATCAGCATTGGCATTCTTCATATTTTACAACGGTTTTTCTCTTTCTTAGAGCACAATAAATTCTCCCCAATACGTGACTACGTAATTCTATTTCTTTTAACAGAAACTATACCCGCTATTTCTCGCAGGTCACTCTACATCGGTGCACGCAAACTAGGATGTTTTCTCCATTTCTACACAGAGATCACAACTAGATGTAGATTTATTTCTATGTCATTCCTAGTCCCTTTTATTCAGCATCTACAACCTGTCAGAGGACAGTCCTGCTCCTCTGTCACTTAAAGCGGAGCAACAGCACCCCCCTCCAAAAATTAAAAGTCAGCAACTACAAATACTTTAACTGCTGACTTTTAAGGACACTTATCTGTTCAGAGATCTTGCAATGTCGACACCCAGCGGAGAGTGGGAGGAAGCAAACCAGTGGAGCTTCCCCTTTTTGGTGGAGCTCAGCTTTAAGTTTTTCTTCACAGCAGTCAGGCTCAAACACTGCTCCATCATTACTCTAATGAAATAGTTGAACACTGCTCCATCTACTCATTATCTCCTTTCCCAAACAGTACAAGTAAGGGTCTTTCCTGATGCTATTAAAGGAGAAGTACAACCAAAGCTGGTTTGGCTGTACTTCTCCTGTGGATCACGGGAGTGCAGTCGGTTCTGCACTTCTGTGACCAGTTTTCAGCAGACAGCGGGTTGAAGCCGGCTGTCGGCTGACGTCACACAACCGGTCCAGGCTCGGGCAAGATCGCGACAATGAATTCGGGATCCATCCACATGCCTAGACCAGCACCCAGCTGAGCCTCTCAGCAAGCATGACCTGGCTGCTCCCACCTCTTCCACAGTCCATTGCTCCAGTGAGTGGAGGGGGGGCAGAGCAGACAGCGGTGACCGACAGTCACCAGATCAGGGAACCCTGAGAACCGAGTGATCAGCTGTGTTTGGTCATGCGGTTCTCAGTGTTAGAGCTGACGGGGGACAGATGCAGCATCGGACCGGTGCTGCATTCACGGAGGGAAGTATTTTGCAAAAAAAAAAAAAAACATACTTCTCGTTTAAATAACATGATGTCCAAATGTCTGGATGGGCAAAAATAAGGAACTTTAGTCTCTTACAAAGTGTTGTTTACATGGGAGTACTATAGTGTACACCTGTGTGCGGGCCGGGCTTGCCTGCATCGGTATGCCAGGTGTTTTGAGCATCCCCGTGTAGGCAGTCCTATTCATTTCAATTGGGAAGCAGCAGCTGCATGTACACAGTCACTACTCTCAATTAGACAGCTGAGTGGGTGCAGGTATACAGCCCCCGAAAGCACACTGGGGTTAATTTACTAAAACTGCAGAATGCAAAATCTGGTGTAGCTCTGCACTGAACCAATCAGTTCCCAGGTTTTTTATTGTCAAAGCTTAATTAAACAAGCTTAAGTTATAAGCCGATTGGCTACCATGCATAGCTGCACCAGATTTTGCACTCGAGTTTTAGTAAATCAACCCCACTGTCTGCGTTCAGGGCCTTGCACTCATGCACACACAGCTGTCAAATTGAGAGCAGCAGCTGTGTTTGTGCTACATTCCAACTGACATGAATGGGACTGCCTGCACAGGAATGCACGGAACACCTGTGCATCACCATGTGGGCAAACAGCACTTGGGCTATTCACTTTTTGCAAGGGAATTTGACTTCTAAAAGGGAATTTTCCCATAACTCGAATGTTCACTAAGTAAAGAAAACTCAATCACGTGCAAAGAAAAAAAAAAACAGTTCAGGAACGCTTCTGTTCACAAACAACTCCGTTCGCGAACAGAAGAGTTTGCAAAAACTAGCTTTGGCTCACGAATACGAGCTGCTGCCATCTTTCCTGCTCTGACACATTCATATTGAGAAGAGCAGTGAACCTGTCCACTGCCTCTGACCACCATGAGGGTGGGCTCACTTGATTGGGAATCATGGAAAAACAGTTCATATGAATTCTACAGCTTTATCATGGAAAACAGATCATCTTTTCCTGGATGCACAGTGCTGTTTTCTGGCCCCTAAATTAGTCATTCAAATTGGGGTTTGGGATTGTTTCAAACAAGGATTAAAGAGGGGCTATAGTTTTTTTTTTCTTTTTAGTTGTACATATGAAAGAGGTCAGCTTAATGTAAAAGACTGTATGTAGTATAAAGTTCAGAATGGATTAACCTGATTTACATTGAACCCTATGGGAAAATTTGCCTCGGTTCACAACCAATTCTGTTCTCAACCAGAGTAATTTCATGAATTAAGTTACACACAGTAATGTGACATTTGGATGATTGAAGTCAGCAGATCTTCACCATATTCATTAGCAAAGAGGACAGGCTATAAGCCCTTCCTCTCCATTTACGTCATAGCCTTTAAGGTTCACTCTCTATCGCTCATGTTATTTAGTCAACACCACAACACTATAAGGCCTCATACACACGCACGTTTTTTGACGCCAACGTTTTCTGGCGTTTTTTGCAGCTCTCCATGTTAGTCAATGGCCCCATAAAAACGCCAACGTTTTTGAACTGTATAGGGGGTCAGTGTCAGTGAGCTGAAACTAGAACTCACGGCCAGCGCATTCTGAGGCTGTAACGTTTTGATGCCTATTGATGCCGACGCACACTAACGCTCACTAACGCCGGTGCATAATGCCGAAAAACGCCAATTTGTTTCCCGACGTCGGGCCCAACGCTTTGCTTATTTTTTAAGATACGCCCATGTGTATTAGGCCTTAGTGTATCCCTATTCCCTTTCTACATTGTGAGTGCTGACAAAACTTCCAGGGGAATTAAACCAGTAGCACCACACTCCCCCAGGGCAGGGATGGCATAATTTGGCCAACATTGGGGTAAAAATCTCATCAAGCATGAAACAAAATGACATTGCGCCTAACTTTTCCTTAGCTTGGAACCAAAAGACATTAACTATTGTCATCTCTTCTCCCACCCAAACTACTTGCTCTCCTGACTGAAGCAAAGTTTAGTCTCATCAGCTGAGAAGAGCAGCTGTTGCTATGGACCACTAGCAGAAGGATAACAGTATTCCTTAAAAGCAGGCAATTTTGGATACAGTAGAGGAGGGTTAAAACGGATATAAGATTTATTTTTTTTATTTTTTCCATCTGCGTCTCATTATGAAATTTTTCCTTCACATCCTGTCATGTAGACCTAACTGGCAGGAAAAAGACATCTTTCCAATGTTCAAAAAATTGAAGACAGTTTTAACTAGGTGGGTGGAGCCAGCTAGCGTGACGACATCACGTTCCGGTTGGGTCTGCCATATTGTTGGTTAGAACCAGACCGCAAACTTGCTTCACTGCCTACGATCGTTGGATTCATGTGAGTGCATCCTTTTATTACATTAAACTGCTGTCAAAACATACTATACTATCTAGCGTTCTTTCTTCCCAATTGGTGGAGTTGATTGGAGTCGCTGTGGTGGAATCAGTATCCAGTGACCTGAAAGGGATGCGAACTGTGAAAACCTTGACTCAGTAGTGGACTTCCTCCCTCCAGAATCTCCTTTCATACACAGGCCAGAATGACCTCCGTAATAGGGGTCATATCAGGAGGGTAAGAGGCAGTTCTGTGAGGTTTTGGTTCAAACCTATTTGTGCTAGCGACTTATCCTCTGTTAGTTGATTTAAGAGCAGTGGCTATTAATCTATAGTTGTAACTAGGGATGCACCGAAATTTCGGCAGCCGAAAATTATCGGCATTTTTGGCCAAAATCTGTGTTTTTGGTATCGGCTGAAACAAAAGAACGGGCCAATACTGGAAAGGGTGCATCACATACCCCGCAACGGATGTGGGAGATGAGTAGATTCACAATGCACAGAGCGCACTGCTTGTACGAGCCGCTCTGTGCATGAAACTGTGAGTTAATTACACTGGAATGCAGAAAATTCAGAGAGAGCTATCAGATCTTCAACTTGGTGTCGGGAGGTGGGTGGGATGCGGGTGTTCAGTCCCGCACACCTCCGATCTCAGTGAAAATCTGACAACTCTCTCTCTGTATTCTCTGCATTCCAGTTTAATTAAGTCACAGTTTCATGCACAGAGCGGCTCGTACAAGCAGCGCGTTCTGTGCATTGTGAATCTACTCATCTCTTCTGCCAGTGCCAGCCAGTACCATCTAGTGCTGCCTGTCAGTGCCAACCAGTGCCAATCAGTGCCACCTGCCAGTACCATCCAGTACTGCCTGTCAGTGCCAACCAGTGCCAAATGCCAGTACAATCCAGGGCCACCTGTCAGTGCCAATCAGTGCCACCTGCAGTACCATCCAGTGCCACCTGTCAGTGCCAACCAGTGCTAATCAGTGCCACATGCCAGTGCCACCTTCCAGTACATCCAGGGCCACATGTCAGTGCCAATCAGTGCCACCTGCCAATACCACCCAGTGCCACCTGTCAGTGCCAATCAGTGCCACCTGCCAGTACAATCCAGTGCTGCCTATCAGTGCCAACTGCCAGTACCATCCAGTGCCTCCTGTCAGTGCCAATCAGTGCCACTGCAACCTGCCAGTACCATCCAGCGCCACCTGTCAGTGCCAACCAGTGGCACCTGTCTGTGCCACCTATCAGTACCAATCAGTGCTGTCTATCAGTGCTTCCAATCAGTGCCGCCTGTCAGTGCCACCTACCAGCGCCAATCAGTGCCCCCTGTCAGAGCCCAGGCACATGTAGGCTGCATATGACAATCGTATATAAAACATAAATATTTTTTAAAAACTGTAATTTTCGGTTTTGGTTTTCGGCTTTGTGCATTTTTGGTTTCGGCACCAAAATTTCCATTCGGTGCACCACTAGTTGTAACAGAAAAAAGTGACCCAACTGAAAGATTTCCTACCTATTCCTGTTCTGGTGGCAACTCAAAATGTTGGATTTACTTTCAATTCCCCAGTGCCATTGGATATTAGGGCAATTAGGAAGAGTGAATCTCCCTAAGAGACATAGGCAGCAATAAAAACGTGACTAGGTTCTAGCACCTCCGCACCCTATACAAAACAAAAATAAAAACAGAAAAAGACGGTTTCGACTTTAGTTCTAGTTTAAATGCAAGCTTTCTGTTTCTTTCCAAAGATTGAACAATGCCAGACCTATTCACTATAAACATGTTTCAGGCATTTAATGCATTTTTTTTTTTAGGACAATTTTCATTAATATTCCATGACACAACTCTTTCTACTGACAGAACCTGTCATATTTAAATGGTATGGATTCGAACATTCAAATTCCTTCCCTTTTTTCCCTACTGAGGCGCCCAAGAAACCCCCAACTTTGAAACTGAAAGTTCATTTCATACAGTGTATTCTAGGCTTTAAAGCTCAGAGGCAGCTAAGAGGGTAAAAAAGAAAATGATGTAGAAATAACTTGCGACTGCTTTAATATTTTATATCAGATTCCTATCTATCAAATGTTGCAGGTCTACTTTAAAGCAACTCTGTCACTTTGCTCTGACCCTCTTTGACTTACTTTGCTCTCTGATCTATCCCTCCAGGAGTCAAAACTATGAGTAAGCTCCTCATCACATGGTTTTGGAGCGTAAACAGAGTTAATGACATCACATTCTTTAATGCAATGGGTCACACAGGCCTGCGAAATGCATTTCAGAGGAGCCCAAATGCTTCACCCATAATCAGTGCACCAGAGAGCAGGCTATTTAGAAATGCTTTCACTTTGTACATCTCTTTAATAATGTCTGCTCTAACTGGTCCTCTATGAGGACAATTATCATGTCCGTCTACATTTCTTCCAATGGTAGCTCAGTAGATGTGCCTCAGCTTTCGGAAATATTGGACCTATGCATACATAGAAGACCAAAATTATTTTATTTAATTGCAGTGCATTGGTCTACTGCCAAATAACATTTCTTTTTTTTTAAAAAATAATTTCACAATAATATGCTTTTTTTTGTGGGGGATAGGGTGTCACTACTCACCTCCTTCCAAAAATTCTACCCCTTGGCTATTTTACTAGCTTTAATACCTACTGAACTACTCGCATGAAACAAGTATGGAGATCAAGAAATTCAGAACTCTTTATGTGCATTCAGGTTCTGGATTAGTGATCCGTACTAAAGCCAGAGAATCAGAATGACAGCCAACTAACATTTGTAGAAACAGGAGTCATGGCAGTCTATATTTGATTTTTTATGATTTTTAAAAGAAACTTTTTCTAGTAGTTTTCCAAACTTAACTTCTATATAATTAGTAAAATCCAAGATATTATCCTAAAAATATAATGATTAAAATCTCCTAAATAGTGACACAGCACAGTTTTTTCACTTTTGATGTCACTGCAATGCACATGGGGTGAAAAGGATCTGTTTGTGTACATTGTAAGTATACTATTATGAACAAAACAAGTCAAGTTTGTGCAGAGAACTGGTGAAGGTTTGCAAAAATGCTGAATGACAGCATAGCATAACCATATGAACCTCACATTATTACTGCAAGAATCAAATGCATAGTTCAATATATTGGAATATGGGGAATAATATGTATTTATTAATGTGTAAGAACTTTTTTCCAATAACTAGGATGGAACAGGTCAGGGGGGATCAGATTCATCTTCTCCATGCAATGTTCAATGGGTTTCTGAGGCTGGAGCAGCAATTGTACTAGAACGTGCTAAATATATGCTTTTAAGGACAACAAAAAACACTGACTCAGTGGTACCTTTCCCCCTCAATCATAATTGCCTAAGGAGTATAATGAAAAACTATCCATTTTATATCCTGTAACCCCTTTTTGCAATATATGAACAATATGCAATAAAAATCTATATACTACCTTCAAGGGTGCAGCGCTCTCCTTCAATGCGTTAAGTGCATAGGTTAATTAATATATATAATTCATCAGTGATCAAAATAATATTAATAAAATACAATAACCATTATATACATAAATATATATCTAGAGTATCTCACAAAAGTGACTACATCCCTCACATTTTTGTAAATATTTTATTATATCTTTTCATGTGACAACACTGAAGAAATAACACTTTGCTACAATGTAAAAAATGTGAGTGTACAGTTTTTGTAACCGTGTAAATTTGCTGTCCCCTCAAAATAACGCAACACACAGCCATTAATGTCTGAACCGCTGGCAACAAAAGTGAGTACACCCCTAAGTGAAAATGTCCAAATTGGGCCCAAAGTGTCAATATTTTGTGTGGCCACCATTATTTTCCAGCACTGCTTTAACCCTCTTGAGCATGGAGTTCACCAGAGCTTCACAGGTTGCCACTGAAGTCCTCTTCCACTCCTCCATGATGACATCACGGAGCTGGTGGATTTTTTAGACCTTGCGCTTCTCCACCTTCTGTTTGAGGATGCCTCACATATGCTCAATAAGGTTTAGATCTGGGGACATGCTTGGCCAGTCCATCACCTGTACCTTCAGCTTCTTCAGCAAGGCAGTGGTCATCTTGGAGGTGTGTTTGGGGTCGTTATCACATTGGAATACTGCCCAGTCTCCGAAGGGAAGGGATCATGCTCTGCTTCAACATGTCACAGTGCATGTTGGCATTTATGGTTCCCTCAGTGTACTGTAGCTCCCCAGTGCCGGCAGCACTGATGCAGCCCCAGACGTATGAGTGCAGCCAGCATTGCTGCAGAGGTTGAAGGAGTGGGGGTCAGCTTGTCAGTGCTTAGAACATATGTCACACACTGCATCAAATTGGTCTGCCTGACTGTCATCCCAGAAGGAGGCCTCTTCTAAAGATGATGCACAAGAAAGCCTGCAAACAGTTTATTGAAGACAAGCAGACTAAGGACATGGATTACTGGAACCATGTCCTGTGGTCTGATGAGACCAAGATAAACTTAGTTGGTTCAGATGGTGTCAAGCATGTGTGGTAGTAACCAGGTGAGGAGTACAAAGACAAGTGTGTCTTGCCTACAGTCAAGTATGGTGGTAGGAGTGTCATGGTCTGGAGATGTATGAGAGCTGCCGGCACTGGGGAGCTACAGTTCATTGAGGGAACCATGAATGCCAACATGTACTGTGACATACTGAAGCAGAGCATGATCCCTTCCCTTCGGAGACTGGGCTGCAGGGCAGTATTCCAACATAAGGACCCCAAACACACCTCCAAGGCGACCACTGCCTTGCTAAGAAGCTGAGCGTAAAGGCGATGGACTGGCCAAGCATATCTCCAGACCTAAACCCTATTGAGCATCTGTGGAGCATCCTCAAATTTAAGGTGGATGAGCGCAAGGTCTCTAACATCCACCAGATCTGTGATGTCTTCATGGAGTAGTGGAAGAGGACTCCAGTGGCAACCCGTGAAGCTCTGGTGAACTCCATGCCCAAGAGGGTTAAAGCAGTGCTGGAAAATAATGGTGGCCACACAAAATATTGACACTTTGGGCCCAATTTGGAAATTTTAACTTAGTGGTGTATTCACTTTTGTTGCCAGCGGTTTAGACATTAATCGCTGTGTGTTGCGTTATTTTGAGGGGACAGCAAATTTACATGGTTACACAAACTGTACACTCACATTTTTTACATTGTAGCATAGTGTTATTTCTTCAGTGTTGTCACATGAAAAGATATAATAAAATATTTACAAAAATGTGAGGGGTGTACTCACTTTTGTGAGATATTGCATATCAAAGCGAGCCCCTCTTTCAGTGCCAGTTCATAAAGATATATCTGTATGAAATCTGTGAAGTGTGTAACCCCATACACCAAAAACAATCCTGTGTGTATTGACCTTTGTTCACCATGGAGCCCTTCATCCCACCTAAGGGTGTCTTCTGACCTGCTTGAGTGGATCCTATTACCTAAAGGAGGTCAGAATGCACCTTTGCAGTGTAAAAGTGGCACTGCTTCCACTGACAGATCAAAACCAGTCCACAGCTCTCAGGGTACCACTGGACTGAACTAGGTTTGATCAGTTAGTGGAAGTAGTGCCACTTTTACACTGCAAAGGCGCATACTTGTCTCCTTTAGGTAGTGGGGTCCACTCAAGCAGGTGGGAAGACACCCTTTAGGTGGGGTGAAGGGCACAGTGGTGAACAAAGGTCGACACACACACAGGATTGATTTTGGTGTATGGGATTACAAGATTCATTTATACATACAGTACATATCTTTATGGACTGGCACTAAAAGATGGACTCCCTTTGACATATTTATATATGTATGTATATAATAGTTATTATTGTATTTTATTAATATTATTTTGATCACCGAAGAACTTTATATATTAATCTATGCACTTAAGGGACTGAAGGAGAGTGCTGCTGAAGGTACTATATTTTAATTGCATTTGCACAGGTGGTTATATGCAGACTGGAGTTTAGCTGCCTCCTATATTATTTAGTTTTGTAGCACTGTGTTCTTAGATTTAGCTATAGGGATAACACAGAAGGTTAATTTATATAATGAAAATATTATACTTTACCATATGAAGTGCAGTGTTAAACAAATGTGATAGAGCTTAAAAAATCTGGGGCAATTATATAGCGAAACGTAGCCCTCAAGCTAAAGGAGACAGTTAAAAAGGGAAAAGGAATAACCTTCTGGACCCACTTCAATCTGGATTTCGCCCTCAACACTCCACAGAAACTGCCCTTCTTAAACTCACAAATGACATAGTAACTGCAAAAGCCAATGGACACTTCTCTATACTCCTACTCCTGGATCTTTCGGCTGCCTTTGATACTGTCGACCACCCCCTCCTCCTCAAAAAACTTTACTCCCTCGGTCTTTGTGACTGTGCTCTTCAGTGGCTCTCGTCCTACCTATCCCATCGCACTTTCAGCGTAACCTACAATTCTACCTCCTCCTCTCCTCTTCCCTTCTCTGTTGGGGTCCCCCAAGGTTCTGTTCTTGGGCCCCTATTATTTTCAATATACACCTCTTCCCTGGGTCGGCTGATAGCCTCCCACGGCTTTCAATATAATTTCTACGCTGACGATACCCAAATCTACCTCTCCACCCCCCAACTCACCCCATCAGTCTCTTCACGTATCTTTAGCTTATTAACAGACATATCTGCCTGGATGTCCCACCACTTTCTTAAACTCAACTTGTCCAAAACTGAACTCATAATATTTCCTCCCCCACGCGTCATTTCCCCCCGACTTCTCTGTCAAGAGCAATGGCACAACCATCCACCCATCACCACATGTCAGGGTGCTTGGTGTTACCCTGGACTCTGAACTCTCCTTTTGGCCCCACATCCAATCACTTTCTAAGGCTTGCTGCCTCAATCTCTGCAACATCTCTAAAATACGTCCCTTCCTAACCAATGAAACCACAAAGCTCCTGATTCACTCCCTGGTCATCTCTCGCCTCGACTACTGCAACTCCCTCCTCACTGGTCTACCTTTAAATAGACTATCCCCTCTCCAGTCCATCATGAATGCCGCTGCCAGACTCATCCACCTTACAAACCGTTTAACGTCTGCCACCCCCCTCTGCCAATCCCTCCATTGGCTGCCACTCGCCCAACAAATTAAATTCAAAATACTAACAATCAGCTACAAAGCCATCCACAACTCTGCTCCCAGCTACATCACCAACCTAGTTTCAAAATACCAACCTAACCGCCCACTTCGCTCCTCCTAAGACCTCCGGCTCTCCAGCTCCCTCATCACCTCCTCTCATACTCGCATCCAAGACTTCTCCCGAGCCTCTCCCATCCTCTGGAACTCCCTACCCCAATCGGTCAGAATGTCCCCAAATCTATCTACCTTCAAGCGATCCCTGAAAACTTTTCTCTTCAGGGAAGCCTATCCTGCCACCACCTAATTACACTCCTTATTTTCTCAATCAGCTCATCCCCTGCAGTTTACTGCCCTTTCGTATCATTCAACCCTCCCTCTTAGATTGTAAGCTCTAACGAGCAGGGCCCTCTGATTCCTCCTGTATTGAATTGTATTGTAATTGTACTGTCTGCCCTGATATTGTAAAGCGCTGCGCAAACTGTCGGTGCTATATAAATCCTGTATAATAATAATAATAAAAAAGGTACTACACGTGATTCATCACCTGATGTTCAGAAAAGGGATATTTTTAAACAAGGTGATACAACTTCAATTCCAAAATAGTTGGGACGTTGTTCTACAATCTACATTAAAACAGAATGTAATGATTAACGAATTACACAAACCTATGTTTTATTCACAATAGAAAACATATCAAATGTTTAAAATGAAAAATGTACCATTTTAAGAAAAAAGTAAGCAAGTTACTTGGCAACAGGTCAGTAACATGATTGGGTATAAAAAGAGTGCTTTAGAGAGTCAGAGTGTCTCAGAAATAAAGATTTGCAGAGACCCAACCTGTGAAAAGCTGCGGCAATTTCAGAATAATGTTCCTTAATGTAAAATTGCAAAGACTTTAACCACTTGCCGACCGCCCGCCGGCCGCAGCGTGACGGCGACAAGGTGGCTCGTTATCGCGAACCGCCGTCACAGGACGGCAGCCTCGATAACTAGCATTGTGAGCACGCGCGCGCCCGCTGTGGACGGGGGGAGCCAGGGAGCGGGTGTGGCGGACTCGATCGCCGCCGGCTACCTGCGATGCCCCCCGCACTGAAAGAACGGAGGTCTGTGTAAGTAAACACGGACCACCGTTCTGTGAGAGGGGGAAGGGCTGTGATCACAGCCTTCCTCTCTACATGGAAGCTGTGATCACTTCCCTTCCCCTGCTAGGGCAGCCCACATACAGTTAGAACACGCCCAGGGAACACAGTTAACCCTTAGCGCGCCCCCTGCAGGTTAACCCCTTCACTGCCAATGGCTTTTACACAGTATTCAGTGCATTTTTATAGCACTGATCGCTGTATAAATGCCAATGGTCCCAAAAAAGTGTCAAAATGGTCCGACATGTCCGCTGAAATATCGCAGTACCGCTAAAAATCGCAGATCGCCGCCATTACTAGTAAAAAAAAAATAAAAACCCCAGAAATGAATTCTCATCATCCGTAAACGCGGCAACTTTTGCGCAAACCAATCAATAAACGCCGATTGCGATTTTTTTTTACCAAAAATATGAGGGTGAATATAAATCGGCCAAAACCGATGAAAAAAATATTTTTTTATAATTTTTTTTGGATTTGTATTTTATCAAAAAGTAATAAATTTGGGTATTTTTGTAAAATTGTCACTCTTCTTTTGTTTATAGCGGCGATCAGAAATGACGCAGAGGTGATCAAATACCACCAAAAGAAAGCTCCATTTGTGGGAAAAAAAGGACACACATTTTGTTTGGGTACAACGTCGCACGACCGCGCAATTCTCAGTTAAAGCGACGCAGCGCCGAATCGCAAAAAGTGCTCTGGTCCTAAAGTGTGAAATCCTTCCGGGGCTGAAGTGGTTAAATGGCTTTAAATATATCATTTACAGTACATAATATCATTGAAAGATTTAGAGAATCTGGAGAAATCTCTGTGCAAAAGGGACAAGGCCAAAATGCTATATTGGATGCCTATGATCGTCAGTCTCTCAGACGGCACTGCATTAAAAAAAGGCATGATTCTGTGATCTACATCACTGCATGGGCTCAGAAATACTTCCAAAATCACTGTCTGTGAACACAGTTCGAAGTGCCATCCAAAAATGCAAGGTAAAGCTCTATCATGCCAAAAAAAAGCCATTTCTGAACATGATCCATAAATGCCACCACCTTTTCCGGGCCAAAGCTCATTTAACCACTTCACCCCCGTAAGAATTTCCCACTATAGGACCAGAGCACTTTTTGTGATTTGGCGCTGCGTCACTTTAACTGACAATTGCGCGGTTGTGCGACGTTGTACCCAAACGAAATTTGTGTCCTTTTTTTCCCACAAATAGAGCTTTCTTTTGGTGGTATTTGATCACCTCTGCGTCATTTCTGATCACCGCTATAAACAAAAAAATAGCGACCATTTTGCAAAAAAAACCCAAATTTCTTACTTCTTGCTAAAATACAAATCTAAAAAAAAAATATAAAAAAACATTTTTTTTCACTGGTTTTGGCCGATTTATATTCTTCCTCATATTTGTGATAAAAAAAAAATTGCAATCAACGTTTATTGATTGGTTTGCGCAAAAGTGGGCGCGTTTACGGATGGTGAGAATTCATTTCTGGGGTTTTTATTTTTCTTTTATTTTTTACTAGTAATGGCGGCGATCTGCGATTTTTAGCGGTACTGCGATATTGCAGCGGGCATGCTGGACATTTTTGACACTTTTTTGGGACCATTGACATTTTTGCAGTGATCAGAAAGTTAAATATCCACTGATTACTGTATAAATGTCATTGGCAGTGAAGGGCTTAACCTGCAGGGGGAGATCTAGGGGTTTACTATGTTCCCTGGGTGTGTTCTAACTGGGGGGGGGTTGGGCTACCATGGGCATGAGAGATCTAACTGATCCCAGTGACAGGGATCAGTAGATCACCCATGCCCGCACTGACAGAATGGGGAACCGCCGTGTTTACATTGGCGGTTCCCCGTTCTTTGCCTGTGGCCGCTCATCGCGGCTCGCCGGCAGACATCGGGTCCGCCCAAGCCGCGGGCACACTCCTCGGGAGTGCGGCGGGCACGCACCCCCTAGCGGCCATTCACAGATCGCCGTCATTTTACGGCGATTCGCGGCCAGTGTCCACACTGCTGCCGTAAATAGACGGTAGGCAGTGTGGAACTGGTTAAAATGGTCTGTTGCTAAAGAATGGAAAGCACTACTACACTCTAGTTGGACACATCTTCCCACCAAGGCCCTTGAAAAAACAAAGAAGGACTTCTTTTGGTGTATTAACGTTTTTAAAACAATTTATTAAAACAACTATTATCACACTCACATTTAAAAACAGGGAAGCATTACCGCCCAGAGCGGGCGGTAGCAGAGGTGTTTGGAACTCAAACTACAATAAAACAATCATTTATACTAAGGAGGCAGCACCATTCAGATATTTGATACTCCTTTTGCATCATTGTGTTTCACATACATTCACTTGTCTTTGCTATAAATAATACCAATAGAGATAGCGCTGCACTACATTCAAATTTTCACATTATAGGATAGGATACGTACGGATAGCTATCTAAGTGTCAGCAGCTGTCAGGAAAATCACTTGAATTTATCATCACCATATTGATTTTGAATGTTGTTTATATAAGGATCAAATACACCTAGATTATTGATTTAAATGGTAACACAGGAGTACACAACAATCATTGTTAAAAGAGAGAGAGAAGGGTGAAGTACCTGATAGGTGCGGTGTGGTGCAAGAAGGATTCCCACTCCACCTCCCTTCCGTCCACTTGGTCTAGGGTAGTGCGTCCAGAGAAGGCCACCATGGGAGAGGGAAGCATGAGCAGTAGTGTCAAATTCATGACTTAGGAATTAGTGATAAAGAGTTTGTGGAGGGCAGTGAGTGTGTTGCAGACAGAGCGGGCATTTCAGAGGGCACAGGAGAAAGGGAGGCTGGTATTAGGAAGAAGAGGAATAGAGACCAAGTTCTGTGGGTTGCAGCTGCTGCCAGAAGGTGTTGGGAGATGGGAGCATTGGGCAAAGACAGATGATGGAGGCCCAGGGTTTGGGGATATATCACCAGAGGTTAGGAGAAGCAGGAGGGCGAGTGAGGTAATGTGGGAGTGTGATTTAAATGGAGGGGCATGCCTCAGAGTCCTGGTGGTTCTTTCAGTATATGGATGTAGAATGAGCAAGAGTTGGTGGGAGCAGTAATAGGGAGAGGACAGAAGGTGGGGTGATATATATAAAAGTTGGGTGGTGAAGAGGGGTGAAGGTAAGAGAGTTTGAGGAGAGAGGACACAAGTGCCAGAAGGCGTGGTAGAGAGTGTATGTTATAGAGTGGAAGGAGAGCTGAATAGAGAGACAGGGTCACCTGCAGCCTGTTGGGTGTTTGCAGTGAAGTTTGCCATGTATAATCGCTTTCTGCAATAGCTGAAGTGCAGAGCTTGAAGTGCATATCACTTGTAGAAAGCATCACTTTGGGAAAGAAGCCCCTGGAATGTGCTCCGCCAGCAATGTGCTGACCCCGTAAGGGAGCTCAAATTTATACTGGTAAAAGGGTGGGGTGGAAATCAGATTTACAATCACAATTCACTGAAAAACAATGGCAATCAGCTTTACGTTCAATCTAGAAAGCCACTGGCTGCACAGCATTATGGGAATTGACACAAAAACTGTCCCTGAGGTGGTACTTGACACCGCAGTAACTAACCACAATATACCCACAACTCTCACCCTATTGCTGGAGAGGCTGTGGACAGCTAGGTATCCTATACCATATCTTTTGGACCTGTCTATCGGTGACCGCCCTATGGTACGAAATTGCAAAACTAACAAACAACATCACACAATTTAACACCAACCTAACTTCACATCTAGCAATATTAAATATGTCCATTGATCTAATTCCTTCTCAGCTTAGACCAGTGATCACTCACATACTTCTATCAACCAGGTTACTCATCGCCAGAAATTGGAAGATGAGTAATATTCCAACACTGAATGAAATTAATCTATAATGTCTCGTGGGAAAGACTCACCAACCTATGGGCTCCCTGGAAACACTGGTAAATATGTCTCCACACCATGAGATCTGGTATATAGCCAAGTACCCCATAATTCAACTAGTAGACCTCAATCCTGTGCCCATCCTCTTCCCTTCCCTCTCCCCATTTTCTGCTTTGTGTTTCCTTTCTCTAACTCAATTATATCTTACAATTACTATTATTGAGTACATTTCTCCTTTATTTAATACTTCATACTATTAATATGAATACATAGCTCCTGTAAATGTTTCCGTTCCTGTATAACCATTTGTCTGAACAATCTCAATAATTATACATTGTATGTTAGTAAAGCTGTATTCCGATAAAAATACATAAATATTATTTACAAAAAAAAAATAAAAAAATAGTCTGTTGCAAAGCAGAAAGCTGTTCTGTGGTCAGACAAATCTAAATTTGACATTCCTTTTGCAACCATGGGCATCCTCCGGAATAAAGAGGAGAGGGACCTTCCAGCTTGTTATCAGAGCTTAGTCCAAAAGCCTGCATCTCTGATGATATGGGATGCATTAGTGCATATGGAATGGGCTGCTTGCACATCTGGAAAGGCACCATCAATGCTGAAAGATATATCTAGGTTTTAGAGCAGCATATGCTGCCATCCAGATGATGTCATTTTCAGGAAGGCCTTGCATATTTCAGCAGGACAATGCTAAAATGCATACTGCATCTATGACAACAGTATGGCTTTGTAGTAGAAGAGTCTGGGTGCTTAAATGGCCTGCCGTCCAGACCCTTCCCCAGTTTGAAAATATTTGGCACATCTTGAAATGAAAAATACCACAAGGAAGACCAAGGAAGTTTGAATCTTATATCAAGCAAGAATGAGGCAACAATCCTCTCCCAAAACTCTGGCAACTGGTCTCCTTGGTTCCCAGATGTTTACAGAGTGTTGTTAAAAGAAGAGGGGATGCTACACTGTCCCAACTTTTTTGAGAAGTGTTCTTGCTATCAATTTCAAAATTACCTTATTCTATCTCAAAATGGCACATTTTTCCAGTTTAAACATTTGATATGTTTTCTATTGTGAATAAAATATAGGTTTATGAGATTTTAAAATTACTACATTTTGTTTATATGTAGATTATGCAAAGCGTCCCAGCTTTTTTGCAATTGGGGTTATACAAGAGACACTAAGCTTTGGTTTAAAAAAAAAAAAAAAAATCACTCATGTATGCATTTTTACCTGAAAAAAAATACCTTCTAATGATCTTGGTCTGCTCCAAATCTCCAAATTCCTCCCTTTTCTTGCAGTGACCAGACTTCGGGTAGCTAGATTCATTTTCCATGGTACCACTGCAAGTAGGAACGTAACCACGCTTTATTGCTCGCTCCCAAGATGGACTAGGGACTATGGAATTTGTAGTATGCTTAGAGCAGTGTACATGACTAATGTACACCGCTTGTTCCAAACAAATTGGAGTGAGGGGGGAAAAAAAAAAAGAAGTTTGAGAGCTCATGAAGGACATTACAAAGCAGAAGAAAAAAACAGGAACAATTTGATGAAAAATACATTACAGGGCCACTAGATGTGTATGAATTATTTTTTGGACAAAAAGGCTATTGTTAAGCGTCACTTTAGGAACCACTTGCCATGCAAGCCAATAACTAACTTATCAATGCAGATTCAAAACTGGACAGATATTCTACATTTAAAATGTGTACAACTATTCTTGACTGCATCCTAAGTATTTGCGTAGTTATAAAAGTGTGAAGGAGCATATAAAATCCAAAGGCTATAGAGAAAAACAACCCACCAACAGTGATTAGGCATAAAAAAAAGTGTCAAAATTTTTATACAAGTTTAAAATTCATATTTCCCTTTTTCTTCCCTTTGAACTATGGGATTATCTGACTACAGTTCTGGTTATACAGTAAAGTGCTCACAAATGGTCCTTATCAGCACCCTGTCTCACTTAGGTCCTGGATTCATTGGCTTTTGTTCCCATCAGGACTGCTTCTCTCCCTATACAAGTCAATAGCAATGCAAATGTAGCTTGAACCAGGTTTATGCAGCTTAGCAGTTTGTTGAACACAGGTCAGATTTTTTTTTTTTTTCAAATATAGTTTATTAAATGTCAGATAGGGTCAAACCCAATCGGTTACACAACAATTGAACATCTGAAAGGGTAGCATGTTCACAGTATACAATATAAGCAATAAACAGGGAGGAATATTCCATAGTAGGGATTCAGCTTGTCTATATTTCAAGAAAAGCAAGACCTTCCATATAAGTTGCCCAGGTACAAATTTTCAAAATTGGAGACATAGGAACAGAACCTTAGAAATAGAAAAGAAAGAAAATAGGCAGAGGTAGCGGAGTAGGGTGGGGGTGGGGAATGGGAAAAGGGAGGGGAGCTGACGATGATCTATGACCCTAAGTGTAAGCGATCCAACATATCTTAGGTGTAATTTAGGTCTCGAGCAGGGCTTTCCCTTCATCGGATAATACAAATATATTCCAAAGACCCCAAGTCTTAGATAATTTCTCACGTTTGCGTTGAGCTCTCAGGATTAAGTCATCCATCCTATTAATCTCTTCTACTTTCCACACCCAATGTGCAGTAGTTGGTGGATCAGGGTGTTTGCAATGTAGAGGAATGCAGGACTTAGCCGCATTTGGCATATTGGATACATGTAATAGGAAGAATGCGGGGTCATCAGGTATCTGATATTCTGTGAATTTTTGTGTGACGGTTCGAATGTCCGTCCAGAATTTTAACAGCTGAGGGTAGGACCAAAAGATGTCCCTCTGTCTCCCCTGCACCTCCAGCAAAGGTCTGAGGTGGTTGAATGGTATTTATGCAGCTGGAGGGGTGTCAAATACCATCTGGCCATTATCTTAAAGTTATTTTCTTGTATTTAAGTACAGATTGACGATTTGAGGGAGAAATTAATGATAGTTTGAATTTGGGCTGCGGTGAAAGTGCGGTACAATTCCGTCTCCCATTTTTTCAGACAAAACAGCTGTGGTTGTTCCAGAGGGTTAATTACCAAGGAGTATTTTTTAGACAACACATGAGGGAGAGGGTTTGTGTCCACACAATATTGCTCAAAAGTAGTTAATCTACGGCCAAAACCCTCTGTGTTTGGAAGGGAGTGTAAGAAGTAATGAATTTTGATGCATATTCGTAATTAGTTTGGCATAAAGTTTTGAATTCTGAAGTTTGAAGGCCTGGAGAAAATTGCGGGTTTCCCAGAATTGGGAAGAGAGGGGAATATCGGGATGTGAGGGAGGCTCGTTGAGAGACAGCTTATCTGAAGTGTGGTTCCGATTATTGGGTGGGCTTTTAGTATTGGGGGTAGGTTAGCTTAGCACCAGAGTGCACTCTTCAGGGGTATGTCTGTTTGGGCTTGTTCCACTTGAGCCCATAGCTTGGCGGTTCCGTGTCGGTTCCAGACAATAACTCTGCCCAGGTGGACCGCATGGTAATACCTACGGACATCTGGGAGAGCCAGTCCGCCAAATTGTTTTGGTAGTATTAACTGCGCTTGGGATAAACGGGGTCTTTTATGAGCCTATACATATTGTGTAAAAAGGGATTGTATTTGTTTAAAATAGGAAGTAGGTATTTTAATGGGCAATGCTTGTAAAAGGTAGAGGAATTTTGGCAAAATACTCATTTTAATGCAGGTCAGAAATTTAACTGCGTGTCCAATTCCTGTTAATGAATTGTGAATGATCTCAACCTAATCTAAAATGTAGGCTGAATGCACACTATATCCGCCTACCAGCATAAGCCCCCGTGTAGATATTACAGGTAAAAAAAAATACATGCCAGCAATAGCAAAAAACTTACCTTGATATTTTGAACATTAGCTACAGAGCTTTGATGATGTAAATATTTATTGACAACTGTTCTTTGAAGGTTGATATCTAGACATAGGTAACGTGCTTCATTTTAGAAAAATTGCAGTGTGCATAACAGTTGGAATATGTCTAATGCGCTGCTCCATTTCTAGCGAGGAATCTGACTAATTGCTGAGTAAAAGATTTGCTTGACATAAAGTATATTTCAGTAACCATGGCTGTTCCATAAAAAGTCCAAACTACTACTAAATACAAATTGGTCTACTGGTACTGGCCATTACCATATACTGTAAGTATTTATTTTGGATTTCTTTTGTTGAGTACCATTACTCATAAATACTTTATGAACTCCTCTAGGGGTCTTTAACTCTATTCTGGATTTTGTTTATTCTCAAACTGGCAACACGCATGCTGTACTTTTCTCAACATTTTTCAAAAATCCCAGCACCTAAACTTTCATGGACATCAGCTGATGGTCTTCACTTGTATAATGTACAGCCTGATAACATGCTCCACTGACAGTAGAATTAGATAGATGTTACATTCTCTAATTACATATGCAGAATGCACAAGTTGCTGCACAGTAATTGTACTTTACTGCCTTAATGCAAGTCTATCATTCTGCTCATACTGTCTGAAAATACATGTGGCTTATCCTATTATCTCAGCAGTCACTCACCATGGGTGAGTACAAAAACATGGGGAAGGCATACAAACAAAAGGTAAAGTTAAGTTTCGTGAAAATAAATAAAACAATGTATATATATATATATATTCATACCCCTGGCAAATTTTGACTTAAAGTTACTTTTATTCAACCAGCAAGTAATTTGTTGATGGGAAATGACATAGGTGTCTCCCAAAAGATAATAAGACAATGTACACAGGCATTATTGTGGAAAAAAATTCTTAGCTTTTATTTACATTTGAGCAAAAAGTGTCCAGTCCAAAATTATTCATACCCTTCTCAATAATCAATAGAAAAGCCTTTATTGGCTATTACAGCAATCAAACGCTTCCTATAATTGCAGACCAGCTTTTTGCATGTCTCCACAGGTATTTTTGCACATTCATCTTTAGCAATGAGCTCCAAATCTTTCAGATTGGAGGGTCTTCTTGCCATCACCCTGATCTTTAGCTCCCTCCACAGATTCTCAATTGGAGTCAAGTCTGGACTCTGGCTGGGCCACTCCAAAACGTTAATGTTGTTGTCTGTTAACCATTTCTTCACCACTTTTGCTGTCTGTTTTGGGTCATTGTCATGCTGAAATGTCCACTGGTGCCCAAGGCCAAGGTTCTCTGCAGACTGCTCTTTTTTCATGGTGCCGTTTACTGTGATTTGGTTCCCTGATCCATTGGCTGAAAAACACCCCCAAAGCATTACGTTCCCACCACCATGTTTGACAGTGGGGATGGTGTTCTTTGGGTTGAAAGGTTCTCCTTTTTTACGCCAAACGAAGGAAACATCATTGTGACCAAACACTTAAATTTTTGTTTCATCTGACCACAAGACAGAAGACCAGAAGTCTTCTTCTTTGTCCAGATGAGCTTTTGCAAAGGTCAAGCAAGCTTTTGTGTGCCTTATCTGGAGAAGTGGCGTCCTCCTTGGTCTGCATCCGTGGAACCCAGCAGTGTGCAATGTCCGTTGGATTGTCTGCCTTGAGACATTGCCACCAGCAGAGCCCAGATTCACCAGGATGGCCTTGGTGGTGATCCTTGGATTCTTTTTCACCTCTCTATCCTCCTGGCCTGCACAGGTGTCACTTTTGGCTTCCGACCACGTCCTCTGAGATTTTCCACAGTGCAGAACATCTTGTATTTTTTAATAATACTTTGCACTGTAGCCACTGGAACTTGAAAACATTTAGAAATGGCCTTGTAGCCCTTTCCTGACTTGTGAGCAGCCACAATGCGCAGCCGCAGGTCCTCACTGAGCCCCTTAGTCTTAGGGTCCTTTCACACACACGGACCATTCATCAGTTCATCCGTTTTTCATCCGTTTTCTCATCCGTTTTTTTCATCCGTTTTTTCATCTGTGGTCATCAGTTTTTCTTTACATCCACTACCAATGCAAAAACGGATGAAAAACTGACCGTTCGTCAGTTTACATCCGTTTTTCGGCCAATCCGTTTTTTCGATGGATGAAAAATAGGACTTTCATCCATTCAAAAAAACGAATGCTGACAGAAGCAGATGAAAACGGATGCAAATGAATGATCATCAGTTGTCATCCGTTTTTCCATAGAGTTGCATTGATGTCCGTTTTTCATCCGTCAACGGATAGATGAAAAACGGACAAACGGTCCGTATGTGTGAAAGGAGCCTTAGCCATGACTGTCCACAAACCAACTGCACAGAGCTGCTGTTTTTCACCTGTTGAGTTGATTAAAACAGCTGTTCCCAATTAATCAGGGTAATTAGGATGCTTTAGAACAGCTTGGACTATTTGGAATGGTATAGAACTTTCGATTTTCCCACAGACTGTGACAGTTTGTGAAGGGTATGAATAATTTTGGACTGGACACTTTTTTGCTTAAATGTAAATAAAAGCTGAAAAATGTTTTTTTTTCACAATAATGCCTCTTGTACATCGTCTTATTATCTTTTGGGAGACACCTATGTCATTTCCCATCAAAAAATTACTTGCTGGTTCAATAAAAGTAACTTTAAGTCAAAATTTGCCAGGGGTATGAATAATTATGGGCAGCACTGTATATACACACACACACACACACCACCAACTTTATTAGGTACACCTGTTCAATTGCTTGGTAACACTAATTGCTAATCAGACAATCACATGTCAGCAACTCAATGCATTTAGGCAACTAGACATGAAGACGACTTGTTGAAGCTCAAACTGAGCACCAGAATGGGGAAGAAAGGGGATTTAAGTGACTTTAAACTTGGCATGGTCTACAGGGATTTTCACACACAACCATCTCTAGGGTTTAGAGAGAATGGTCTGAAAATATCCAGTGAGCGGCATTTGTGTGGACGAAAATGCCTTGTTGATGTCAGAGGAGAGTAGGCAAACTGGTTCGAGATGATAGAAATGCAATAACTCAAATAACCACTTGTTACAAACAACGTATGCAAAATGCAACACATCGAACCTTGAAGCAGATGGGCTACAGCAGCAGAAGACCACACCGGTTGACACTCCTGTGAGCTAAGAACAGGAAACTGAGGATACAATTCACACAGGCTCACCAAAATTGGACAATAGAAAATTGCCTGGTCTGAGGAGTATGAGTCTCGATTTCAAACTGCAACATTCAGATGGTAGGGTCAGAATTTGGCATAAACAACATGAAAGCATGGATCCATCCTGTCTTGTATCAGTGGTTTGGGTTGGTGGTGTAATGGTGTGGGGAATATTTTGTTGGCCCACTTTGGGCCCCTTAGTACCAATTGAGCATCGTTTAAACACCACGGCCTATCTAAGTATTGTTGCTGAACCTGTCCATCCCTTTATGACTACAGTGTACCCATTTTCTGATCTTCCAGCAGGATAATGCACCATATCATAAAGCTCAAATCATCTCACTTCTGGTTTCCTGAACATGACAATGAATTCCCTGGCCAATACACGCACACAGCTTTTTTTTTTTTCTTCTCAGAAAATAGGTGCAGGAACTCAACCACAACCCCTCAAAACCCCCCTCCCTCCCATACACACACCCCCCAAACCACATCAAATAGTGGGTGTGGTCAAATTTCACTAACAGTGGGATGGTCTTAAAGGGGCCTTAACCACTTCAGCCCCGGAAGGATTTCACACTTTAGGAGTAGAGCACTTTTTGCGATTCGGCACTGCGTCGCTTTAACTGACAATTGCGCGGTTGTGCAACGTTGTACCCAAACAAAATTTGCGTCCTTTTTTTCCCACAAATAGAGCTTTCTTTTGGTGGTATTTGATCACCGCTGCATCATTTCTGATCACCATTATAAACAAAAGAAGAGCGACAATTTTGCAAAAAAAAAAAAAAAACAAATTTCTTACTTTTTGCTAAAATACAAATCCAAAAAAAAATATATAAAAAAACATTTTTTTCAACGGTTTTGGCCGATTTAAATTCTCATATTTGAGATCAAAAAAATCGCAATCGGCGTTTATTGATTGGTTTGCGCAAAAGTTGCCGCGTTTATGGATGATGAGAATTCATTTCTGGGGTTTTTGTTTTTACTAGTAATGGCGGTGATCTGCGATTTTTAGCGGTACTGCGATATTGCAGCGGACATGTCGGACCATTTTGACACTTTTTTAGGACCATTGGCATTTATACAGCGATCAGTGCTATAAAAATGCACTGATTACTGTGTAAATGCCATTGGCAGTGAAGGGTTTAACCTGCAGGGGGCGCTGTAAGGGTTAACTATGTTCCCTGGGCGTGTTCTAACTGAATGTGGGCTGCCCTGGCAGGGGAAGGGGAGTGATCACAGCTTCCATATAGAGGAAGGCTGTGATCACAGTCCTTCCCCCTCTCACAGAACGGAGATCTGTGTTTACTTACACGGACCTCCGTTCTTTCACTTCGGGGGGGGGGGGGG
>BLSH010532626.1:2956505-2979146 GCA_018402905.1 Glandirana rugosa | reverse complement strand
ATAGTCACTCCCTGCCATTGCTCTTCTCTCACATTCTATGAAATTCATGGGGTAAATGTAGGCCACGTTAACTTGTAAACCCATTTTTAACAAGCAGTCTTTGTGATATGGCCTAGTGTTTAACCAGACAGGCCTGGTTAGGCCGTCATAAACCACTTGCTGTTCCATTCTAAATTTTCTTAGATCAAGCAAAGTGGTTAACTAACCATTTGAAGGCAAAAATATATAGCCAGTTGGGTGCCTAAGATAAGTTTAATCTACCTACTTAATGTGACACTAAAGTCTATATTAAAAAATATTTCTTAAGAATGTATTCTTAACTTGAAAAGTACTATTGCTCTCGGACTCCTCCAAAATTTTTTTGCTGCTGTGATCTGACTTCCTCTTAGAGGGTGGCTACATTCATTCTCCATGGTCCCACTGTATGTAGAAATGTAGCCACCCTGCCTTGCTCTCTCCCAAGATGGACTCAGAACTATGGGATTTGTGCATAGATCAGTGCACATGACTAAAAATTCAAGTTTTGTAATAGACAAAAAGTGTAAAGGAAAGATGGGGCTTCCTTTCAGGTGTGTCAGGGAAATGATTATGAATCACTGCTGAAAAAACTATACAGCTGCAATATATGAGATATGCGAGGTGCATATATATT
Organism: Glandirana rugosa; assembly: GCA_018402905.1. NCBI lineage: Eukaryota > Metazoa > Chordata > Amphibia > Anura > Ranidae > Glandirana > Glandirana rugosa. Next base: position 2,978,494 of record BLSH010532626.1, on the reverse strand, counting down.
TGTGACAAGATGCATGCCATTGTAATACAATGCATCCTGCGCCAGCTCCAATTTTATATCAAACAGTACTATATCTGCGACATTGGTAAGGCAAGCACACATTAGGTCACTGCCAAGGGGGAAAAAAATGGTACAATGGCACCACTTTTATTTCAGCCCTCATCCTTTGCATTTAATTAAGTTAAAAATCTAAACTGATTAAGTATTTGGATTTGAGTACTCCATGCAATCTAATCTCAACACACATTAAAATATACTCTAGCTACATACTATATTCTATATACTCTATTTACTCTATAACAAACATTTAAAATCCTCTGAAAGCCAAGCAAACCGATAGTAACTTGTATGGTGGCATTTTACTCCCACGTGGAAACTGATTGGTTCAAATATTAAACAAAAAAAAATACTTAAAAAGTTTTAAAAATGTGTTTCTTTATGGATGGAAGAAATGTATGACTATAAAAGATCAATAAAACGTATTTAAAGGCATAAAAATCACAATTTAAATCTCATGCTTGTAATCAAATATTAAAGTATTCATGAGAATAATAATCAAAACGGTTATTTAGTGCTGGCTTCACATTCTCTTCAAAATTAAAGCAATGCCGAAAATTAAAAACAAACTGCAAATCTAGTCAGGAAAAGAAACTGAATATTTATAAGTAAAATATAGTTTTCACTGTATAAGCCTGCAAATAAGATATCTTGTTGCTACGGTAATATGTGACATTACAGCTTGCTCACAAGTTACATTTCATCACCTACTATTATGTATAAAACAAGTAGTTTTTTTTTTTCCTTTCTTAGCACAAGAAATAATTCACATTCTCTAAAGAAAATACAAATTCCCCATGTAAACACATCTACTTTAAACTCTAAACTACTTGTCATCCCAAGAGTCTTAAGTAGACCATGAAAATGTGTAAGCAAGAGACAAGCAAGTGTATACAGCCACAATTTCAAAAAACATATAAGAATGATGTACAAAATACAGAATATCACCTGATGCTACAGGTTATAAACTTCTACCATGACTGATTTTTCATGATCTTGTTTATGCTGGCTATTACCTAAAGAGGCAACACACAAGATGTACAGAGGGCCTATAGAAACAAACATACAGCTTATACAATATACAAAAGCATACCAGCTCATACATCAGAGTAGACGACTGTACAAGAATCCCCCAATAGCTATATTTCACTAAAATGTATATATTACTGCAGTGATTTATATCATTGTTTGACTTTAAATCAAATATAAAAAATGAAGAAAAAGTAATAGCACACTAAAGTGCATAGATTTAGACAACAGAAGAATAAACCAAAATGTGTGCCTGAAGAGTCAATAGAACTAATATACAATTATACCAAAATCTACAAATGTGAATAAAACATGTGTCCAATTATTAACATCATAGAAGAGTACAAAGCAGTGGCCAATTCATGAGCACTTCAAAGTTGCAAGGGGGTTATTTATTGAAACTGGAGAGTGCAAAGTGTGGTGCAACTCTGCATAGAAACCAATCAGTTTCCAGGTTTTATTGCCAAAGCTTAATTGGACAAACTGAAGTTAGAAGCTGCCTGCCTTCTCAGCTGCACCTGTTTCAGTAACCCCCCCCCCCAAATAGTGACAGTAACATCACTTTCAATAAAGGGAACCAGTCAGCATAGGTAACTCCCAAAAATAGGGAACGATTTGAAGGAGGTATGTCGCTATAAGGTTTAATTATAAAGCAGCGAATCTAGTATTCACCAAAGGTCAATGTACGTGAATCTTCACGATGCATGTGTTTTAAATGACAATGATGGATTCACCACCAGTGAATGTTTGGTGAAAATCACACAGATATAAATTTGCCCATATGTGTAATGCCTAAAAGGTATTTTCTGAAATAGCACCATTTTTGAGAGTCAAACAAAGCAGGCCACAGAAATGTATGCATTGAACATAAAAACAGCCATCTGACTCACTCACAAGTAAAAATGAGCAGCACATTTAAAGCACTGTCTTTAAAAGTAATTGACGATGCAATTTTAACACTCCCCAAAATCATTGGACTAATATAACAGTTCCATTCTGAATATTTAACATGCTCGACTAAACTGGCTGGAAGGGTTTCTCCTCGACATTTCTCTAAACTGGACTGCAAGGTGTAAATTGAAAATTAGATATAGCCTCAGCATTAGCCGTAAAGTCTTATAGTTAGGTCAACCCTGTTAAAGCATTAAATCACAAGTACGAACACTTTATCATAATGCATATGAAAAGGCAAACTTGCTAAAATAGAAGTAGGCTTTACAAATGCAGCTACCAGAGTGTCATGGTATTATTAATGTGGCTGTATAGAATCCATTAACACCTCCTGTGTTACCACAGCCTGCAAAGAACAGTGCAGTCAAGGCACAGAGTGCAAAGACATGCATGAATACATGGGTTGATCATCCTTCTCCAGACAATAGTCATCAAATAGTAATGTACCTAGACACACTGTGAACACATCTAAGGGAACAAATAGCTTGTTAAAGGGAATAAAATAGCTAATGAAATAACTTGCTGGTCATTATCTGACCTCTGCATACTAATAAACACTGTAGTCTTCAGACTTGGAAATGCAAGTACTGCTTCAATGCTTCAAGATCATCTACCAGGACTTCAAGGACAATGCTACTTCTTAAGAACCCAAGAAAGGCGGTACAGAGAGCTATAAATTAGGCATCTGTGACATGAAGGACTCAACTGCTGTGGTACTACAAATCTCAGAAGGAGTCCTCTAACACTTGCCATAGACTGACTGGGCCCATTAAATACATAGAGGCCTGTGAGCTAGCGATTACATCATCAATATAAAATCTAAAGACAATCAGGCTTGTAGTAATCTACGATTCCACAGCTATACCCCCTAATATAGAGTGTGTATTGTGTAGAATAGTCTAAAATATAGCTAAACATACCATAAAAAAATTTTCAACAAACCAATTAGTCTGTTAACTGCACATGTTAAAAATACAATGTTCTGAAACTTTTAAAGTTTCTTCGCTGGTTTCCAAGGGGGTACTACTTCTAATATCATTAATAGATCAATCCACAGAGCACTGATTATATAAATATATAGAAAACCAAATTTTATTATCACTATCTGGTGGGGACTTTATTCAAACTATAAATGGCATTCTGGATGATATGATCATTAAGATCACATTCCAAGATATGCTCTTACAGTGAAATTGCCATTTTCCATATGTATAAAATATGTAGAGTTGCAGATATCCAAGCAGCAGTTTCAGAATTGTTGCTCAGCTCCTTTCATCAGGTCTTAATGGGGTCATCTGGTGATGAAATTGTTTTTCACCCCTCAGTATCAGTGTCACCAAAAGAGTGACCCAATTTAAAAGAAGCTAGATAAATGTAATAAATCAGGGCCATGTGTAACCGTAAACACCCCCATTTTATAAGAACATGTACTACAAGTGTTCATCAGTATGCAACCGCATATTACTATGCAACCAATATCATAATTTTTACTCCTTACATCTACATGCAATGAATGCACATTTCAAGTCAAAGGCCTACATTTGCTATAATCAAACACTATACTCCTATTAACCATGTATTTCTTGTAAATGTTACAATAATTTAAAGATTGAGGGGCTGATTTGTAAAAGAAGCCAACATGTGGAGCCATTGTCATTAGGGGATTTAACTATAAACACACAGGATGCAATGGTTTCTGCGGAAAGATTCCCTTTCTTCCAGTATTTACATGTTGTGGTCTATAAAATAAAACAGTGCTGTTGAAAGTAACCTGCAGAAAGGATGAAATGTAAGTCTTTAGACTTACATGGGTTAATTTACTAAGGACAAATAGGCTGTTCATTTTGCAAGGACAGTTGCACTTTACATCAGGATCTTTCCCAGGGTTAATTGAATGTGGTGACATTTCACTTTGCAAAAAAAAAAAACACAAAATTACATGCAAGGAAAAGAAAAACAAAAAGCATTTTTGCTTGTACAGAATTGGATGATGAAAAGCAGTAGAGCTTTACCTCATCCACTAAACTCTGGGGAAAAGTTCCATGCAAAGGGCAACTTCACTTGCAAAGTGAATTGCCTTTAGTAAATCAACTCCATAGCCTTTTAGGGATGAGCAAAGTTTGCCATCTGAAACTTTTTTTTATTGATAAACTTTAATAAGCAGGTAAGGAAAGAGAATCAAGAAACATATAAAATTAAATAAAACATAAGATGGCTCAGTTTTTTTGTTTTCAGACACACTTAAAGAGAATAGGTTGTGAAGTAAAAAAAAAAAAAAATTTAAGTAATTATGTGCCTTTAATGCACTTTGTTCTTCCTTTTCGTTATTGTTCTACCTGCGTCAATTGCTTTGCTGAGATATGGAGACATCCTTAAAAATGGTGCATTTCCTTAACTTCTTTTTTTGGATATTAATGGCCTTCAATCCCCTTTTGCGCATGCACTTTGCTTCCTGTAAGATGACATAGCAATTTGATCACCAGAGATTCAAGAGATAAGAGATTCTAAAGTGATGGTGCCCACTGCTATTGAATTAGTAGCTAAAAAAAAGATACAAAGAATCTTTACCAAAAAAAAAAGACCATTAACTTAAATAAAATAAGTAGAGTGTTTTTGCCGATTGCCCAGTTTTTTTATTGTTGCCACACAGCAATAATTACTTATTATATTTCTTGATCTACTACGGGATTCATAGAATTTGCTAAAATGATGTAGACGCATCTATACAATGAAACTTTTATCCAAAATCATTTGTTTATTTATGGTGGGTGGGGACTTGTATACATTCAAGGTATCTTACTAAAATCATCATTCAACAAATCAATTTGAAATGCTAGTTCAAATGTTTAAGATGTATTTCAGTCACACATATTCATTTCATTGATAAACTTGTTTTTTACCCATTTGTGATTTTATCTTTAACCGATCTGCAGATCATTAAAATATCAAACAATATAATACAATTAATTTTAGGCAGCAAATCTGTGTTAAACTACATTTAAATGAGAAAAACACAAACATAATATAACAGATTCTTTAGCGAACTCAACACATTACACCAAAAGGTTAATTTAAACATCCATACATAAAAAATATAACATTTACATTTTGCCTTGGAGGATACCAAAATGATATGACTCCAAGATGTCGATTTAAAAAAAAAAAAAAAGTTTACTCTTTTCAAATATTTCCATTAGAAAGAGAGACTGGCCATGAAGGGCATTCAAAAGATGTCAGAACAGAATTTCAGATTATCACTCTACTAATTATATCACAAATAACTTTCTCAATTCCAATCCAAAATGAAGAAACTTGCATGAAATTGAGAGTAAACATATTTTTGTTTTTCCCCCCATTTCAAAAATACAAGTGGGGGTCTATTAATTATTACTGGATTTCTATGCTCACCGTTATCTCTTTAGCATTTCATTTTATTCCTCATTGTCCTTCCTTGCCTTTGATCTCCCTCACTACTGAGTTCAATGTTAAGTATTCTGGGTGGTCTAGCATCAGATCTCAGTGATCTGTCTCTCTCTATTGGTTGCCTTCAAGGGTTTCCTATCATCAGCTTTCTGACAACTTTATTAGCTCAGTCAGATAGTACTAACATCTCCATTGCTCATATACCATTCTCAAACAATCACACTTTTGTAGTTGGCTTAGAACAAATAATGATATGAAGCCTTCAGATGTTATGCTCAATAATAAGGTCGAAATGAGGAGAAACTTCGCATTACGTGTAAGTCAGGGTTTGGTTTTCATGTTCTGGCTCAAAAAAAAAAAAAATCAATCCGTCATTGATTTTTGTGTATATATTGTTATTGTCAGAGGATTAATTGATGAATTTTTCATTTGATGAGTCAGGTGGAATAGGCTCCAAGGCACAAAGTGAGAAGAATTCTAATCTGCTCCATTTTCTCTACTATCTAGTGAATTTGTCAGGTTTGATATTTCATTTTATGTATAATGCATTTTTACACAACAAAACCACCAAAATGTCAGAGAATATATATATATATATATTCTAAAAAAAAAATTTTATATACTGTACACTGTATATTAATGTGCAAAAACTTTAGGCAGATGTGAAAAGATCCTGTAAATTAAGAATGCTTTCAGAAATAGAAATTTTAGTTTTTTTTATTGATTAATAAATTGAAAAGTATAAGAACAGAAGAGAAACCCAAACCCATTCAACGTGACCACCCTTTGCCTTCAAAACAGCATTCATTCTTCTAGTTACACTTGCACACAGTTTTGAACTTTGTAGGTAGATTGTTCCAAACATCTTGGAGAACTAGCCACAGATCTTCTGTGGATGTAGGCTGCCTCAAATCCTTCTGTCTCTGTAATCCCAATAAGACTCAATCATTTTGAGATTGGGGCTTTGTTCTTCTTTACACTGAAGATAGTTTTTAATGACATTGGTTGTATGTTTGGGGTCGCTGCCCTGCTGCACAATAAATTTGGGGTCAATCACATGCCAGCCTGATGGTATGGCTTGATGAATAAATATATGTCTGTATTTCTCAGCATTGAGGACACCATTGATCCTGACCAAATCTCCAACTGTTTGCAGAAATGCAGCCCCAAACTTGTAAGGAACCATGCTTTACTGTTGCCTGAAAATACTCATTATTGTCCCGCTCTTCAGCTATTTGGGAACAAACTACCTTCTGCTACAGCCAAGTATTTCAAATTTTGACTCATTGGACTAGAGCGCCTGCTGCTATTTTTCTGCACCCAATATTTTCATGCATAGTTGAGTCACTTACCCTTTTTTCCACGTCAGAGATATGGCTTTTTTGGCCGCAATTCTTTCATGAAGACAACTTCTGGCCAGACTTCTCCAGGCAGTAGATGGGTGCACCTACGTCCCACTGGTTGCCACCAGTTCTGTGTTGATGGCACTGCTAAACATCTTTCAATGTCGAAGGGAAGTACGCATTATGTGTCTTTCTTCTGCTGCATTAAGTTTCCTTGGCTGACCACTGCGTCTACGGTCCTCAGCTTTGCCAGTTTCTTTGTGCTTCTTCAAAAGAGCTAAAACAGCACCATCTTGAAACTCCAGTTTGCTTTGAAATCTTTGCCTGGGAGAGTCCTTACTGATGCAGCATAACTACCTTGTATCTTGTTGCTGTGTTCAGTCTTGACATACTGACATGAAACAGTCTTCCACAACCTCACCTTAGTAGCAGAGTTTGGCTGGCCATCACCCAGCTTCAAGCCTCCTACACAGCTATTTCAGTTAATGACAGTGTTTCAAACCATATGAGATTGATGATCATTAGCTCCTCCTTGGTATGATTGGTTCATCATACACTTGATTCTATTCCTACAAAATCCAAGACCTTGAGCAAGTGTACAAGTGTAAGAATTTATGTTGGTTTGAAGCCAAAGGGGAGTCACAACAATTATTAATTTGATTTAGGATTCTTCTTCTGTTCACTCACTTTACATTTTGTAAAACTGATAAAAAATATACAATATACTTTACAGCATTTCTTCATAACAGATTAAAACTTTGCACAGTACTGTCTTCAAGGTTTTTATGGTCAGTGAATATGATAAATGGGTGGTGACCCACTTCAACCACTGACACAATTCTTCCAAAGCCCATTTGACTGCCAAGAGCTCCATCCTGACACAGAGAAGATGGTTTGGATGGTCAGAATGGGTTCCCTGAGATAAAATTGCCCAAACTCCTACCTCTGAGGCACTGACCTCAACCACGAAAGGTAGAGAAGGGTCAGGATAGCTGAGGAATGGTGAAGGCTACCTTTAAAGTTTCAAAGGATAGCCGAAGACTGGAGTGGTGGTGGAGGTTACCTTTAAAGTTTCAAAGATAAAAAGATATTCTGGAGTCCAGTTGTCCACAACTGACACTTTCTTTGTGAGCGCAGCAAGGGGAGAACTAATGACCAAAAAAAGCTTAATGAATTTCAATGTAGCCAAAATACAACACATTAAAGGAATGGAATGAGCATTTAAACAACTTGACATACAAAGCATTTTCTTTAAGTCTAGAGAGAATTAGTCAGACATGCTTAACATGTTCTCGAAAAGAGGAGCAGCAGATAAAAAAAACGATTATAAATTTTGCTCAGGAAATCGTGCAAAACATAATTTAATGAATTCATGGAAAACCACTGGTGCCAGATCAGATGCTCATGATGCTCATGATGGCCATCTCTAGTACTGTAAGGGCCGGTATGATTCGCACCGCATTGCAGTGTGAATCACATGCGATCTCTATGTGATTTCAGCCATACAGATAGTATGGCTGAAATCACATTGCATTTGGAACAAACACACAGGATCCTTTTTTTGGTCCGCAGCAGAATTGGATCGCATGGGTGTTCACACCCATGCGATCTGATTCCTGTGTGAGTTTGCAGTTCGCAGTGCGATATGCGAAGTGATTCGGGGGTGTCATTAGCTTTGTATTGGCATTCCCCACAGTTCGCATATGGCAGTGTGAACTGCCACCGGGAGACATGTGATGCAGGAACCCGCAGCGGATTTGCAGGGTTCCTGCATCGTAGCAGTGTGAACTGGCAGTAAAGGTTTTTCAACTTGTCAGCTTTACAATTCCCATCAATTTATAGCCCCCACCCCGAGATCTAACTTGGTAAAAATACACAAGCCTTGAAAACTATTAAATAGTTCTGTGATGAGAGACAATGTGCTTCTATTAAGAACCATTATTTTTTAAGCCCCTGTAGTCAGTACAGCCACACAACATCCCATTCTTCTGATAAAAAAAAACCTGCCTCTGCAGGTGAAGAACTGTAGTGAGAATGGGGCAGCAAAGATTAGAACTGGGAATGAGATTGGGCGACAACCAACCAATCCAGGGGTTATCCATGCTGTAACCAAGGATGATAGGGTAAGGGTAAGATGGAGATGGGCTGACCCAAAAATATAGGAGTTCCTGTTATAACGCCTCTGCCATAAGTCAAAGAATCCAGAAATGCCAAAAAATGCTGAAGTGTAAACCAGAAGAAATCCAAACAAGAAAGAGGAGGTGTTGGAATAGAGGGCAAGTCTCACATCCATTCAGACCCTGGCACTTCCCGGCTCATTAGGACAATTAGAGACTTAAAGACCCTTGGTTTCACAAAAGCATTTTAATCCTAGGAGATGTGCACGGTTCCTGAATTACAATGGTTTATAAAATTTCAGAGATGGCAGAGAATTAAAAGGGGTGGGAAAAGGAGAGAGGGTTTGTGAAGCGCTCCAATCCTCTTCTGCGCAAATGGTCATTAATCCTTATGGTTAATTTCATGGCTTCTTCCAGAAGCTGTGGAGCAGGGTAACGAACAAGTGAGTCTCTGACAGTATTAGAGACCAAATCTAACAAACTGCAAAGTGCAGGGTTGATCCATCCCAAGTCATGTGTCCATTAACCAAATTTGGAACAGTATTGCTCAGCAGTTCTTTAACCTTGACTGAAAAGCCATAAATTTATTTCAGCAGTGTGCATCGGATTAGGACCATCATAAAGCAAGCCAAAAACCTAGAAGAAAGTGCCCACATTTGGCAATACTGGGTCATAGTGAGACAAACTGAATGCCCATACCTAGGGATTGTCCTGTATATATGTATATATGATGCAGATCTGCAGTTTGCTCAGAGTCCAATGAGCAAGGCAGAAGTTGAAAATAAAAGTTTGAAGCCCATAATTAAATTGGATAAGAAGCCATGGCCCCCCAGAGAAGTGGTCACGCAAAAGGATCTTCAATTCAGGAGGAATACAGGGAATCACTACTTGAACTGGTACCTGTTCCTGATGGGAGAGGTTCCTGTACTTGGCATGTGAGTCTGCAGAGCTCATCATCAAAGAATTGTGCTTGGTTCAGATCCATCCTTGCATTATGACCTTGTGATAATGTAATTCTCAGTCCTGTGCAAGTGGTCTGAGAACATGGTTAGCTAATGTAGCTTAACCTTGCACACCCTCCATTCCCTTAAGTCAAGCAGGCCTAGAGGTACTTGTTTGCCGCAGGACCTATTAACACAACGCCATATTCTCTGGTCAAAATAGATAGGAGGTATAATTAAAAGGGGAAAAAAAGGAGCAGCTGTCATTTTGCCGAAGGTGTAAGTTACCACAGAGGATGATGGAGAATACATGCCTTAACAGAAGCATAGTCAATAAAAGTGACTACTAAGTGGTTGGTTGAGGTGGCAGGCAGAAGATGTGTTGGTAGGTATGAAAGGGGTCAGTCCAAGCAGCAGGCAAGACATGGTCAGGAAACAAGCACAGGGTTGGACCAATGGCACATGGTGTGCAAGGCTTGTGAGGTTTAAGTCAGATGCCAGCAGACACAGAAGTGGAGGGTGGAGTAGGCTGTGGGAGCACTACCAGACAAAAGGTCATCAAGGCCAAAGGAAAGCAAGTAAAAAGGAGTCTGAGGTTCAGACACAAAAGTGTCTAGGAGAGGTCCAACAACTCATACTAACCCCACAGCATCAGAAGAATTCTGCTGTGGGGGTAAAGGGGGGGGGGTAGTGTCAGAGGACTAAACATTTAAATAAAGAGAACAGCCACCAGCACAAAGGATGCTTTTATTCATTGTCAGTACTGTTCCTGGTACTGCTTTAAAAGGAAAAAAAAATGAAACTTAAAGTATAGGCAAAACCTTTTTTTTCATTTTGGATAGAGTAAGGGAGGGTTTTAAGCTCTGTAATGTTTATTTTTGCCATTGTTGTCCCACTGGGGGGATTTGCGTTCACTTCCTGTCCCATAGCTAAAATAGGAAGTGTGAAAAAATCCCTGCAAATTAAGGGAATCTCTTGGGGACCTCCAGGTCACCAGAATTAGTGTCGCTATTGGAAGATTTCTCCCCTCTATTACTTTTCTGGGGATAACCCAAGCTTTGGGATTTTTACTTTCACATTTAATAATGGTAAAAAGAACAAACAGAGAGGTTGAATCTCCATAAAGAGGAAACAAACAGCAATAAAACATGACAGATATTCTTATCCATATTCCCTCTATCCAAAACTATAAAAAATGTTGCTTTTAGGTATACTTTAACCTCTATGGTTATGCCCATTGGGATCATAGAGAGGGGTGATTCTTAGGCAAGACATGCTGTATGCAGTTTGTGGTTCAATTAGGGATTTACAGTGCTATCAAGGGTGTGCAGCCTTCAGTTGCTGTTACAGTATTGGCACTAGGAGCGGGGACAGGCTCCTTTGCTGGCTCCCAACATGGCCACAGTGGTTGAAAGTCTCGGAGTCTGGAGGGGTGCTGCTGGGTTTGGATTGCATCACCATAACATTCAGATGTGAAAAAAACATATTTTAAATTGTAACAAAATCATCTATAGTGTCAAAGGCGTTTGAGACAAGTACATAGGGGGATTAGCACAATAGTAAAGAACTCCTCATTTCTGTGCCTATTCATCCAATTGTGTGCTAACCATTGCAGTTTTTGTATGGTTAAGGAACTGGTCTATAGTACAGGGAAACCCTGTCTTACCTTATCCGTCTAAGGGTCCAGGCTTTGGCTGTCACGGTGGGCATACCCATGAAGGGGTCTTCAGGATCAGGGAACTACTACTCCTACTTTAATCCCAGGTCAGTTTATTTTTTGCTGTCCCATTGGGGAAGTTTCTCCTCATTTTTTGTCCCAGAAACACAACATGAATTGATAGGAAATCTCTGCCAAATGTGCAGAATTCCCTACTTAAGACAGCTGTCAATAAAACAGGTGTGCCCATTGGAAAATGTATCTTCACCCATTGTTCTGGTGACTATTCTAAAATGTTGAATTTCTAATTAATGTCTCTCACATTGATCACCATGACAAATACATAAAGTGAATAGCAAGGACAGAGTAAGAAATAAAAAAAACTTGACAGGTGTTCTAATCCTTCACCACTCTATTGAAAAGAGAGTTTTGGCTACAAACAAGTAAAAGGATGGAGCCAGCAACTCTGTAGTCCATACAGTGATTTTAATGGTCGGTTACAAAAAGTGACAAGCAAAACACCTGATGCGTTTTGGCAACAGCCTTAGTCATAGCCTATGATTAAGGCTGTTGCCGAAATGAGGCAGCTGTTTTGCTTGTCACTTTTTGTAACCAACCATTAAAATTGCTATATGTACTACAGAGTTGCCGGTTCAATCCTTTTACTTGTTTGTGCTGTAGTGTGTAAGGACACACAGAGCCTGAGCACCAGAAAGAGGATCTTGCTAATTGGACTGGGAGTTCCCCGTTGTGTACGCTGTCTCTTTTCAGGGTTTTGGCTACGCATACACTTTATACCCAACTGAACATTCAATTTATATCAGCTAAATACATTCCAGGAGCATAAAAACAAAAAGGTGTACAAAGTCTTACAGTTCATTATCTTAAGAAAACAGCCACAGCCTCAGTAGAAAAGCATGTCCCCTGCCAGCATACTGTCTGGAAGTCATGATCTGTCTCCAAAATGCCCCCAGCTTATTCAAAGTTATATTTCTCCAATCAGCAGGGAGCCAACGTTTTACTGGCTGGGGATCTATAAGTTTGACTCAGCAGACGGTGCATCTGACCTCTGCAGAGCGACTGCTACTTCCTGGCAGAGAGCAATGGTCCTTTCTCTGCAGAATTCTGGTAAGTGACAAGCTCTTCTTTCTATGTTGTGACCAATTTCTAAAGAAAACCAACTATAAGACTTTGCACACCTTATGTCTTGCACATTGAATGTATTTATATGATTTAAAATTAAAGTTCAACTAGGCTTTAAAGTAATGATATTCAGTGAAAACCAAACATTATATACCCAAACTTTCACTTTTTACTTGTTTTGAAACGAATAAAAAATGGTGAAGTTTAGATAGATATATCAACCACAGCATGAAAATAAACCCAGAGTCCTCTGCCACCACAGTGTGTAACAGATCAGCTGGCAACTGCCAGTGTGATCCTTTTAAGTAGGATTAGCAATGTAGTTCTGTGCTTTATTTCATCTTGCTCATCATCCAACTGTTCGTAAAATGTCAGCCCCAGTACCTGCTGACAATGAAAAGAGCCTGGAACCAATACAGATGTTTAGTATAAGCAGGAGGGCTGTGGATAACACTTACATCCAATACTGGGAAACACACATGCAGAGTCTTGGAATGATCAGAACCAGTTACTGCATATGTTGTGGAGGTGACGGTTTAATCAGCAGGCAACCTTAATGGCACTTATTGTGTTAGGCATCAAAAATGTGAAAATCACAGAGCTAAATGAGATAAAAGAAACGTATGTTTTATAAGCAATATCTAGACTAGACCAAAAACACTACTGAGGCTACTGCATGATTTACCAAGGCCATGACCAGAAGCAAAGCATGGCAAATATGTTGTGCTTTCACCAAGATTTTAGATACATTGCAAGTGTGTCCTTTTAAAAACACCAGTAGACGATACACAAACTGACAATTATTACACACAAATACTGGCATGGAAGTCAAATTATAATCAAACCCATTTTACCATGAAGCAGAACAGAGGCCTGTGACTATACATAAAATTGTTTCTTTACACACAGCATAGCCAAAGCTTTAGACAAGTCTCAGCCAGCAATGGGCATATCTAATGTTTATAGGCACCTTAAAGTTTATTTCCACTAACAAGTAATGTATTGTGCTACCGATGTTGATGTAGCAGATGTATATGCTTAGGGGTCTTTCCCTATTTCATACAGGCACCTTTCACACTGGGGCTGGCGGGCGGTAGCGGTAAATCCCCACTAGTTTCAGCGGGGATTTAGCGCTGTTATAGCGGCGCTACAGCGCAGCTATGCAGGCGGGTGCGCGCCACTTTTAACCCCCCACAAGGGGTTAAAACGGGGTTAAAAGTGCCGGCGCGCCGCACTACCGAGGCGGTGTGCAGCCTCTTCGGAATCGCTGCCCATTGTTTTCAATGGGCAGGGGTGGTGGAGGAGCGGTGTATCACTGCTCACCGCATCGCCCCAAAGATGCCGCATGCAGGACTTTTTGTAACGTCCTGCAAGCGCACCGCCCCAGTGTGAAAGCACTCCGGCTTTCACATTGGGGTGGGTGGGGAGGGATTTTTGAGGTGCTTTACAGGCGCTATTTTTAGCTAAATAGTGCCTGTAAAGCACCTCAGTGTGAAAGGGGTCAAATTGAAATGCAAGTTTTCTTATGCGCAATTGTAATGTTATTTAAAACATTGACAATAAAAATATATAAAATAAACGTTTATTTCCACTTTGTCTCAACATGAGATAAAGGTGGTTTAGAGTTAGTATACAGTATGTATTACCAAGTACTGCAGCCAAAGGAGACACAAACCTGTAAGGTGCTCTAGTGTTGTGAATCCATTTTCCTGGTGTTGCAATGGAGGGATTTTTAACACTCATGCCAAAGGATGCAGAACCTGTCCCATTGAGGAACCCAGGGACTGTTCCTGGCAACGAGTGGCAAAGTTGGATTCCATCCTGTCCCAATTGCTGGATCAAGAGTAAGCATCCTTTACAGTAGTGGAAGATCATTGCAGCACTTAACTCATTACTCATCTATTGCAGGTAATAACTTGAATATTAGAACATTTGCTGTTATATTGCCATCTGCTTTCATTACGAAGGCTCTGCATACTTGGGTTTGGATACCAGCATCTGAGGAATTGCTTTGGATATAACAGAACACCTATGAGATACAGGTTGTTACATATTCCTTGTCATCACTTGCTCAGATTGCATATTACACAACTTGGCAACATTGTGTAAGGCCTCTTGCACAAAGTAAAAGAAAAAAAAGCACCACCATGTTTTCTACTCATCTGAATATAGCTGCATTGCTGTCAATGGAAGAAAGCACACAGCTGCACAAAGATCAGCAATACCGCGATGAGCCAGAGCCGTGAAACAAGAATAGAAAATGTAACGTTTATATGCATGTATACGCACGTATATTGCAACACTGGCAATGAAGAAGAATTTATATGCATGTACAGTATATGCATAGGGCGTTTATGCATCTTTATGCAAGGTCTTTACAGAACATTTTACTCAGGATCTTTCAGTCAACAAGATCTTGAGAATAAGCATGAGTAAAATGATTATGTCCTTATGCCACAGATATTTAGTGATTTGCTGGACACATTTTTACAATTTTTCACTAGGCATGCAGAGTTCCCTCTTACATTGTTGCATTTTGTCTAGCTGTAATAAAAAGGATGTCCTTGGTAGAGATCTCTGCAGCTGCTATTTGCGCTATAATACTTTTATTTCGTTCTCCAAGCTCTGTATCTATACATTTTTGAGGATATAATGAACAAAGACATATTTGTAATGATATGCAATCCCAACAAAGCTCTAGGATTGCACCAAGCCTAAATCAGTATTTCAATGTGCAAATGCCCTTACCTTTTATAAACAGAAGTAGTACGGGCGACTGGTAACAGTAGTCCAAGTAAATGAGTTCTTCCCAATCTGCAGGTAAAGGCTGGTACACATGGGCCGAAATTCAGCCGGTTCAACAAAAAAACAGCTGACATTCGGCCAGTGTGTACAGAAGCCTCTCTGACAGAAGCCGGTCTAGCAACCGGCTTTCGGTAAACGAGCATGCTGGAAAATCATCATCAGATCAGCATGTTTTGGCAGAGGGGCAGTCCCCCTGTCACAACACAATAGCTCAGCCGGGGAGATCACTGCACTTTTTTTTTTCAGTCCACTGTGTTGAACGAAAAAAACTTCCTGTTTGTACCTAACTCAGCTGAACTAGTCATTCATTCAACAGGTGTTAGCATTTGGATATTAGAAACACTGGCATCAACATACGAAGATACATTTTGTGCTTTAAAATAACCCACGTGGTATCTCAAGAGTAGTCAATTCACTAAAAAACATGCATTATTTAACCACTTCCTGCCCGCGCTATAGCCGAAAGATGGCTACAGCGCCAGCTAAAATTGCTGCCGGGAGGGCGTCCACGGGGCCCGTGGAGCGCACAAGCGGGGCGCTCTGTGAGAGCAGCATTCGTGAGACTCGGCTGATCATAGATCATGCAAAGGGCAAATCACAGCAGGCCCTTTTCCATGTGATCAGCTGTCAGCCAATGACTGCTGATCATGGAAATAAACAAAATTCCGGTTATTGGTTCTTTTTTGTGAAAAACGTGAATCACCGCGCTAAGAAAAACCCTGTTAACGAAATATATATCAAGACGCTGCTGCTTAAAATAAAACAAATACATAAAAGTGAAAACCTGTGAAAATTAATTATAGCAGTTTTCAGCAGCGCAATACAAAACTGACATGAATAAATAATCAATCTATAAAGTGCATATGTGTTAAAAGAACAAAAGCCCAATCTAATGTTTCCAAAGTAGACTTAAACTATAAAGTGCATGTGCTTGCAAAGTCCAATAAAAGTAATCCCAAGTGCACTGTCCGTAAAGTGGTTAAAACTGGTGTCAATTAAAGCGATCACCCATCAAATTCCTCCCCCATTGTCTCACTGTGCACCTTAGTGTGCACTCCATAAATAACTGGTCTGGAAGGGGAAAACGGAGGAGGCAGTTTGGTCTAGTTAATATGCTATTTGACTTCAAACGTCTGGTGAGCCTCAGTGTGTTTGATATGTTGCAAGGTGAGACACCGGTGGAGGAATTTGATGGGTGATCGCTTTAATTGACGCCAGGTTTAACCACTTTATGGACAGTGCACTTGGAATTACTTTTATTGGACTTTGCAAGCACATGCACTTTATAGTTTACGTCTACTTTGGAAACATTGGATTGGGTTTTTGTTCTTTTAACACATATGCACTTTATAGATTGAATTTTTGAAAGTTTTGTATTGCGCTGCTGAAAACTGCTATAATTAATTTTCACAGGTTTTCCCTTTTATGCATTGGTTCTTTTTTGACAGCATGAAGGAAAAAGAAGCCACGGCTGCTGTTAGAGGGACATCGGTCCAGATTGTGCTGCAGATCAGTGCCCACCAGTGCCACACATCAGTGCCTGGTGCCATCTATCAGTGCCCACCAGTGCCACCTATCAGTGCCTCATCATGAGTGCCGCCTCATCAGTGCCACCTCTCCATGCCACCTATCAGTGCAACCTATCAGTGCCACCTAATCAGTGCACATCAGAGCAGCCTATCAGTGCACATCAGAGCAGCCTCATCAGCGCACATCAGAGAAGGAGAAAAATTACCCGTTTGCAAAATGTTATAACAAAATATGAAAAACATTTTGTGTTTTTTCAAATGTTTTGGTCTTTTTTTGTATGTTTAGCAAAAAATAAAAACCGAGAATCGGTGTGGAGATGAAGTACTGGCCTGGCGTAGCAGCTTTAAAGGTTTGGGAGAGGGGTAAGCTGCATATGGTGGGAGACACACTGTTATCTGGAAGCCTGGTGCAGCAACAATCAGCAGTGTGGATGTAGTTAGGGCCAATGCAAGTAGCTATTTATTGGGATATAATATATTTGGAGTCTGGGTGCCAGATGCACGAATATGATGTCTGCATGGGAGTGATGGGTTATCTTCTCAGTTGTGGTATGAAGAAGTTGGTTGGCAAGGGAGTAGAGGATCAGTATGGGCGGGAGGAGAGTGCAAGCCAGAACAGCAGCTTTGGAGGATCCAGAAAAGGAGAGGTAAATGTGGTGGCACGCCCATCCACTGCCTTCTTAGCTAAAGGGAGAGTGGTTTAAGAGCTGTAAAAAAGCTGCCAAACTATGGAGTTTTACCCCACCAACCGCAAGTGTAAATGAGCCCTAAGTCTACTAAGGCTTATTCCGGCAATAAAGCATGTGTATTTCCACTTTTGCTGCCAAATTGCAATTACAAAATGCTTATATTTGTTAGCTGCTCAGGTTCACATAGCACAATTTTTAAAACTTCTTTAAAAAATTGTTGCTAGGTAAACTACTAATTCCTAAACCTCTCTTGAAGTGGCTCTTGTAGTGGACAAAGGGAGAGGAATGACGTCCAACCTGGGTGACAACCATGGCTCCCTTAACCACTTCAGCCCCGGAAGGATTTCCCACTTTCGGACCAGAGCACTTTTTGCGATTCGGCACTGTGTCGCTTTAACTGACAATTGTGCGGTCGTGCGACGTACCCAAACAAAATTTGCATCCTTTTTTTCCCACAAATAGAGCTTTCTTTTGGTGGTATTTGAACACACCCTGTCCCCTCCCCATCCTCACCCATTGAGAAAAGTTTTTCACAGTGTACACGACATGCAGCAAGATCTCTGAATGGGGATAGTCTGATTAGTAACAGAATTCTCTTCCCATTTACAGATCATGTTATATGCAGCATATCAAAGAAAAGCACAAGGAATTCTGGGAAACTTAGTTTTATGCCTCCTAGACCTGTAATGCATCAACCAGAACTGCCCCAAGATATCACAGCAAGGAGGGACATGAAGAAGCAACAAAAAAATGCACTTTTTTTTTTTTTTTTATGTAAAATCGCAAAGAATGTGGAATTGCCTTTTAAAGCAAAGTTTTTCATTTTTTTTTGGCATCCACTCTTTTAATACTAAATAGATGCAACCTTTAGTTTCCTTACTTTCAAACCGCCTAGTAATTACTTGTATTTTTTACTCACAATTTAGTTTCTCTCACTGCTGAACTTTTCCATTTTAGGTGAGGGCACCTGAAGCCCATCTGTAGTCTCCTGGTATCTCTTCCTGAAAGAAGTGCATGGTGGGTAACCATCATGCACTCCTCGATCTCGGTCCGCCTTAAATCGTGTAATTTCCCGTCTGGAAATAACACGATTTTACAGTACAGGGAAGCCCACTGACTCCTGGGAAATGATGAGTCACATCTCCCAGGAGGCCAGGGGAAGCAGGAAGTGAGAAGAAGAGCCTCGGACCTAATAGGGGCAGATTACAGGGACCACCTAGCAACAAGCGACTCAGGGTGAGTATAATTTTTTTTTTTCCTTCAAAGGCAAGTCTATATAGGCAAAGGACTTGAATGATGTAAAAAAAAAAATTTTCTGGGTGGAACTCCGCTTTAACCACTTGCCCTTCAGAAAATTTACCCCCCCCCCTCCCCTCTTCATGACCAGAACATTATTTGTGATACAGCACTGTGTTATTTTAACTGACAATTGCGTGGTCATGCAATGCTGTACACAAATGAAATGTATGTTCTTTTTCCCCCACAAACAGAACTTTCTTTTTGTGGCATTTGATAACCTCTGTGTTTTTTTTTTTTTTTTGCGCTATAAAAATACAGACAATTTTGAAAACAAAAAAACACAATATTTTTTACTTTCTGCTATAAAACATATCCAATAAAAACATGTAAAAATATCAAATTTCTTCATAAATTTAGGCCAATATATATTCTGCTACATATTTCTGGTAAAAAAAATACTGATAAGTGTATCTTTATTGCTTTGCGCAAAAGTTATAACATCTACATACTATGGGATATATACTGAAATTTGTAATTCTTTTTTTTTATAGTAGTAATGGCGGCGATCAGCGACTTATAGCGGGACTGCGATATTGTGATTGACAGTCTGACACTGACTTTTGACACTTTGTGGGAACCTGTGACACTAATACAGTGATCAGTGCTAAAAATATGCACTGTCATTATACTAATGACACTGGCTGGGAAGGGGTTAAACATATAGGGCGATAAAAGGGTTAAATGTGTGCCTAACCAGTGTTTTTATGTACTGTGTACTTTTTGTGTACTGTGTGACGGAACTCGTTTACATTTGCAGAGCTCCTTCCAGCCTCTCTCCTCAATGATCAGCAGGTGCCAGCTGACATCCATTGGCTGGCACCTGCTGATTGGCTTCTGCTTGGACTATTCACAGCAGATGCAGTGGGCCCTCCACCTGGAAGTGCAGAGTCCCGTATATATACGCGATTCTGCACAGAATGCCTGCCCTGTAGCAGTAAATTTGCTATGGGATGGTCAGCAAGTGGTTAAGACCCATTATTTAGTTACTCCTACAACAGCCAAATGGATTCATCAATGTAGCCATTTTTAAATCACCAACACAGAAAAATATAAAACAAATTAAAGCGGAAATTCACCCAGCAAAACAACGTATTTGCCCTTGGATCAAACCCCTTCCTTCTCCCACAATTAGATTTAACAAAAAAATTAAGTGCTTCTAACTTTTTTTTTGTTATAGTGCAGCACTTTCTGTAATCTTGCTTAGGTGAACATGATGCTACGCTCCCTTTAGCAAGTTATAGTGCATGCACACTGCGGGAATTCCACACATGTGCCGATTTTCTTTGGAGATTCTGCACTCGGCAGAGATCTGCACACTCTGGGTTTTTCGTGCATGCATGAGGGTGCCAACAAAGTCCAGGACCTAGATCCCAGCACGTCCATGCATGCATAGGGAAATCCTCTGCACATGTGCAGATGTGCCAGAAGGCTCTGTTGTGTCCCAAAATATTTCCTGCTACCTGAGGTTTTGTTTCTAAGCTTGCTATCTATCCTGAATCCTTACATAGAAAGCTCCAGCTAACTAATTTGTGAAGCTTAATTTATATTCTTTCAAAGGTAAGCATGCCCCATGACATTTTCCTGCACTATATGAATAGAGATGCTGATGAACAGGGAGGTGTATGTTACAGTATGTTATAAATCTTAGAAAACTGCATCACCTAGCTTTCATGTCATAAACTCTTACCGTTTACATGTACAAAGTCCTTCAGATCAAAAGTGAACCTCAGTCATTTGTAGCATCACTTATATCAATGTTCAATGAAGATAGAGCCTGTGGTGTCCATTTTATTAGCTTTTTAAGTTGTCCTCATGGATACTGAAGCCTTTGTGCTTTTGCATTTCGTTTGCAGTCTACAGGTACACGGAATCCCTAAGCCACAATTGGGAACACCTGCTCTCATTACCTCTGCTTGACCACAGGTAGTTCAATCAATCACTTGTGAACAACAGGAAGCCTGACAATTACAGTGTTTTGAGAGCGCATAAAATATCTCGCTTGTGAAGACAGACCTATTGCTACCATTATCTAATGGGAAATTAGCTACATCAAGGTCTGTGCTCAACTTGGAAACATAATGAATGCGATGAAGAAAAAAAAAAGAAGACTATTTGTAGCAACCAAACAACCACAATGCTGCTCAAGCATTAACCAAGCAATGTATTTGTCAGGGACAACACCACCTATCAGTCATTTGGTTGCTGCTAGAAGGTCACTTAAAGTAGAACTATAGGCAAAACCTTTTGTTGATTTTGGATAGAGCAAGGGAGGGTTACCCTGTCAGATTTTTTTTTCCCATCTGTGAATTTTCCCTTGGATAGTAAGTTATATGGTATTCAATGGCATAGGTTACACCAGTGTGGTCAGTTCCAGGGAAAAAAAGTAGAACATGCATTTTTTCTGTACTGCACTGTATGATGAGAACGGTAACCAAGACAAATCGGGGGCACAGACAGCAATAAAAAATGTGTTCTAATCCATCTCCACTCTATCCAAAATTAAAAAAAAAAAAAAAAAGAAAAAAGTTTTGCCTGAAGTCCACTTTCTCACTAGAGTATTGTTCAGGCGCTTTTGTGCTATATATAAAGCAGGGCTTGACAAATTTGCCTTGAATCTAGGAGCCGGCTGAAAAAGTTAGGAGCCAGTTTTTTATAGCGTAGTGTGGGGTTGTCAGCGCCAGGGGTAAGACAAGTCCGACGAGACGACACTCATTCAATCCCAATCCCCCCGCGTTTAATGAACAGAATGGGGACCGCGACTGTTGGGGTGTGATGCGATATTTTTTGACCGAGGATTGAAAAAGTCGGCCGAGGATCTAAGTTCCGTTTAAACAGTTCGGGACGAAATATATATCGTGTTTTCGCGGACTTGTTATGAGATCACTCTTTCACCTGAAGTCCGTTTTGAAAAAAGAAAAAAAAAAAAAAAAATTAAAACCTATCTCACCTCTACCTAATCTTGTGTAAAAAATAACGACAGACACGGGGGCTAAACAGAACCAATGG
>BLSH010532626.1:2921600-2950684 GCA_018402905.1 Glandirana rugosa | reverse complement strand
AGACATTATTTTGCCCCTGTACAAATCATTAGTAAGACCTCATCTGCAATATGCAGTTCAGTTTTGGGCACCAGTTCTCAAAAAGGATATCGGGGAACTGGAGAAAGTGCAGAGAAGGGCAACCAAACTAATAAGAGGCATGGAGGAGCTCAGCTATGAGGAAAGATTAGAGGATCTGAATTTATTCTCTCTTGAGAAGAGGAGATTAAGGGGGGATATGATCAACATGTACAAGTATATAAGTGGTCCATATAGTGAACTTGGTGTTGAGTTATTTACTTTAAGGTCATCACAAAGGACAAGGGGGCACTCTTTAAGTCTAGAGGAAAAAAGATTTCATCTACAAATACGGAAAGGTTTCTTCACAGTAAGAGCTGTGAAAATGTGGAATAGACTCCCTCCAGAGGTGGTTTTGGCCAGCACGGTTGATTGCTCTAAAAAAGGCCTGGATTCCTTCCTTAATGTAAATAATATAACTGGGTACTAACATTTTTAGGTAAAGTTGATCCAGGGTGAATCCGATTGCCTCTCGGGGAATCATGAGGAAATTTTTCCCCCGTTATAGCAAATTGGATCACGCTTTGCTGGGGTTTTTTGCCTTCCTCTGGATCAACTGTGGGTGAAGGATTGTATATGGGATTATTTGGTTGTGTATGTATATATGTGTATAAATGTTTTTTGTTTTTTTTTTTTGGTTGAACTGGATGGACTTGTGTCTTTTTTCAACCTGACTAACTGTGTAACACTTCGGGGTCTGGGGTGCGCGTGCGTCGCCGGCGACCCGCTGTGATTGTACACAGCGCAAGCCAATCAACGGATCTGTCAGAATCTATGTCCATTGGGACCCGCCGATTGTTCGGGACATAAGCAGAACGACAATCTGCCTATGTAAACAAAGCAGATTGTCGTTCTGTCAGCAGGGAAGGCTTTGATCCTGTGTTTCTGCAAAAGCAGGAACACGGATCTCCGCCTTCCCCTAGTCAAAGTACCTCCCCCCACAGTTAGTAAGCACAACCTTGGCATATATTTAGTCCTTTGATCTCCCGAAATGTTAACCCCTTCCCTGCCAGTGTCATTAGTACAGTCACAGTGCATATTTTTAGACACTGATTACTGTATTAGTGTCATTGGTCCCCAAAAAGTGTCAAAAGTGTCAGGTGTCCAATTTGTCTGCCACAATATCGCAGTCCCGCTATAAGTCGCTGATCGCTATAATTACAAGTAAAAAATTTAAAAAAATAAATAAATAAAAATATCCCATAGTTTGTAGACATTATAACTTTTGTGCAAACCAATCAATATGCGCTTATTGAGATTTTTTTTTTTACCAAAAATATGTAGCAGAATGTGTATTGGCCTACATTTATGAAGAAATTGGATTTTTAAAATTTTTTATTGGGTTTGTTTTATAGCAGAAAGTAAAAAATATTGTTTTTTTTTTTCAAAACTGTGGGCCTTTTTGTTTATAGCGCAAAAAATAATAACCGCAGGAAATGATCAAATGCCACCAGCTCTATTTGTGGGAAAAAAAGGACAAACATTTTATGTAGGTACATAGTCGCACGACTACGCAATTGTCAGTGCCGTATCGCAAAAAATGGCCTGTTCAGGAAGCAGGAAACCTTCCAGAGCTCAAGTTGTTAAAAGGAATTCATTGGAGCCCTCCAGGTCACCAGTACTAGTGTCCCCATTGGAAGATTTCCCCTCTATTACTTTTCTGGGGAAACCCCCTAAAAAGCCCATTAGTTCTACTTTAACAATCTTATGGGGCAATGTGCAAGAACCAAAAGTGTACGGTGGTCACAAAGTGGACAGAGTGACCAAAGGCTTGGCATCTAAATAAATAGGACTAAAAAATAAAACTGACAAACAATTAAATGGAACTCCAGTATTATAAACAAGTACACGAAAGAAATAGCTGGACAGCTTCCAAATTAGAATATGTTTGAAACAACCTTGCCACCACTATGGGATTTATCAGCAACCAATAATGTTGCTACCGATTGTAATGCATCCCTTACCTGAACATTTTTAATCAATCATGTGACAAACAAATGAAAATGCTTCCCTGGTGACTTTCCAGAAAAATGGAGTACATCAGTGAGTACATCATCAAAGTTAATAAACGTCTATGCCAGAAAGACATGCTTTTGCAGCCCTAGTAAAACTTATATGCATTCACCGTAGACAGTCACCGAAACCAAAACTTATTGCTTAAACCGATACTGTGACCTTTCAGCCGGAGTTGAAATAGATGTCCAATTTAAAGATCATTAAACCCATAGAGGCCATTTTATAGCAGATTATCATTTTTAGTTATGAGTAGCCATCTCTTTAAATCACAGAAACTCTAAATGAGGCTTGTCTCTAAGATTATGCAAAGTGACTGGCCTGAAGATGGAGTATCACAATACGATTTATTGCAATGCTGACAATAAAATACTAAATAAAGTAATAAAGCTAAAGGGTAAATTAGTGAATAAATAAAAGTGTAGAGAATGCTGGAAAGAAGTATCAAATGAATAAGCTGTTAAACCCAACTAAACACCAACCTTCAGTCATTCAGAAAACAAATAAGCCCTTTATTCAGTTTATCCTGGAATAAGTCCTCAATGGCCAACAATGTGACTGTGCACAGATCCACTGATCAAACAGCAGTAAGTGGAAGTCTTAGGACTTCATCTCATCGGCTAACAGCATCCTCAAATACCATAGATGGACAGAGGCTCACCAATCTGTGAAAAGCTGCATCTAAAACTTGTCGAACAAATTCAGGATAATGGAATAATGTTCCTCAACGTAAAATTGCAAAGGACTTTAAATTTATGATCTACAGTACAGCACATATCATCAAAAGATTCCAAGAATTTGAAGAAATCTCTGTGTACAAGGGACAAGGCCAAAAGGCTACATTGAATACCTGTGCCATTTGAGCCCTCAGACAGGACTGCATTAAAAACAGGCATGATTTTGTTATGGACATTACTGTATGGGCTCCGGAATACTTTCAAAAAATCACTCTCTGTGAACAGCATATACTTAGGCAAGAATGGGACAACATTTCTCTCCCAAAACACCAGAAACTGGTCTCCTCAGTTCTCAGACATTTATAGTGTTTTGTGAAAAGAAGAGGGGATGATACACTGTGGTAAACATGGCCCAGTCACAACTTTTTGGAATTTACGGTGTACTTTGCCAGCTTTTTGTTGCCGTCCCAACTTTTCTGAGACATGTTGCTGCCATGAATTTCAAAATAACCTTTTCACTAAAATGGTATACTCTCTCAGTTTAAACATTTGATATGTCATATTAAAAAAAAATAGCAAAGTGTCGGGCCCGCCGTCAGGGAATAATCAGCATCAAAAACACGATTTCGTCTGCGTTATGCATCGGCATTAATGAGCGTTGGTGAGTGTCGGCATCAATAGGCGTTTTGTTTGAAAAAACATTCCTCTGCTATTTTTTAGGCTAAAAACGCCGGTTAACGCCGGTACGGCGTTAATGCACGTTAGGCAGGCTCAGCATCAAAAACGCCAAAACACTACAGCCTCAGAACGCGCTGGCCGTGGGTCCTACTTTCAGATCACTAACACCGACGCCATCTACTGCTCAAAAACGTCAGGGTTTTTATGGGGCCATTGAATAACATGAAGTGCTGAAAAAACGCTAAAAAACGTGGCGCTGAAAAACGTCCATGTGTATGAGGCCTAAGAGATTCGCAATTACATTCTATTTTATGCAGATTTCACATAGCAAGCCAACTTTTTTTTGGAATTGGGGTTTTATAACTACCCTGCTATATCAAATTTTATTAGAGATGGTGCTGCTGATGAAACTCTAGTGCCATTAGCACCTAACAACCAGTGCTGATGAGGACAGCTCTGTGTTATTGCTGAAATACAGCTGGAAGCAAGGCTCAAATAGAAAATGCTTTTCAAAAAATAAATTACCTATCATAATTTATATGTAAATATTAAACAAGGTTATGCAAATATGCCACCAATATTTCTGAACAGCAATCAATATTACAAAATGACGAAGAATGCATTTTTCACATACAACCCTTACACAATAAATGCATAGTCTGGCATGCTCAGCATGCTTATTAATTATGTAAAGGACTGTGGGCATTCCCAGGCATCATTGTTGGCCTTGCAGCAAGTATTTAGCAAGCTGCCAAGTTTTTACTTGGTAGTAAAGCCAGTAAGACGGCATGCCATCAGGTTACCTGCAGCTAAAGACATCACTGATGTCTTCATGAGCCCACATTGTCCTACTTCATACAGGGCAGCAGGAAAGACTGCCAAGCATGGGAGGAAACACCCTGTATGCCAACACTGTGATCCAACAAAGGTCACAACACTAGTCTATTAACTCAAGACAAATCAAGTTAGGAGAGTGCTTACTTGTTCTCTGTATACTCTGTAGGAGCGGGAGGGATACACGTGCAAGCAACCAATGCTTGTAATTACAGTAAAATGTGTTATTTTCTCTTCAGGCTGAAAGCAACATCCTGTTTCTGCAGAGGTGGAGAAATCCTCACATTCAGATCAGTCCTAACCACCAATTAAATCCCCTCGCCTCAAAATGACATTCACAAGCCTACACTGGCATCATGTGTTTAACTCCAAAACTTTACAGTCCCGTTAAGAGCACAGGATGCACATAATCTCCCATTAACCCTTAGACTACCAGTCTGCCTTAACTGCTAAGTGATTACAGAACAGTTCAGATTAAGATACATAGTAGTCATTATCCCCCATATGGTTAAATGGGCTTTTTTTTATGGAGCAAACCAATTATTCTCAGCAGTTAAAGCTTCCCTGCCATGCTTCAGTGTGAATTTAAAAAGAGTAATGCCACGTAACTTAAACTCTACTTAACATATGTTGCAAAATTAACTTTAGTAGGAATAAACCCCTAAAATGCTTCTAGTCGAAAACAATATCATTCTGCAGCACAGAGTATGGCTGCGTGAAGGCAAACATGGCAGCCAAAAACCCACATTAAAAGGCCGTTGAAAAAGCTCAAACAGTTCATGCACACAATAGAAAAATAGATAAGAGGACATCTTTAGCTATGAAGCCTTTTAGGCTGCTAAAAACATATTCCAGTAGGGTGTTGTCCCCACAGTTGTAGATGATATTAGACCTCATGCATGCAACAATTCTGATAGACATGGGTCAGTGCTGCCCACAAAGCCCAATTCCAATCTTCCTCAAATATTGAAATCAGCAATAGAAAAATGACAGCAGGAAAGTAAATGTTTGCCATGTAATAAGACCAGTGCTTCCCAAAGTGGGCGATGCAGCCACTTGAAGGGGCATAGGAACGATCCAGAGGGGCAGTAGTAGCCTCAAATGCAATTTCGGGCATTGAATATGAATAAGGAAGCAGTGGAAGCATAAAGAAAGTAGAGAAAATAAGAACAAACAAAAATGTTTGTACATATTTCATCAGTTGTGTAACAGAGTTAAAGTCAAAATGATTACTTTATTTTCCAAATAAGCATGCAGTGGTCAAGTCCACCGACAGATCTTAAAGCCCAACTCTGGACAGAAAAAAAAAAAAAAAAAAACTCTGGCAGTGCCCACACTGCAAACATGCTCATTGTGTACAGGGGATAGAGAAACCTTTATACATACTTACATTTTTACTCCCCTCAGCAAATGACATTCTCTCACGATCCAGTGGTGGAATGTTCCTGACGTTTTCATGCTAAGAGCAGGGCTATGGACGCTGCTCTGGACTTGATGACATCAGGACTCAAGACTGCTAGAGCATGGAGGGATGGGACTTGTGCAAAGAAAAGTGGAGGATCAGGTAAGTATATCTTCTTTCATCGCGTAATCGTGGTGATTTAAGAATAATGCTGACAAAGATAGAGCTGAACATTAAAAACATAAACAGATAGCAGCACAGCAGGTTCATCCTTTTCATTAGGATTGTTTTAAGGTTATTTGTGATTTTCATTTTAATATTATTCAACGTTATCCTCATTTTGGGGTGCACAGTGGTGTAGTGGGTAGCACTTTCGCCTAGTAGCAAAAGGGTTGCTGGTTTGAATCCCAACCACGACACTACCTGCCTGGAGTTTGCATGTTCTCTCTGTGCCTGCGTGGGTTTCCTCCGGGTACTCTGGTTTCCTCCCACACTCCAAAGACATGCTGGTAGGCTAATTGGATCCGGGTCTAAATTGGCCCTAGTATATGTATGAATGTGAGTTAGGGACCTTAGATTGTAAGCTCCTTGAGGGTAGAGACTGATGTGACTGTACAATGTGTATGTAAAGCACTGCGTAAATTGACGGCGCTACATAGGTACCTGAAATAAATAATGCATTTTCTGTGTGAAATTTGAATGCCATGATGGTTCATTTAAAAAAAAATATTATTTTATAATTTAAGCTTCAAGATTTCTTATTTAAAACAAAAATTTGTCACTGCATCTTTCTGCTTGTACGCTTAAAGAAGGTAAATTTCCATGGGGGGCAATTTTTTTTTTCTGAAAATGGGGCGGTAGGCCACCTAAATTTGAAAACCTTTGCATTAGACAATGAATAAATTTCCTAATATTTGATAAATCACTGGGTCACACAAAATTTGATTCCTAAACGCCACTTTAACTTTGTAAGTTCTCTTTCTTCTGACCCCTATGTTGCCAATTGTTAATATAGTAAAAAAAAAAGGGGGGGCGTGGTCCGGCCACGATCTAAGATGGCTGCATAAGTAAACAGCTCCTGCAAGCCAAGGATTCAATTCCAGTTATTGGGGAGCTCCATATGCCATGCAGCCATGGGTAAGCCAAATTGAAGTGCCTCAACACCCCGCAAACTTCGGGAGGCTGCAACATCCCAGAGCTGTTCCAAATACAGTGCTCTGACAAGTATGCAGCCTCACAGGCCTCGACACCATGCCCACCGAGCAGCGGGGCCGAATCACAGACAGACAGAGGCGAAATACCAATCACCCATGCAATCCAACCCCCGAGTCTGCTAGACTCACAAGTGGCCAATGACATCAAGAACACATTCACTGCCGCAATCTCGGATCTCAAAACCGATATACAAGCAGTGGCCCAATGTCTCTCAGATGTAGAGCAGACTACACAAATTCATGCTGATGCTATTCGTCAAATTCAGAGAACCTATGATTCCCAACTATCACAACTCTTTGAGATTCACCGACATGTTGAGGACCTGGAAAACCGAGGCTGCAGACATTATATCAGAGTGTGGAGAGTCCCAGAGGGAGTTGACGTGGGGGCTTTGTCACAAGCAATCTGCTATATCTTCAAGGACCTAGATGATCACCCGGCTCCCCCATTGAAATGGAAAAAAATCCACCAAGCCCCGAGACACCAACCTCGAGACTCTGGACCACCACGAGATGTGATATGCTGCATTGTCAATTTCCAACTGAAGGAAGAAATTCTGCACAAGGCGAGGAAACAGGGACACATTTTAATTTAATGGAACTGAGATTAAACTATCTCTCACAAATCACACTACAGAAAAGGCGTGCATTGCGTCCCCTGCCGAGCACGCAACATTCAATATCGTTGGAAGTTCCCATTTTGTCTATCCGCCTCATCTAGACATCACAATGCTTTGCTCTGCGCATCAGAAGACCTTCAAGCCTTTTGCCGGTAGCTTGATCAGCCTTCAACTGACCTACCGGACTGGTACAGCTTCTTTTTTCAAACCAAAACTTGGTGACACATCCCCGAAGATGCAGCGCCAGACAACACAGACTTGACCCCACCTCGCCCTTCTCTCACTCCTCATGTCGAGATCCTAACCAGCGCAGCCCTGGCAGCTCACTAACCCAACACAGGGATCATCAGGAGGCCTAAAGCACATACTCCTATTTGTGACACCGTTATCAGTTACAGTTTGAAACACTTGCTTTACACTGCACCACTATGGGAGTTACATGTAGGTGAATCCTTTCATTGCCCACAGACACCTACCAGTACTTAGTTAAGCCTTAGTTGATTCCTTTTACCTTTTATATTCAACACTTTCCTCATGATGACCTCTGATCAGTTGCAATGCCAAGCAGGCGATCATTCCCTCAACACTTGCTAGATTGAACATACATAACACTGAAGAGACTGAGCCCTGGGTTTTCATTCTCTCTCTATCTCTTTAACATGCTCAACTGCAGAATCCTGGCTATGCATGATCCTCAGTATACAGGTCCCAAATAGGATGAGTTGCTTTGATGTCTACTACTGGCATTCCAGTGCAGTTGGAATAGAGAGGGTACAGCTTTACCCATCAAACCCAGACCCAGAGGCTGAATTCTCTCACTGTCTACAGACCCTTACCGGAGCTTGGCTGAGCCCAAGCGTATGCGGTCTACTCTTCATATCCATATTTTCCATCATAGAATGTAGATTAAATCAACATATACAGTATCTACAAAAATGTGAGGGGGTGTACTCACTTTTGTGAAATATTTTATTACATCTTTTCATGTGACAACACTGAATAAATTACACTTTTCTACTTTCTCTGTAAAGTAGTGAGTGTACAGCTTGTACAACAATGTAAATTTGCTGTCCTCTCAAAATAATGCAACGCACAGCCATTAATGTTTATACCGCTGGCAACAAAAGGGAGTACACTCCTAAGTGAAAATGTTCAAATTGGGCCCAAAGTGTCAAAATTTTGTGTGGTCACCATTATTTTCCAGCACTGCTTTAACCCCCTTGGGCATGGAGTTCACCAGAGCTTCACAGGTTGCCACTGGAGTCCTCTTCCATTCCTCCATGACAATATCACAGAGCTGGTGGATGTTAGAGACCTTGCGCTCCTCCACCTTCCATTTGAGAATACCCCAAAGATGCTCAATAGGGTTTAGGTTTGGAGACATGCTTGGCCAGTCCATCACCTTCACCCTCAGCTTCTTTAGCAAGGCAGCAGTCATCTTGGAGGTGTGTTTGGGGTCATTATGTTGGAATACTGCCCTGAGGCCCGGTCTCCTAAGGGAGGGGATCATGCTCTGCTTCAGTATGTCACAGTACATGTTGGCATTCATGGTTCCCTCAATGGACTGTAGCTCCCCAGTGCCGGCAGCACTCATGCAGCCCCAGACCATGACACACCCACCACCATGCTTGACTGTAGGCAAGACACACTTGTCTTTGTACTCCTCACCTGTTTGCCGCCACACACGCTTGACACCATCTGAACCAGACAAGTTTATCTTGGTCTCATCAGATCACAGGACATGTTTCCAGTAATCCATGTCCTTAGTCTGCTTGTCTTCAGCAAACTGTATGCGGGCTTTCTTGTGCATCATCTTTAGAAGAGGTTTCCTTCTGGGATGACAGTCATGCAGACCAATTTGACGCAATGTGCAGTGTATGGTCTGAGCACTGACAGGCTGCAGCAATGCTGGCAGCACTCATATGTCTATTTCCCAAAGACAATCTTTGGATATCATGCTGAGCATGTGCATTCAACTTCTTTGGTCGACCATGTAGAGGCCTGTTCTCAGTGGAACCTATCCTGTTAAACCGATGTATGGTTTTGACCACTGTGCTGCAGCTCAGTTTCAGGTTCCTGGCAATCTTCTTATAGCCTAGCCCATCTTTATGTAGAGCAACAATTCTGTTTTTCAGATCATTAGAGAGTTCTTTGCCATGAGGTGCCATGTTAAACTTACAGTGACCAGTATGAGAGATTGAGAGCAATAACACCAAATTTAACACACCTGCTCCCCATTCACACCTGAGAACTTGTAACACCCACGAGTCACATGGCACCGGTGAGGGAAAATAGCTTATTGGGCCCAATTTGGACATTTTTACTTAGGGGTGTACTCACATTTGTTGCCAGTGGTTTAGACATTAATGGCTGTGTGTTGAGTTATTTTGGGGGGGGCAAGAAATGTACACTGTTATACAAGCTGTACACTCACTAGTTTACATAGAAAAGCGTCAGTGTTGTCACATGAAAAGATATAATAAAATATTTACAAAAATGTGAGGGGTGAACTCACTTTTGTGAGATACTGTATAAGGCTGAGATTGGGTCTTTATACTCTCTACCTGCCTAAATTTCTCAATCTACAGAGTCTATGCTATACACAACTTTCAGTATCCATGTCCTAATGATGACAGGCAGTTCAGACACCTCTTACTGGTACCCCGGTTAGACTGGAGAAGGTACAGCTTTATCCACTGAGCCCAGACCCAGAGGCTAGACTCTACTGAAGACCTGTAAACCCTCCCTCACTTCCACAGTACTTTAGTGATCCTGTAACATATTGCTGTTATTGGTATTAATCAGTTCATTATATCCTACAACCTCACTTGCTTTATCACCTCCGAGCTGGTCCATAGGATGTGTTGAATTATGATCCCTCCCCATGGATCACTGATAAATATCCTCACTCTACAGAACCATATATGCAACTCTGACAGGCCTTTTTTAAGTCTACTCTGTAGTGTGTGATCATTGGAAGCCACTCACAGGCATGCTTGATTGCTTAAGTCCCTTAGCTAGGTCTCCTGGGCCTTTAGCTATGTGGTGACTAATATTTACTGATTTCGAACTACCATCAGCGGTCCATGGGGAGGCACGTGGTTTGGTCATCACTAACGTGGGTAAGATTAGATCACTTATGTTATCACTAAGATATGTGCATGGCAGTCCAAGACACAGGAGCCCTCATACAGTCATCTTAGAGCAGTCGTTCTCAACTCTGGTCCTCGGGACCCACTAACAGGCCAGGTTTGCAGGATAACTGAAATACATCACAGGCAATATAATTTGCTGCTCAGTGATTGCAGTATTCTAGTCTGCATCTCCCCAAGGTAATACTTAAAATCTGGCCTGTTAGTGGGTCCCAAGGACCGGAGTTGAGAACCACTGTCTTAGAGCTTCTGAGCATTACTCAGACGAATATATCCCCAGGACATCTGTAAGAAAGTGGACCCTGTCTCTCAGACAGTTTGTGCTTGGTTTGAAGTTTTGCTCCAGAGTCACAATGATTTTAGACAAGCTGTTGATTGACACCTGGTACAGCCTGTGCCAGAGTTTGGTTTTTCTCCTGTTTCCTTGATATTAACTCCAAAATATGATTTTCATAATAAATATACTTATTTATCCTCTGGGCTCCCCCTCACACAAGCCCATTAGCTCCTCTCACTCTTGCAGTTGCCTATGTAACTTGTACCTACCAACTCCCCCAAACAGCAGTTCTGTTTTGTACGTGCTGACCTTCCAGTCCTTGCTTTACTCGGTGGAATAGATTACCTACTACCACCTCCGGTATTTTCCTCCTTCTATAACCCATGAGTTCTTACTTTCCTCTCCCATTTATTTCCTGACCCCCTATCCCTCCTACGCTCTACTCTTCCCTTTTCCCCCCTCTTCTCTCCCACTCCCTTTTTTATTTCCCCTCTTAGCCCACTCCATCTCCTGTCCAGCTCTTGGGACATCTGTAAAAGCCTTGAGTTTTATCAAGCCTAACCTCGCGTTCTATTAACTTGGGCAACCATGCCCCGAGCTATGAGGAAATCCTTGATTTCTTGCACCTCCCTCTTGGTGAAATATATATCGGCCAATGTCAAAGGATTAAAAACCCCGGAAAAAAGAGTGTAGGTCTTGTCCGCCCTTGCCAAACATATAACCCAGTTTATTTTTTCTTCAGGAAACCCACTTTCACTCTAACTCTATTCCTAAACTCACCAACCATATTGACCATGCAGTAGTCCACTCCACGAATCCTTGCTCTAAAACATAAAAGGTATCAACACTGATCTCAAAACATGCAAACTTCCAAATGCTGGACTCTTTAATGGACCCTGAGGGTAGATTTCTGTTCATTAAAGGCATGCTATCCTCTAAGCCGTTAACACTACCCAACATCTTTTGCCCAAATGAACACAAAGTGACCTTCTTTAGGAAAATATGTGACCTTCTTCCTGACCTTGACACTTTCACAGGCACATCCATACTGCATACCGAGCACTTCGACAGATTAAACTACAACTCCAGGGCCTCTCTGCATGATACCTGGTGCACTCTCCTTCCATCAGATAAGGATTACACGTTCTTATCTGCCCCACATCAAACGTACTCCAGAATAGACTACTTCTTCCTTTCCCAACCTGTCCTATCCTACCTCTCGCAGGCCACAATAGAGCCAATGTTTTTAATTGGACCACCATCCTATCAAGGTCACCCTAACTTTTTCTGATATCCTTCCTAACCCGAAAACATGAGAACACCACCCCAGAAATGTCTCCAGCCACTCTTTGGGATAAGCATAATGCACGGCAAACTCATTTACTTGGCAACAAAAGCGAAACAGAAATGTCAAGAGACGATTCAGGCATTAATAAAATTGAGCGCCTAGAAGCATCTCACAAATTCTCTCGTTCCCAACTAAAACTGCAGGACCTACTACACACACGAGCACTCTTACTAGAGGAACTTGGAAAGCGAGTGCGTAGAAGATAAGTGTTCTACGAACATGGCAACAAGAGTGGGAAACTTTTAGCACGTACAATACAGTCCACCAAACACCTCTCTCACAATTCATCATATACGCAACTGACAGGGCTAGAATTTAAGACAGAGAAAAAGTTTGAATTGTACTATTCTGAGCTTTACAATTTGAAGTAGGACTCCCTACACACAATCCTGCCTGCCTCCCACACATCCCTGATTAAAGAATTTTTATCTTGGTACGGACCAAAAAAAAAGATATCTTACTGGCAAGCGAAAGAACTGGAGAGTCCTCTTTCTCTGGAGGAATTGAAGGTAGTACTAAAGTAGATGAAATCATAAAAAAATAAATAAAAAAAGCAGCTGAAACCGGGCAAAAGTCTAGGGCCTGACAGGTTTTCACTCTAATATTATAAGTGTTTCCTAGACAATCAAGCTCCTAACCTGCTATTAACCTTTAATTACCATTCTATTCTTGAGCTTTCTACGGGATGTACACCCTGTTCCAAATTATTATGCAAATTCTATTTCAGTGTCACAAAGAGATATAAGGACATAGTCAAAACGAGATGATACTGAACCCCATCTCGCTTGCACAAATTCTCCCCATCCATTCTGAACACTTGCTGGAGATGTGGGAAGGCGGAGGGCACCATACTTCACATATGGTGCGATTATGAATCTCTCCAACTTTTTTTTGAAAGAGGTCCATGAACTCATCTTACATGTTACCACATATAACCTGGATTACACTCCGGCACAATTTCTTCTACACCATATGACCCTTCCCATAAAGGATTACTACAAATCACTGGCTATTCATATGGTAAATGTGGCAAGACTTTGCATTTTGGTACATTGGCGATCTACACGAATCCTGACAATCAGAGCGTGGTTTGCCAAACTCTCTAAAATAGATGAGATGGAAGAACATACTGGACTCACTTCAAAGCTTCTGAGCGATTCTAGTCCTATGAGACTTTTCCATACCCCACAATCGGCAGTTTGAAGCAAATGCCCTACCCAGGTGGAGGGGAAAGGGCAAGAGGAGCGGGTAAACTCTTGGATTCCCCTACTAACTGCTTCTACCTCCCCCTTATGATCCACCCCCCCCCCCCCACACTAGGTTTTCTCTCCTGCCTTTTTTCTTATTATTCTTTTCTCTTCCCCTTCTTTTTTAACTATCTTCCATGTTATCCCTCTATAAAATCTCTAACACACCCCTAGCCCCACAAATAGAGCACATCAATCTATATAAAATATGCACAATGGGACTGTTGATGTTAATGTCTTTTGGGATATCACTGAGATGCATTTACAAAAAACTCCATTTACTGTACGACTCTTAGACCTCATGCACACAGGACATTTTTTGACTGTTTTACAGCAGCTGTTTTTAGCTGCAGACATTTTTTTCTACAGTCAATAAACCCTCCATCATGTTATTCTATGTGTTCATGCACACATAGGCTGTTATCAACTGTTTTTAGCAGTGATGTTTTGAGCTGTAAAGGCACACTTTACAACATTAGATGCCATATAGTGAGACAATAATAATATGCATGAGCATATATAGAAAAGTTAGTAAAGATCATCAGAAAATATTTCAATTGAAACTGCTGTAGTGAAGAGTGATATTTTTGAACACACATAGAAAACAATACATAATAACTATGAATAGTCATCCAGGGAACAGTGAGTGAATAATTGATAATGTGAAGAATGAATTCTTTAAAAATGCACAAGAAAAGCTGGGAAAGAGTATCCCATAAGCAATCTTCTGCCTCTAAAAATGTAAAAGGAGATCATTAATTTAATTTATAAAATAAAATATTCACGCTACCAATCATCACTGGGTGCAGAACTTCAGCAGAGTAAACAATTTAAGGAATCAAATGGATTTTTCAGCATGATGCTCACAGTTACATCCCAAAGTGCAAACTGAAGAACCATCCTTTACTGCACAGCCAATGTCCCTCACTCCCCCACAGCCTCTACAACCTTCAGCTCTGCCATAGCTGCTCCTAGATGCCATCTTACTGTATGTTATGTAAGCAGCATTAGCATCCTTATGAGTTCTCAGTAGCCAAAAGCCCACAATGGCTCTCTTTGTTGAACTTACAAGAGGGGATGCAAGCTCACGGTGCTGGTCATGAGGTAAAGCATTTGTCATAACACCTCAACCTAAGTATAGTAATGGCCCTGGCGGGGACTCCAAATTTTGTATGGTTTTGTTCTATATGTATGTATGTATGGTTACCTCAAAAAGTATTCATAAGAGAAAGAGCTAAATCAAAAGCAATGTTAAAACACCATATATTGTTTTCTAATTAAATCAGAGCTCAGGTGAATGATCAATTTACTAATCAATGGAGGTACCTACATCCCTAAATCAATACAAGGTTAGGCTACAAGGGGTTGGGGCTGTGGGATTTTAATGGTACCGCAATAGACTTACATACTACATATTTTTTAAAGAATCACAAATTTATTAAAACATAGATATTACACAAAAAGACACATACATAATTTAAAAGACATCAACTGTTGATACCACGTATATAGTTAACTACTCCACACATACAAGGTGGAAATAGAAGAACGCTTCAGTTATCCGCTGAGTAATCTTATGTGCTTCCCGCCATGTTTCGCGGATTGCCCGCTTCTTCAAGGGATTTTGCACATTTTTACAGCTAGAAGCATATATAGTGATATTGGTTTTCAACATCTGCATAATAATCAAAATGTGAAAAAAAGAGAAAGAAAATTACATAAATTGTCAAAATAACACCTTATTGGTAATCTTACATATATGTATACTCATATTAAATTTGGCTACATGATGGATCTCACCTATGGGGTGCACCCCATAGGTGATGCACCTATGGGGTGCATCCCACAGCCCCAACCCCTTGTAGCCTAACCATATATTGTTTTCTGTTTAAATAATGCTTTGGCCACAGAGTATGAGATAGACCACTTCTGGCTGCAGAACCAGAGAGCATAGCAAAACCTACCGCCATACCACTCAAGAAAAACAATTTAAAGTGCCATGTTTTAGCAAGTTGTTGCAAGATGCTGTAATCTAGAATACAATTCTGCAAAACCCCATCTTTTTGAATTATAGCTTAAACAAATATATGAATCGGCTGGCAGAAAGAGAAGTATACACAGTCTTCTTTTTGCAGGTATGTTTTACATTGAAGTGATCTTGAGCTGACAGAGTCATTTTAAGTTTAGGAACTTCTCTACAAAAGATTTAAAACTGCTGTGGTTTCAGGATTGTCATGGGTACAGGACAGAAATATAAGAGTGGTACTCTTACATAGCTACAGTTGGAAAAACTATGATTGTACCATACACAGTAATGCTGTTGATTCTATGAATATTCAGGTTTGAAAAGAAGAGAAGGTCTACTGAATCTCCTTTTCATATTCTTTGAATTAGCATATAGTCAAGGTCCATAAATATTGGGACATCAACACAATTCTAATATTTTTGGCTCTATACAACACCACAATGGATTTGAAATGAAACAAACAAGATGTGATTTAACTGCAGACTTTCAGCTTTAATTTGAGGGGATTTATATCCAAATCAGGTGAACATTGTAGGAATTACAACAGTTTGTATATGTGCCTCCCACTTTTTAAGGTACCAAAAGTAATGGGACAATTGACTGCTCAGCTGTTCCATGGCCAGGTGTGTGTTATTCCCCCATTATCCCATTTACAAGGAGCAGATAAAAGGTCCAGAGTTCATTTCAAGTGTGCTAGTTGCATTTGGAATCTGTTGCTGTCAACTCTCAATATAAGATCCAAAGAGCTGTCACTATCAGTGAAGCAAGCCACCATTAGGCTGAAAAAACAAAACAAACCCATCAGAGAGATAGCAAAAACATTAGGTGTGGCCAAATCAACTATTTGGAACATCCTTAAAAAGAAAGAACGCACAGGTGAGCTCAGCAACACCAAAAGACCCGGAAGACCACAGAAAACAACTGTGGTGGATGACCGAAGAATTCTTTCCCTGGTGAAGAAAACACCCTTCACAACAGTTGGCCAGATCAAAAACACTCTCCAGGAGGTAGGTGTATGTGTGTCAAAGTCAACAATCAAGAGAAGACTTCACCAGAGTGAATACAGAGGGTTCACCACAAGATGTAAACCATTGGTGAGCCTCAAAAACAGGAAGGCCAAATTAGAGTTTGCCAAACATCTAAAAAAGCCTTCACAGTTCTGGAACAACATCCTATGGACAGATGAGACCAAGATCAACTTGTACCAGAGTGATGGGAAGAGAAGAGTATGGAGAAGGAAAGGAACTGCTCATGATCCAAAGCATACCACCTCATCAGTGAAGCATGGTGGTGGTAGTGTCATGGCGTGGGCATGTATGGCTGCCAATGGAACTGGTTCTCTTGTATTTATTGATGATGTGACTGCTAACAAAAGCAGCAGGATGAATTCTGAAAGCAATATTATCTGCTCATATACAGCCAAATGCTTCAGAACTCATTGGACAGCGCTTCACAGTGCAGATGGACAATGACCCCGAAGCATACTGCGAAAGCAACCAAAGAGTTTTTTTAAGGGAAAGAAGTGGAATGTTATGCAATGGCCAAGTCAATCACCTGACTTCAATCCAATTGAGCATGCATTTCACTTGCTGAAGACAAAACGGAAGGGAAAATGCCCCAAGAACAAGCAGGAACTGAAGACAGTTGCAGTAGAGGCCTGGCAGAGCATCACCAGGGATGAAACCCAGTGTCTGGTGAGGTCTATGCATTCCAGACTTCAGGCTGTAATTGATTGAAAAGGATTTGCAACTAAGTATTAAAAAGTGAAAGTTTGATTTATGATTGTTAATCTGTCCCATTACTTTTGGTCCCTTAAAAAGTGTGAGGCACATATACAAACTGTTTGTACACTGTTCACCTGATTTGGATGTAAATACCCTCAAATTAAAGCTGAAAGTCTACAGTTAAAGCACATCTTGTTAGCTTCATTTCAAATCCATTGTGGTGGTGTATAGAGCCAAAAAGATTAGAATTGTGTTGATGTCCCAATATTTATGGACCTGACTGTATATACGCTTTTTTCCATAGAACTGGATTTCCATTACTTACACAGCATTTTTTTCTGATACAATAACATGCCTTTAAAATGTATAAAGACATCTTAGTCACCAGCTAAAATGCTTTTAGATCTTCTACAAAACAGAAAAAACGTGAGGAAAAACCCACCAGGAAACTAAGTTGTCAAAATTGTTTGGAACAGCCAATCTTTCAGTGTCTACATCCAGAGTAAAAATGACAGATTAGCTATATGGCAGAGCCTGCTGCACGCCTGATATTCCACATGACTGGCCACCATCATTCATTGTTAAATGGCTAGATTTACTCGAGATCTACAGAGCCATTTGAAATAATACAGCAATATGTTCAAACACTACAAGTTTGGCATGTACAGATAAGCTAGGCTTCTTCACACCAAGCAGTTTTTACAACAAGAAACACAACTGCATTCCTACTTAAAAAATAAAGACTTCAGATCGTGTGCACTCATCCATTTGGCACTAAACACGATAGCCAGTGCCTATGAACATGTAACTTCTACCACAGATATTACTCTGTGGGAAAAACAGTGCTTTGGGGGATTCTTGTGTCTTCTAAACAGCAAATCTTACACATATAATAAACACATGCTACTTTTACAGACTAAAGCCGGGTACACATGGGTTGAATGAAAAAAAAAACTGTCTGCCCCAGTCGGAGATGCTGTACTAACCATCCGACATTAGTACCGCGGCCGCCCTTGCTGAGCTGTTGTGTTCTGATAGGGGGACAGCACCCCTGCCAGAACACTCCGATATCAGTGCTTTGGCTGAGAACGTTGATCGGGAGTCAGTCAGCTGCTGGTTTTCCAGCATGCACGTCCGACATACACACAGGCCAAACGACGGCTGTTTTTTTTTTTTTTTTTTTTTAAACGGCCGATGTTTACCGACATTCAGCGCGTGTGTACCCGGCTTAATGCTACACTGTCTAGAAGAGAACGAAAACGAACATAAAAGCAACAGTATACCTTTGTTGTTACTGCAAATGAAAGTCTCATTTTGTTTCCATAAAAAGTACAAACAGACCAATCTCTATATGACAGAATACGTCATTTGGACTTAGTGTTCATACAGAAGGTGAAAACAGACTGTGATAACCCTGTGCTTTGTCCTTTCAATGTAAGCTTGCCATATTCCTTCCACTATAGCCCAAACAACCAAAGCCCACTGAAAGCATCAAGCATCAATACAAAGTTAAAGGCAAAATGTATTGAGCGTTAAGCATCTCTAGTACAAACCACACAGTCTGAAAGCTGGAAATGAGGACCCTTCAATCAAGGCTAATTAAATCTAGGTGTTCGTTTTATGTGCCAGCAGACCAAGCTTGTTATTTCTTGATAAAGGTATTTTGGTGCAAACATTCAAAAAGTTTCCTTCCTTAACCTAAAAATTAACCTGAACCGTAAGGAACCCCCCTAAAACCTAACCCCATCCCTATCCTCCTGTCCAAACTCCTAACTTCAAAACAAAAAAATGTCCCAAGGAAGTATGGAGGCTGCAATTTCTAACCAACACCTTCTCAAAATACCAGTGCCCTGGCTGACATGACAGGTTGATCCAGGACCTAAAGTTACTAACCAGAAACCAGTATTTAGAGGACGAGCTCTGACTTTCCTGATCTACTTGTTTGTTCCCAGTCACTGTCTTAGAAAAGTATTGAAGACAGATGGGCAACTAGCATTTTTAGAAGAAGGTTAGCCATGGTAGCCCCAGTATACCTCTCAGTATAGGTTTCTTTTACACAGGGCATAGTACCTGACTAAACACTGATCCCATTACTTAAAGCGGCGTTCCACCCAAAAGTGGAACTTCCACTTTAAGGGAAGGTGACCCCCTGACATGCCACAATTGGCATGTCATTTCTTTTTTGGAGGGGGGGCGGGGACCCTGTTTTCACAGGGTCCCAGGTCCCACTTCCTCTCCTGGCTCCGTGGAACCGCAGGGAAGTTCACCCCCCCCCACCTGGCAATCTTCTGGGACACGTCAGGTCCCAGAAGATACACCCGCCATTCACAGTGCTGCAGCGCGGCTCACGCATGCGCAGTCCGTGCCTGGCTTTGAAGCCAAAGCCTGGCGCCCACACTTGTGATGCCGGAGCCGCATGGAGGAGGGGGAGAAGAGCGAGGCTTCAGGCGGCCGCATCGCTAGAGCATGGGACAGGTGAGTGTCTGATTATTAGAAGTCAGCAGCTACACTTTTTGTAACTGGTGACTTTTAAAAGGGTGGAACTCCGCTTTAACTCTTAAGGCCTTTATTAACGCGTTGTTGTTTTTGAGCTGTAGGTGGCGTCTGCGTTCTTAAACTGTAAATCTAACGCAGGACCCGTGTGTTCCGAAGCTGCAGCGTTAGAGCGTTTTTGACTCTGAGCTGGCAAAACGCTCAATAATGCGCATTAGCGACGTAGCGATGTTAACCGGCATTTTTAGCACCTGCGTTTTCTGTTTTAAAATGTCCAAAAATAGCAGAGGGATTTTTTTTAAACAAAACTGAGGCCTAAGCCTTGAAACAAAAAACTTAACCAACCATGTGAGTGATTATTTCACCTATCAACGCAGAACATGTCCCCTGTCAATTGCGTACAGCACAAAGTGGGTTGACAGTAAAGTGATCTGCACTTTGAAGGACTGAATCACTGATTGACATCCTGCCTCTTCCTGCTCTGTTCCTTATAAAAGAAGTGCAAAATGAAACAAGTTTAGCAAGACTCCCTGATAATGGCCTCATCCTGTGGGCGGCCCATATATTAGTAGCTCTAGAGACAGCCAGCCTAGATTATATGTTAATTTTGACTTCTCCTGTAAAATTCACTCTTGGCCCCGTTCTCTTGTGTAGAAACTGAAATAGGAAGATTTACAGCAAAGGGAGTATAGGATTGTCCAATAAAACCTCAATTTCTCCTATGATAAAAGGATAAACAGTAAACAGCAATAGTTAGAATAATGAAAATGCAATACCGTTTATTAATTTTAAAAACCTATCCACCGCCCTAGAGATTCCTCGAAGGGGAAAAACATGTCTGAATTTCACCATTCAGTGCCACAGGCAGTAAGTGAAAGAAACTAAACAAGTACGTCCCAATGGGAGATGAAATGCCTACAGCTGCTAATGACCTTACATACTTTACTAGGGAATTTTTGATGTTGCAATTTGTTAATTTAGTTTTTTTTTCGTTGTTCTAAGACAATTCCTGTTTCAGTTTTATTCTAGAGAAATGCCTGATGTTTTTAGCTTAATAATCAAATTACAAACCGCATTCTGACAAAAAAAAAAAAAAAAAAAGGTAAGTTGAATAACTGTTATAATAAAAAACATGTGTTCCTTTTGAATCTATGTAACTTTTACTTCCACATTACATATGCAAATTAAGCTCCTTGCACATTGCAGAGGACCAAAAAAAAAAACAAAAAAAAAAAATGTATTGTCAGAAACAATTTTTTAAATTTTCTTTGCTACAAAATAAACTGACCAGCCCCATTTTACCTTTATGTTTAAA
The DNA here is from genome assembly GCA_018402905.1 of Glandirana rugosa. Classification (NCBI taxonomy): domain Eukaryota; kingdom Metazoa; phylum Chordata; class Amphibia; order Anura; family Ranidae; genus Glandirana; species Glandirana rugosa. Next base: position 2,929,607 of record BLSH010532626.1, on the reverse strand, counting down.
AGAAATTCATCTGAAGAACTAGAGGGTACAGGCTTCTTCTAGGCTCCATCCTGTACACAGTGCGCCAAGTCGGATTATCCTAAGGCAGTTGCACCAATCCACCACTAGAGGGACCTGAAGGGAAACAGACTGCTCATGTACCCCAATACAAAGTTCATCTCTTGTTTTCACTTAATCTCCCTCTAGTGGTGGTCAGGAGAAATTGATGTAAACAGACTGCCAGGCTGGAACTCCTGTTTTTCTGCAAAAATGCAAGCCATTGCAACAGACTATTTGGGGTGGGCTGCAGGGATAAGGAGGAATAAAAATCTGTGTTGAAAATGCACTTCTTAAAAATGATTTACTACCAACTTAAAAAAAGGAAATTGCTACAGATTCTGTTTTACATAGGAATCAATGAACTCTGCATAACATCCAAATGAGCTTACAAAGCATACCAGCAGTACATAATGAAGTATATTTATTACTAACTATAACATACATTTTATTGTGTTTAAAGGGAAAACTACTGATTACATAGAAAAGTGTGCCCTGTTAATTGTCTACAGTATAAGCATTCTCTCAAGCAAATTTTAATTTCCAGTCAAAACTGTATACACAATTTCGGTACTGTTGATAAAATTACACACTCTCTGAACACAGCCTCCTTTTAGTCTTGAAATTATTTTCAATGATTTTTCAACTATACTTCTAAAAGAGAACGGGAACATAAAATCTTATCACTGTGTGTTTAGCTGATGTCAAACTTATTTGACTCTGTATTGTGAGCTGCTTTTACTTGTAGATTATTCTCTTCTGTATTGTTATTTTTTTCATAATTTGGAAAATAAATAATTAAAAAAATAATAATACACACACACACACACAGTGGATGTGAAAAGTCTACACACCCCCGTTAAAATGTCAGGTTTCTATGATGAAAAAAAAATGAGAAAGATAAAATAAATTCATAACTTTTTCCACCTTTAATATGAACTATAAACCGTACAACTCAGTTGAACAACAAACTGAAATCTTTTAGGTGGAGGGAAGTGAAAATAAAAAAAATCTAAAATAATATGGTTGCATAAGTGTGCACACCCTTAAAGGAATACTTTGTTGAAGCACCTTTATATTATTACAGACCTCAGTCTTTTTGGGTATGAGTCTATCACCATGGCATGTGTTGACTTGGCAATATTTGCCCACTCTTTGCAAAAACACTCCAAATCTGTCAGATTGCAAGGGCATCTCCTGTGCACAGCCCTCTTCATATCACCCCACAGATTTTCAATCAGATTCAGGTCTGGGCTCTGGCTGGGCCATTACAAAACTTTAATCTTCTTCTGGCGAAGCCATTCTTTTGTTGATTTGGATGTATGCTTTGGGTCATTGTCATGCTGAAAGATGAAGTTCCTCTTCATGTTCAGCTTTCTAGCAAAAGCCTGAAGGTTTTGTGCCAATATTGGCTGGTGTTTGGAACTGTCCATAATTCCCTCTACCTTGACTAAGGCCCCTGTTCCAGCTGAAGAAAAACCGCCCCAAATCATGATGCTGCCACCACCATGCTTCACAGTGGGTGTGGTGTTCTTTTGGTGATGTGCAGTGTTGTTTTTGCACCAAACATATCTTTTGTAATTATGGCCAAAAAGTTCAAACTTGGTTTCATCAGACCATAAGACATTTTCCCACATGCTTTTGGGAGACTTCTGGTGTGTTTTTGCAAAATTTAGCCAGGTTTGGAGGTTTTTCTTTGTAAGAAAAGGCTTCAGTCTTGCCACTCTACCCCATAGCCCAGACATATGAAGAATACGGGAGATTGTTGTCACATGTACCACACAGCCAGTACTTGCTAGATCTTTCTGCAGCTCCTTTAATGTTGCTGTAGGCCTCTTGGCAGCCTCCCTGACCAGTTTTCTTCTCGTCTTTTCATCAATTTTGGAGGGACGTCCAGTTCTTGGTAATGATACTGTTGTTCCATATTTTCTCCACTTGATGAGGACTGTCTTCACTGTGTTCCATGGTATATCTAATGCCTTGAAAATTCTTTTGTAGCCTTCTCCTGATTGATACCTTTGAACAATGAGATCCCTTTGATGCTTTGAAAGCTCGGACCATGGCTTTTGCTGTAGGATACGACTAAGAAAATGTTAGGAAGGACCTACTAGAACAGGTGAACTTTATTTTGGGTTCATCATAGGCACTTAAAATATGATGGCAGGTGTGCACTGACCCCTTATTTAACATGAGTTTGAATGTGATTGCTTCATTCTGAACACAGCTACATTCCAAGTTATAAGAAAGTGTGCACACTTATGCAACCACATTATTTTTTTTTCTTCCCTCCCCTAAAATATTTCAGTTTGTTTTTCAATTAAGTTGTACAATTTATAGGTCACATTAAAGGTGGAAAAAATTCTAAAATGATTTATCTTTGTCTCATTTTTTTACACCACAGAAACCTGATATTTTAACAGGGGTGTGTAGACTTTTTATATCCACTATATATGGTAGCCAATCGGCTTGTTCAATTAAGCTTTAACAAAAAATCTGAGGTACACCAAATTTTGCACCCTCTGGTTTTAATTAAAGTGATTGTAAAGGATTTATTTTCTTGCAAATAACAAACATCTCTCGATCCTCCTCTTCTCGGGTACCCCGCTGGCACTCCTGGCCCCTCCTCTCCATCCAGTGCCTCCATGGAAACCTGCTATCCATGGGGGCACTTGTGCATGCTCCCTCCTGAGCCCCTCCATTGATACAGACAGTGGGACTCAGCCCCGCTTCCCTGCTCCTTCATTACTGGCTTTGATTGACAGCAGAAGGAGCCAATGGCTCCCAGTGCCCCAGCAAAGCTAGTGAGACACGTAAGTGAGAGGAAAGAAGAGCTGCAGGTGTGCACAGCACTGGATCGAATTAGGGCTCAGGTAAGTAAAAGGGGAGGGGTGAGGGGCCAAAACAGATGCCAAAACATTTTTTACCTTAATGCAAGGAATGCATTAGAAGAAGAAATGTTTAGACTTTAGAACCACTTTAACCCCTTTGGCTCACGACCAGTCTGGTAAACCAACCCAGGAAGTGAGAGAACAATTTAACAGATTCCCAGACAGTAGTAACAAGGTGACAGAGCCGGCTCCCATCTTGGTGTAGAGACAGCTGAATCAAGGGAAAAGTGATTGCCCTGGAGTGGTGGGTCTTTTTGTGAACAATGTGGCAGGAGTTCTAATCTCTCCTATAAAGTGGAAGAAATGTTAACAACTTGATACAGACTTTAAGAAAACATTTATATTCTAACGATCTCACACAGTACTAATATAATTCAGTCAGGGACGGTTTCCTTCCCTTTACTACTTATAATATGTGGGTGGTTAGGTCTGGCTAATAGTCTATTTTTTTTAAAAAACCTGCATATAAAGCTTAATTTGGCATTTTTTAACTTTGCTTTGAAGTAGGAGGTATAACCCCCAAATGGATCAGCTGGTTTACGATGTTTGTTTGATATTGGATTTTCTGGTTCTGTATTTTATGTACAACACTGTTATATTCATTGTTTTTGTGAGTATGCACTCTTTTAGCATATTATTATTACTATTATACAGGATTTATATAGCGCCAACAGTTTGCGTAGCGCTTTACATGGGAGCAGACAGTACAATTACAATACAAATCAATACAGGAGGAATCAGAGGGCCCTGCTCGCTAGAGCTTACAATCTAGAAGGGAGGGTCAAGAGGGACAAAAAAGTAATAACTGTGGGGGATGAGCTGATGGAGAAAATGAGAATACAGTTGTTAGGTGTGGGTAGGATAGGCTTCTCTGAAGAGAAGAGTTTTTAGGAATCGTCTAAAATCTAATAGAGTAGAAGATAATCGGACAGTTTGGGGTAAGGCGCTCCATAGGATTGGAGAGGCTCTGTAAAAGTCCTGGAGGTGAGCATGGGAGGAGGTGATGAGGGAGCTAGAGAGCAGGAGATCTTGAGAAGAATGAAGAGAACGAGTAGGTTGGTATTTAGAGGTTAGGTTAGTGATGTAACTGGGGGCTGAGTTGTGGATGGCTTTGTAAGTAGTTGTTAGTATTTTGAATCTAATTTGTTGGGTGTGTGGAAGCCAGTGGAGGGATTGACAGAGAGGAGTAGCAGACACAGAGCGATTGGTAAGGTGGATAAGTCTGGCAGCAGTATTCATGATGGATTGGAGGGGGGATAGCCTATGTAGGGGTAAGCCAATGAGAAGGGAGTTGCAGTAGTCGAGACGAGAGATGACCAGGGAGTGGATCAAGAGGTTTGTTGTGTTGTTGTGTTAGAAAGGGGCGTATTTTGGAGATGTTGCGGAGGTTGAGGCGGCAAGATTTGGACAGTGATTGGATGTGGGGCTTAAAGGAGCGTTCAGAGTCCAGAACTACACCTAGGACCTTGGCATGCGGGGATGGGTTTATAGTTGTGCCGTTGATTTTGACAGAGAGATCAGGGGAAGGGGCATATGGGGGAGGAAATATTATAAGTTCGGTAATAAGCATAAATAAAATGCTAATAATAATGCACTAGGCCTTTGCTCTCTTTGTTTGATGTTTTGTGCAGTTGCAAGTTTCCCCGATCTCAGGAGAGCAGCATCAGCTCTATGCACTGGTCCAGTCTGGGAATTGATGGTTACTACCTGCGGTTAGCAGTCGGTCTGGTCTTTATGGAATCCCTGAATGCTGAGGTGCCAAGTCAATATCTTGATTTGGCATTTTATGGTCATCCTGTCAGAAACATGTGGGGGCCTGTTTAAGAATGATTACCACTAAAACTCACACAGAGCTCAGAGTGGGAGAAGAATGATTAAAAAAAAAATGGCAACATATGAAATTCCCCATCATACATCATCTTTTGTACTGTAAGAGCAAATAACTTATATTAACAGATAAATGGTTAATGTTACTGCTATTCGAGTATATACAATTACCACAATGATACTTTTTCTCAGCGTGTTTGGTAGTGTATTGGAATAAACTGGAATGCTTTTTGAGAGATGCATAAGAGCATGTAACATAGTTCTACTTTTCAAGTAAATACTTCTCTCTCTCTGATAACAGTTAACTTTTCTGCCTTTATTAATTTTAACGTATCTTAACATCTATTGATATTCTGGTCAGATACAAACCCCAAGGCTTTTGACATAGTTTCAGAAACCCACACCTCTTTCTCCAGGAGCTCCCTGGAGCCGCAGCAAGGCATCCAGCATAGTGAATGGAACATCAGATGTGTGTAATGGAGAAATGTTAAGTCCGTTTTAGTCTGGCAGAATCTTATTTTTTGCGGTCCAGATAGGTTTAATTATTCATCCTTATTTCTTTTTTAACACATATATTTGAAGTAGATATTACAAGATAGATCAGCATAAATGTTAGATAAGGTGTGCAAGACTTATTTAAAGATTGCTATGTGCTCTCACTGTAGAGCTCCGTGACCTCTTCAACCGCATCGCACTTCGTTTTTCCAAGTTCCGAAGCAATAATATATTCCCAAATATTCCCCTGTGTACTCATGAAACCAGACAGCAAAGAAGAGAGAAGACACTGAAAATCCAAAAGAGTGATCATAGAAAGATTTTCTTCCTCCCTTCATCCGGCATAAGGAGAGGAGCTTACACTTCAAATGAGTAATTGGATTTTCAAAACTGAAAGTGGGCTTTCTCTGCCTGCTCAGTCATGACAGGGCCACAAGGTAATGATACATCTGCCACGATGCAAGAACTTGGCATGTCTACTGTCAAGAGTTGAAATCATAAAGGAATAAACTGTCGTTAACAGCCTCTTGCTGAACACTGGAGCTGTCAGACTTATTGTTTTCCCTCTCTGGGATGGGGGCTGGTGTGGGCTTATAAAACCTGTCAGTTTTGTAAAAATAAGCTTTTAACCTCTGATTTTTTTTCCCATTTTTTTAAATTACTTAGGCATCCTTCCACAGGCCCTACTGTATAAAAGCTTATAATTTTGCATACACAATTATCAGAAATGTTCACAATGGAAAGTCAGATGTAGAAATGTAAAGCCACATAAATGGATAACATTTGGTCCTTTCCTTAAATAATATTAAAACAAAAACAATTATAATTCTTCTACAGCTTTAACAGTATTTACATTCTAGAAGTTATACCTTTCCTTTGCTAGAATTACAAATACTTAATTTTTTTTTTTTTTTTACACACACAGCCTAAATGTATACAATTTAAATCTATGCCCGCATCACCAAGATTTATGGGTTACTGACCAATTTAATTCACAAGTTTTAATTAAGTTGCTTGTTAATCTTAATCATTTATGAGATGATATTCCTCCCTCCTGTGGGGAACAATAAAAGCTCATACATTTCTACCTAATGTGCGAAAGGTTGCACCAATTGTGTTACAATTTTGGCAAGGAGGCAAGGCCAAGCACAAGCACACCATTTATGAAATGTCAAGTGATGCTTCATTTGTACTTGGGAGTCACTCTAACTGTATATAAATTAGGTGACACTAGATACTTCAATAGATCTGTGACAGGCTAACGCCCTGCATATTCTTAAATCGGTACACAATTGAAACAGCTCATGTAATGGTGGACAAATAAATGACCATAGTGTATCTGGGAATATTTAATTCCTAGATTTACATTTTTAATTTTATAAATTGTAGAAATATGCTACTCTAATTTAGCAGACACAAGCTGAGTACTAAAAGTGGACTACCAAGTCTATTTGCATACTCTCTCAGTTTTCATACCAGCAATTTATATGCATTTACCCCTCAGTAACTAGTCTCCAGTGTATAAGCATTAACTGTTAGTGAATAGCCCCAAGAGTATGCATTTTAATTCTTTGGTAATCAGTTCCCAGCATATTAGTGTTAAATCTTCAGTTGCCAGTTCTCTGTGTATGTGCATTGACCACTCAGTGGCAAATCTCTGTGGTATGTGAAGGGGCCAGTTCCCAGTGTGTGCACATATTAACTCCTCAGTTGCCAGTCCTCTGTGCACGTGCATTAAGTCTTTATTGGGCATTCCCTAGTGTGTGCACACTGACCAGTCAGTATATAGCCCCCAATGTGTGTTTATTTACTCCCCAGTAGCCAGTCCCTAGCATATGTCCCAAAAACTATCTTTATGAATGGAGGCACACTTCTCTGATAACACAATCTTCAATAATGCCCAGTTTATGAACAATAGCATTTTTTGTGGTAAATAGAAACCCTTAAATTGTATCTATACCAATATCCCTTTTTTATTCTGGATAGAATAGAGAAAGGTTAAAGTTCTTGCTATCCAGGGTTCCGTTAGAACAGAAAATGAAGGGAAATCTCTCTAAGATAAAAAGTTTTACTAGACAGGAAGTGGGCAAAATCTTTAACAAAAAGCCAATAAAAAGCTGACAGAGGTTCTACCACCCCTTTACTTAACTTAAAGTGATTGTAGCATCGTTCCTCCTCCCCGGGTCTCGCGGTCGCCCCCCTGAGTTCTTCTCCTCCTAGCCCCGACGAGACACGTTTTGGTGACGTGTCTCGTCCATTCATACTTGATAAACAATAAAAAAACAAAAAAAATGTTAGTGAAATTCAATTCATTTCCCCACCATCTTGGAGACAGTCGAAAAATAACCGAAAAACAATTTCTAAAACGGGTGAAGGACAGATCATTTTGAAAAATAGAATCTCTCTAAAGGGAAGTAAAAGACAAGATTGCCTTGGGACCTATCGTTCTTGAAATTGGAAAGAGATAAGATAGGTCTTATTTTTTCCCTATAACCATATCTATGTTAAATTCCCAAAGATAAATGGTGTTTTTTACGATAACAAGTATTTGACCCGTAATAACTTCTAACACAATAGTCTCTTCACACGGAGGTAAGTATTTCTATCAAAAACCCTGTATACGATCCCTGACCGATGACCCCTCATTTATTTGTGTGTAACCCCCGATATATGACTGACCAGTCACACGTGTGTGATCCCTTACGGGTTATTTCTGAATTACGTGCACGTGTCTCCTGACCGTTGACTCCTCAATTATACA
>BLSH010532626.1:2891937-2905584 GCA_018402905.1 Glandirana rugosa | reverse complement strand
AAATTCAGGACTGCGAGGTGAGAGAGTCCACTTGGAGATTCTTGCACTCTGTTGATCCTAAATCCAAAGGCATATCCTTGATCTATAAATCCCTAAATCTACGCTCCAAATTCTGCAAACCCTCTCCCCTGCAGAAATGGGAGGAGGAGGTGGGCAAGAACTACTCGGACGCTCAATGGCTAAGTGCATTTAAACACAATAGTCAGTATTCCAGATGCATTAACTACAGAGAACTGTCTATAAAAATCTCTATGAGATGGCACTACACTCCCTACATAATGGCCAAATTCTCTAAAAACAACTCAAACCTCTGCTGGAGAGAGTGTGGACAGGTGGGCACCTTGTCTCATATGCTATGGTCCTGTAGGCATCTCCGCAGTTTTTGGAATGAAATCTTTAAGCTCGTATCTAGCATCACGGGCAACTTTGTTAAACCTAATATAGAACAAGCAATTTTAGGCATTAACATTTCTCAAATTCATATCTCTTTAAGACCAATTACCATGCATATCCTTATGGCTGCTCGTTCAGCAATAATGAGAAAATGGAAATCTAAAGACATCCCCCTCATTAGCGAAGTTATTAGAACTGTTAATGACATTTCGCAACTAGAGAAAGTCCTTGCATATAGAGAGGGAAGAGTAGAAAAGTACCACTCAGACTGGTCATTGTGGCCTCAGAAGGTTTGACTGCACCCCACAAATCCCGGAAATAAATGGTGATCAGGGATCTACAGCTACACAGACTTCTATTGTTTAGTGGAATCCTATCTGGGAGCTTGGCTGCCCCTGGCCCGCAGTTTGTTCCCTGCTGGGGCGGACTGGGGGTAGCCTGCGACTGAGTAGGGCCCTCATGATTGTTGATCCTGGAGGGTCTGATTCAAAGATTCAAATATTCAAATACACTGTGACCCATATTTTCGATACTTATCAGAATGACGGAAGCTGTTGCCTGTATTGTAACAATTATTTGTGTTTGTTCTTGCCTTTAATTTGTTTCCTTCTTGGCAATGCATTGAAATGATGTTATGACTGAGCGATGTGGTCCGCCTCTGGGCCTCCTCTTGGCCCATACGGGGTGTGGAGGCTTTGGGGGTGGCTACCGCCATAACTTACCTATTGCAACCAATTTCCTTAAGTTGTCTGTAACCCTAACAAGTTCCTGGCTTTTTCTTTTTGCCTTAACTTACTTGTGTTATTCTTGAATGCTTCATATATCTGTTTGCCGCTTGTATCTTGATCCTTCTTCAATAAAAATTATTGAATTAAAAGGAAAAAAAAAAAAAACCAGTTCCATTTCCGGCACGTGCTGGAAATGTAACATTTCCATTGGTTGTGCTCTAAACCAAACTGTCAAACCATCCAATGGCTGGAGTCATAGCTGATCACATGTGCAGCATCATGGCAGTTGTAGATTAAACAGAGGCCAAGAGGGCAGCTTCCTTGGCTGAAAATGAAGGGTTTACTACCACTTTAACAGAGCGGCCTGTTTGAGGAACCCATTAGAGAGCACTTTGTCAGTCAATAATTAACTTGAGTTTAGTTAGTGGCTTTGACAAGCAGAGGTTTTGTTTTATGGACAAGCTTTCCTGCACTGATGTCATTCTTCTTTATTGCCTTGCTGAATGAAAGTGTACAACAAACCTGCTTGGACTGTACCTGGGTGTCCCCAACTTCTGCATGATTTGCCACTGATAACATCAGTTCAGCCTGCCCCCCTTACAGCATGTGCAGTATCTTATAAAAGGGAGTACACCCCTCACATTTGTGTAAATATTTTGTAAAGTAGTGGGTGTACAGCTTGTATAACGGTGTAAATTTGCTGTCCCCTCAAAATAACTCAACACACAGCCATTAATGTCTGATCCGATGGCAACAAAAGTGAGTACACACTAAGTGAAAATGCCCAAATTGGGCCCAATTAGCCATTTTCCCTCCCCAGTGTCATGTGACTTGTTAGTGCTACAAGGTTTCAGGTGTGAATAGGGAGCAGGTGTGTTAAATTTGGTGTTATCGCGCTCACTCTCTCATACTGGTCACTGGAAGTTCAACATGGCACCTCATGGCAAAGAAGTCTCTGAGGATCTGAAAAAAAAAATTGTCACTCTACATAAAGATGAGCTAGGCTATAAGAAGATTGCAAAGACCCTGAAACTAAGATGCAGCACGGTGGCCAAGACCATACAGCGGTTTAACAAGATAGGTTCCACTCACAACAGACCTCGCCATGGTCGACCAAAGGAGTTGAGTGCACGTGCTCAGCGTCATATCCAGAGGTTGTCTTTGGGAAATAAACGTATGAGTGCTGCCAGCATTGCTGCAGAGGTTGAAGGGGTGGGGGGTGAGCCTGTCAGTGCTCAGACCATATGCCGCGCACTGCATCAAATTGGTCTACATGGCTGTCGTCCCAGAAGGAAGCCTCTTCAGTTTGCTGTAGACAAGCAGACTAAGGACATGGATATTGGAACCATGTCCTGTGGTCTGATGAGACCAAGTTAAACTTATTCAATTCAGATGGTGTCAAGCGTCTGTGGCGGCAACCAGAAGAGGAGTACAAAGACAAGTGTGTCTTGCCTACAGTCAAGCATGGTGATGGGAGCGTCATGGTCTGGGGCCGCATGAGTGTTGCCAGTACTGGGGAGCTACAGTTCATTGAGGGAACCATGAATGCCAACATGTACTGTGACATACTGAAGCAGAGCATGATCCTCTCCCTTTGGAGACTGGGCCACAGGGCAGTATTCCAACATAACGACCCCAATCACACCTCCAAGATGACCCCTGCCTTGCTAAAGAAGCGAAGGGTAAAGGTGATGGACTAGCCAAGCACGTCTCCAGACCTAAACCCTATTGAGCATCTGTGGGGCATCCTCAAAACGGAAGGTGGAGGAACGCAAGGTCTCTAACATCCACCAGGTCCATGATGTCGTCATGGAGGAGTGGAAGAGGACTCCAGTGGCAACCTGGGAAGCTCTGGTGAACTCCATGCTCAAGAGGGTTAAGGCAGTGCTGGAAAATTATGTTGGCCACACAAAATATTGACACTTTGGGCCGAATTTGGATATTTTCACTTAGAGGTGTACTCGCTTTTATTGCCAGCAGTTTAGACATTAATGGCTGTGTGTTGAGTTATTTTGAGGGGACAGCAATTTTACACTGTTATACAAGCTGTACACTCACTACTTTACATTGTAGCAAAGTGTCATTTCTTCAGTGTTGTCACATGAAAAGATCTAAAATATTTACAAAAATGTGAGGTTGTACTCACTTTTGTGAGATACTATTTATTTATTGCGATGGGATATTTAGCCAGACTTCTCTACCATTCCCTTTACTTCAGAAGGGATAACCAAATTTATAAAAAGGGGACAGTTTTTACTGAGGTGGCTGCCTCGTTCCTAGTCCCAATGTATTGTATTATTATTATTATTATAACAGTATAAGGGTGCAGCGCTAAACCAATAAATTGAATAAACACCAATAAATGAGTCCAAACAGTGAGTAAGTAGATTATGCTGAGAGGAGAAATCCCGGCACCATCAAGAGTGGAAAAAGCGATAAAATGCACTCGTCACCACTGTACATGGAGAGGCAATCCTGCTTACCAGATGGTGTGGACCCTTTAAATATAGAGGGTTAAACAGTGCCTAAATAAGGGAGGTGAAGCAAAAGTCCAGAGTATCACCATACAGGCTACTTCAATTCATCCAGAAAAAGACGCTACTTCATTGACCAGTCACAGGCTAGGATATGTTCAAGTGAAATGCTTGGTCTGCAGAAAGGTCCAGGACCTGGCTGTGCTGTCTGGTGTGGATGCCATCAAGTTTTTATTGCTGTCGTTGACTCAGCTGGGGTGATTTTCCCCTTCATTTTTCCTGGTCACCATTGTCACTGGACTGGAAAGCACAGCAGCAGCACTTCATCCACCTTATTCACAGCACCCTCGAGGACCCAGCAAACCTCCTCCCCCTAAAGCCAAAGGTGGGAAGCTGCACTGCAAGGAGCCAATGGGAATATAGCGGTGGGCAGAACAGGGGATGGCTGCTCTGCTCAGTGCTGCAAGAAGACAGTGTCAGCCCAAGCCGAGTCTGACAGCCCTGCCCGCCAGCAGTGTAAACACTGCTGGCTGAGACACGGAAATCAATAAAAACTTGATGGCAGCCACACCAGAAAGCACAGCCAGGTCCTGGACCTCTCTGCAGACCAAGCATTGCATTTCAACATATCCTAGCATGTGACTGGTCAATGAAGAAGCGTCAGAACACATTCTACTGAGGAGGTCCGAGTGCTCTGTGTGCATCCATTGGCTTGGATGATTTTCTCGTGCTTTGGTAGTTAATCGTCCTTCATTGTTCTTTTTAGGAAAGAGTGAATGTGCTCACATCCACTGCTGGCTTTCCAAAGTCCTTACACACTATGATTGAAGTCCTGTCTTTTTCTGGATGATTTTAAGTAGCCTGTATGGTGATACTCTGGACGTTTGCTTCACCTCCCTTATTTAGGTGCTGTTTGACCCTCTGTAATTAAAGGGTCCACACCATCTGGTAAGCAGGATTGCCTCTCCATGCACAGTGATGACAAGTGCATTTGATCCGTTTTTCCACTCTTGATGGTGCCGGGATTTCTCCTCTCAGCAAAGTCTACTTACTCACTGTTTGGACTCATATATTGGTGTTTATTCAATTTATTGGATTGGCACCCATACACTGTTCTTGTGTGAATTTGGGTTCGATCATACCTATTGGTGCTGGCTGCCTCTGTTTACGGACTGTTTTTGACCAAGCGCAAATTTTTATTGTTTGTTTTGTATCTTTATTATTAGCCAACAATATTACACAAAAATCTTCCCCTTTTTATAGGTTGTCCCTTCACAATATTTACAGTCTTCTGTTCTAATCTTACAACTTCTTCACAGAAATATTATATTTTTCTTTCAGTTCATTACCAGACGCCCCAGAACACTATCAGATTTGTCCTTCATTTCATCTGTGCAGTGGAGATTACCGCCTTGCTTCTTAACACTGTTCTATTCTTTACACAACAAATTATTTCCTCTGACATTTTAAATTTCTCCATTTAAAAGTCCTAATTAAAACTTCACACAGCAGCAATTTGTCTTTTTACTGTGGTAATTCATTAAACAGAGCTTTCATTGAGGAGCGTCCATAAAGGTCAGGGCTGAGCACAACCTTGCTTTATCGACAAAGCAACCAATAATACATTTAGTCCTAAGAGCAGCAAGACTACATAAAGCAATTTGTATCTATTAAAGCTGCACCGTGTAATGTGGGTTAACAAACCCCATGAACCTTAATCTGCTCTTTAAAAATAAATATAGATAACTTAACAGCTCCAAGGGCATTTTTCAACAGAAAGAGGTCAGTCCATAAATGCTGTTTAAACATGACTTGTGAAGATTTGGGCAGGGTTTATCCATTGATCTGAAAAAGACACTTTATAACAACTGATGCTCAGAAAATACAATTTTTAAACCCAGAGACTAGAGCATTGGTCTCCAAACTGCAGCCCTGGTGCCAGATGCGGCCCTTTGCTTGCCTTTATCCGGCCCTTGAGGCATTATTTCTGCCACTGACACCAAAAATGGGGCACTATTCCTCCCAACGACACTAACTGTTTATCCCCCGGGGCATTGTTTACTCCCACTGGGAACAGTCCGGCCCCCCTAAAGTTTGAAGGACAGTAAACTGGCCCTTTTTTTAGAAAGTTTGGAGACCCTTCGTCTAGAATATAAGAAATAGGCAGTACAAGGATAAAGTGGGGGTCAGCCTCTATGGGAAGTGAGGGAACTTTCCTCAGTGGGGGTACAGAAAAGTGGAACCCTAACAAGTATTCTAAGCTTCCGCCACTCTGTCCAGAACAAAAAACAAAATCATCTGCTGAAGTATCTTTTTTTGCAACTACTTCTTGCTTATATGTATGCACTTCTGTGATGGTTGCCTGGGATTCCTCAGGGTGGGTATTGTGATGGTAACAACAGTGAAACATGCATGCATAGTGTTTATTGAAACGGACACTTGTAGTCTCTATCAGATGCCTATGTGTCATTGGGAGAGAGGGAACGAATGTTGTCATCCTTAAACAGGACATGCCTGAACAAAGACCTTCACCGAAAGATCACAAGTTATTACGATTCATGAAACCTCAGGTATAAAAAGGCTGAAAAAAGGGATTCTATTATAACTTACCATAAAATCCTTTTCTCTAAGTTCACTGACAGACGCAACCCTTTATTAGACAAGTGGGGTTATGCACATCCTACCAGGAGTTGACTAGACAAATAGAAAGAAAGCAAGCTGGCCCCTCCCAGGGGGCCATCCTCTCTCTCCCATATAACCCCCCTGCTCTGTATAGCATATCAGTTCGTAACAAGCCGTACAAACACAACACAGAGGGGTGGGTGCTGCGTCTGTCAGTGTACTCAGAGAAAAGGATTTTACGGTAAGTTTTAATAAAATCCCTTTTTCTCTTACACTCACTGACAGACGCAGCCCTTCATTAGACAAGTGGGGATGTTCCAAAGCTGTGTCCGTTAAGAGGGGTGGGTAAAACAACAACAACTGTACCCAACAGAATCCTCTCAGGAGGCGCCAGGCGGTAGAAGCTTGATGGGAGGAAAGGCGTACAGGAGTCGATACTGACTCCAAGGCACTACCAGTGCGTCCGTGGTGGCCGCCAGCGGGTCTCTTGTCCTGCACACAAAGGTTTCCACCTTGTGATTGAACCGAGACGCCATGATGTCCACGTCTGGCGTGCCCCACTTGTGGCAAATCTGGCGGAACACTTCTGGATGTAGGGACCATTCCTCCTGATCCAGCATCTGGCGGCCGAGAAAGTCCACCTGCCAATTCTCTACGCCCGGAATGTAAATGGCGGAGATTGCCGGCACGTGAAGTTCTGCCCATCGCAGAATGAGAGCAGCTACTGCAGCCGCTGCCGAGCTCCTCGTTCCGCCCTGATGGTTCACATACGCTACCGCCGTGGCGTTGTCCAACTGAAC
Source organism: Glandirana rugosa (assembly GCA_018402905.1). Lineage (NCBI taxonomy): Eukaryota > Metazoa > Chordata > Amphibia > Anura > Ranidae > Glandirana > Glandirana rugosa. The sequence continues at coordinate 2,898,567 of BLSH010532626.1, read as the reverse complement.
CCGAATCGGGAGGCCGCGCAACCTTACCGTCCAGTGGGAGAGGCAGAGCCTGATCGCCCGCAATTCCAGCACATTGAACGGAAGGCAGGATTCCTGCGCCAACCAGCGGCCCTGAGCAGCCAGCTGCCCCAGGACCCCAGCCGATAGGCTGGCGTCCGTCGTGACTATCGACCAATCCAGGGGAAGAAATTACTTCCCCAACGTCACGGCCGAAGCCACCAGGTCAATGATCCCCTGGTCTGATGATCCAATCTGATCAGCCGGTCCAGGGACAGCGGAGACCTGTCCCACCGTGACAGAATCACTCGCTGAAGGAGCCGAGTGTGACTCTGGGCGTAAGGTACCGCCTCCAAGGCTGAAACCATGAGCCCTAACACCCGCATACAGAACCGTAAGAAAGACCACCGGCATGACAGCAGGGTTCGCACCGCTGCATGCAGTGTCAGCAACTTGGCCGGAGGTAAGAACACCTTCGTATGCTCCGTGTCCAGAATCAGACCCAGATATTCCAGGCGACAGGACGGGGTCAATGTCGACTTCTGCAGATTGATCAGCCAGCCACAGTCCTTCAATGAGGCCATGGTGATAGCCACGTTCTCCTCCAGAGCCGAAGCAGACTCCGCTCTCAGGAGCAGGTCGTCGAGGTATGCTACCACCGCAATGCCTCTCTGCCTCAACAGCGCCAACACCGGAGCCACCAGCTTGGTGAAAACCGACGCCAGACCGAAGGGAAGTGCCACGAATTGGTAGTGCAGATCTCCCACTGCAAAACGCAGAAAGCGCTGGTGCTGGAGACAAATGGGAACGTGGAGGTACGCATCCCTGATATCCAGAGACGCCATGAAGTCCCCTTGGTGTAGGGCGGCCACGACCGAACGGACAGATTCCATTCTGAATTTTCGCGCCCTCATAAAGTGATTTAGCGCTTTTAGGTCCAGAACCGGCCTGACCCCGCCCTTTTTGGGATCCTCAAACAGGTTGGAGTAGAAGCCGCGGAATCTTTCCAGCGGAGGTACTGGCACAATCACCCCTTGTTCGGAGAGAGCCTGAACAGCCCCTAAGAAAGCCTCTCGACGCCCCTGAGGGAGTCTCAAGTTTGATGGGAAGAACCTGTCTGGGGGTAGAGTGCTGAACTCTATCCTGTACCCAGAGGACACCACTTCCTGCACCCACCGGTCGGGAATGCGGGCAGTCCACCTGTCTGCGAACCACAGAAGACAGCCCCCCACCCGAGAATCGGGTGGGGGGCAACCCATCATGCGGAGGCAGATTCAACCTGTCTTTTCGCTCTTGTGTTGCCAGGGTCGCTTACAGGCCCCCGCGGCAGACTTGCCGGGCCTCGACCCCTTGCCCGCTGCACCGGGGGCACGAAAAAACCTCTTCTGACCAGAAGGATTAGGATCCTGCTTGCGGCGGAACTCACGCCGCCTGGGCTCCGGAAGAAAAGTACTCTTCCCTCCAGTGAAATCCTTAATGATTTCATCCAACTACGCCCCAAAGAGCCAACTGCCCTGAAAGGGGAGATCAGTCAGGCCCTTGTTAGACATGTGATCACCCAAACACGAGCGCAACCAGAATACCCGCCTGATATGACTGCGAAAACAGACATTTTAGACAACATGGGAAGCAGGTCCAGAGCTGCGTCACACAGGTACCGAAGCCCCTGAAACACATGGCCAGCTCTCTGCGACGCCTCAAGCAACATACCGCAGTTCAAGTCATTCTGCAACTCCGTCATACACTCAGACAGAGATTGGGCCGCCATGGCCGATGCCAGGGCCAGCCGCATGGCTGAGCCTGTCAGCAGAAAAAGTGCTTTGGACACCGCCTCCATCCGCCTATCAGCTGGGTCCTTTAAAGAGGGAGACCCCCTCAAGGGAATGGTCGTAGCCTTATTCAGGCATGCCACCGGAGGGTCCACTGCGGGGGATGCCCACTTCTTCACAAAGCTATCCTCAAATAGATAACATATAGCGAAGCGTCTCAGCAGGGCAAAGGAATTCTGCGGACCTCTAGTTTTCATTTATTCCAGTTCCTTATATGCTATTGGTCATATCACCTGACGCTCACTTTATATTTTGCGTATTATCTCCCTCACCGATCTTAGTTTGTATACATGAGTCTATACAGCATTAGTATTTATCATTGTTTCTCATCATTATTATTCCATTCTTATCCCACATGTTCCTTTGATCTCATTATATATACGTATTATCCACATATATATTTTATACCCTCATTGCTGGGTTATACGTCCAATATTCCATTGCACTACTTGTTGATACATAATTTACAGTTGAAAAATATTTTTAAAATATTTTATATATTTTTATTATTTTAATATATGTGATATATTATATATGTTTCTTTCAGGGCCGGAGAGATTATCTGCTAACGACGGCTAAATATTATGATTAGCTGCCCTCATTGCTGACACCGGTCCTAATACGTCGCTATTATATGGTGAACGTTAGTCCTTTATATATATTATTTACATGTATTTTACATATCCATTTAAATTTGTACATATGTTTTTTACCTTCTGTTTTGGATCATACATTTTATCATATTTTAATAATTGTATTAGTAGATTTGAGGCATTATGTATTCACCAACAGTTGATCATTGAATGGGCTTAGAAAAAATGGCAGTGCGGGGACTCCCGGCATCGCGGTCCCGTTCATCTGTTTCACCACTTTTTTGGACATGTAACAGTATTTAAATGAAGTATTACATGTTCGATCTATTTGCCTATTATGGGCATATATGGGGATATACCGATATAGAGTACGTTTGGTACATTTATCAACACGTACGGAGGTCCACATTAAACACACTGAATAGGACTTCAATAAAATGGCCGCTATAAAAACAATACTATAACCCAGGGAAAATGGCTGAAATGGGTGGTTCCAATGTGTTCCTTGAGCTATTTAAGCAACCAACGTCACCTTAGGTCTACACCCTTGATAAAGTCACGTGACAGTGACGCAACACGTCGGGAGACACGAGGTGACGTCACTTCCGGGCACGGCCGATCACGGAAGTTCCTACACATAGAAATCGCTGTTTATTGGGGACACAAGGGATGCTGATAAGAGCTATTTTTAATGTAAGTTGGTACGTTTTTTCTTAATAAATGTTTGGGATATACTACACCATGAGGAGTTTTTTATCTTTCATTCCATGAATTGCGAAATGGAGCCCTGACCACTTGAGTATAATGGATTATTAAGGAGATTGTATCTTCCTCCCCCTGTTTAAGGGGTTTGATATTTCTATTACTGGACATCTGGGGGATACCAACAGGAAACCGGAGGAGTACTGTTTTAATTCCCACATTCTAAGAGGATTGCCTATTCTGTTATTGCATTTGATATGCAGACAGGTGCATCCCCAAGGGGGTGTAAGGTGAGCAGTCATCGGGTGGCAGTTGAGGATAGATCACTTTATACACATATATAGATCTCTTGCCCAAAGGAGGAAACAGACACAGAGGAAATTGCCTATATTGATCAAGGACTGGTCGTTTGATTGGAATAGTGTGTTCCACTCAGTGGAAAGTAACTCCTAAGAGACTATATATGTGCACCCTGCACCCTTGCAGTGTTGCACGTTTTGAAGCACTTTATTGATTATTGATTTATGTTTTGAAAGCACTATCTATTTAAAGTTGTCTTGCTTACCTTGCACGTTGTCACTTTGCACAATTTGATGCACTTTATATGTATTTTCATTCATAGGATTATGAACACTATAACGGAAAATTGTTATCAAATACTTACCGTAATTTTCCTTTCCTGGCTCTGCCCCATGGCAGCACACCTCGGGTCAACCCCCGCCCCCTTGACCCCGTATAGGACATCCCTTAGCAGAGCATAAAAGGACAGCAGTACCTGGAGACGGTGTTTTGTAACTAGCTTGCGACGGACCCGGGTGGGAATGTGCTGCCATGGGGCAGAGCCAGGAAAGGAAAATTACGGTAAGTATTTGATAACAATTTTCCGTTTTCCTGGCTCAGCCCCATGTCAGCACACCTCGGGATTTAACTAGCATACAATATGGGAGGGCAAGATAAACTGCAAGAATAGACACCAGGTGCTGCTCAGAAAAAATTTGACACCCAGAAAGAACAGAGGATAATACTCCTAGATGAAATGGAGAGTAAGACAACGTGTCCCTCCTATTTGGAAGACCCAAGGGAAGGGTCTGCCCAGGTCTCGTATTGGTTACGAAGATATGCAAAAGTTACTGTATGCCAAAGAGTGAGGACACGTTTGAGCCTACCTCCTGCTTAATTCCCCGTCTACGATTACTTGCATCTGATTCGCTCGTTCCACCGGGGAACAGAGGATTCCATCCTCAATCCTGCAAGGTCTTCTATTTCCTAGCATACTTGAAGTTTGGAGTATGTCTGTGTCCTGAACAGGGTTTAACCCTAAAAGTGAGGTCTCCAGATGAGTCTTTTACCTCTTGATCTTCAGCATCTAGGAATACCTTGTGTAAGTTTGGATGATACTGTTGACCACACTGTGTGAGGCTTTAGACTACATGAAGGTGAATAAGAGGACCCTGACTCCGCACTGTACCTGAGGATATCCTGGCCTGCAGGCCACTATTATCCTTCTTGCTACTGGATCAATGTGGACCCTGATAAGGAGCCTGGAGACCGAGATGGATGTACCCCTTTGCTGATCGGCAGTCCCTGTTGGGTGCTGGTGGTTCTACTACTTCCCCTTCAGGGAAGCCATCCTGGTTGATTTCAGGTTGATATCCTGATAGCCTTCTTTGTTGTAGAGAATGACTTGGACTGGCTTTTGGTTTCAACCCCCAACGGCTTGTATCTTACGGTGTTTGACCGGAAGTTTCTAGGAAATCAAACCCCAAAAAGGGAGATTCCTGATAACAGTTGACTCGTTTGCCTCCCTTCTTGACAGTGAAGATAGGCTCTTGCTGTTCTGCTTTGTTTCACGGATAGCTGAAGCTCCTTCTGTTGCGCTTTCTGAGCAACTTCCACTTACAGACCATTGCCACTCTGATCTCGTTCTTCCTTGGCATGGTTACCCAACAAGTAACTAGACTGGTATGCCAGGTAGCCGTACAGCTGAAAGACCCGACTGGCTTGGCCACTATCCAGGTCTCCCTCGTGGAGTCACTTACTCCTGGTGCGGGAAGCAAGGCTTTCCATGTTATAGACCCTGCTAGTTCTATATCTTCCAGTGAGACTCCGAATCCTCTGGATTACTATACACTCCCTCTCTGGCCTCCTGAGACCAGGGGATGGTGAAAGTTAAGTGCACGTGAGGTGTGCGAACATTTCCACCATCTGCACACTATTCATGTGATGCATTTTTTTTTTTTTTTTGTCAGGCCTGAAGAGAGTGTTGAGGCAGCCAACTGTGCGCCAGCAAGAGCACCAGTAGCCCTTTGTTTTGCCACACAACCTCTACTGGACGTGAGGTTCTGAAACTGCCTTGAATATGTGGCAAGGCTAACCTTTATCTAATGAACTCACAGTGACATACTCACACAGCCCAGCGACGGTACCTGCAGGAACATGGATCTGCCAAAGTGTGTATCTCCCCATCTGTTGGGTCTCTTGCGAACCTGCCATCTCACCTGATGGCTTGACTACTTGTCATGGTTCTATCTGATGAACTCGGTTCTTCATCCCTCTTTATGCTTAAAATCAAAACCCTTGCCTTTGGCTAAGAATATTGGAGAGCAGACTCCTTGACCTGTTCTTCTTAAATAGGTGGTCTACCAATGAACCAGATGTGGTGCTGCTTGACTCCAGCATTGTCTGCTCTAGGGAGTCTAAGAGGGAATGAAATGTGTTGGCGGGGAACAAGGTACATGCCAACGGCCCTATACCTGCACAGGATCTCCCAATGTTAATTTAGGTAAGACCTTAAATCTTGTTCCATAATGTAGGGACGCAGCCCACCTCTCTACCCGAAGTGGACTGTTCGAGATTCACACCCAGAACCTCAGAGCTGGTAGACAGAAGTGCTATTCCTGTGCGCCCCGTGCTGTCATTTCCGAACTTACATATAATCTCGTTGACCGCCCCCTACTGGGTTACCATGGTCGAATAGACTCTGTTGCTCCCCGAAAGGAGAGAACTCGGCTTTAGCATCAGATAATGATTATGGTTCCTTCCATTATCCTCTATGTTTACCCAGGATTAACCTGTCACTCCACCTTTGTTACTTTGCTTATCCTTCTGGTCATTGGCGATTCACCTTTTGAGAGAGGTATGTGTCGTCTTGTGGGATCACTCATCCGGGTCCTTCCTTGGTATTAGTAATAGACTACGATTTCGGCTCAAGAGAGGAAAGCCCCTCGTTGTCTCAGATAAGCTGGTACCATTGGGTCATCCCCCGCCAGTTGCTCTAATATACATTCAAGCCTTTACTGTCGTGCCCCGCGTGTCCTTATCGTGAAGACAGATGGTCGAGACTCCAAGACCCACACTTAGAGCTTGTCAGGTGAAGCCCATCTCTCCACCCGACGCAGGGATGTAATACCTTGTTCTAAATTCCAGAATGGATTTAATTGTAACCCTCTAGGACACGTCCATATCCCGGCAACCGTACATGGAACAAGGGGCGGTTGTGTAAAGTAAGG
>BLSH010532626.1:2871429-2886891 GCA_018402905.1 Glandirana rugosa | reverse complement strand
GTTGGTGGTGTATGTCTTTGTTCAACTATGTGGTCGGGGTAAGTAGGGTCTGGTATTCCTGGGAGTTTTTAAAGGTGATCCACGGTTCCCATGTCACTATGAATTGTGTGGGGTTGTCTTGGGCGATACAAATCAGTTCTTCTATCTCCGCTACCCTGCTGACTCTGTGGAACCAATCTTTCAACCCGGGTACATTGGTGGATCTCCAATGTACTGGAACGCACATCCGTGCGGCATTGATGAGGTGTATGGCTAGAGATTTTTTATAGCATTTGGTCTGTGTTTTAGTCAGGTGGAGCAGAAATTGCCCCGGTGTAAAGTCGATCGGAATTGTGGAGACTTGTGTAATTATTTTATGTACCTTCCTCCAGTATGGCTGGAGGGACACGCAGTCCCACCACATATGGAGGAAGGTGCCTCTTTCCTGTCTGCACCTCCAACATTGATCAGGGACAGTTGGGGAGAATTTGTGAACAACCTCAGGGGTTCTGTACCAGCGGGATTTTAGCTTGTAGCTGTTCTCCTGAACCGAGACGTTTTGAGACCCTTTGTGTATGAAAAAGTTTATTTTGTCCCAGCTTCCGTTTGAAATGTCCAATCCCAGAGCTGTTTCCCAGTAGGATCGCTCTGATTTCGTGGCCTTCAGGGGGTCATCGAGCATTGAAGCGTACAGGAGGGAGATTACATGGCTTCGGGGTGTCTCATCAGCACAGGCTGACTCAAAGGTTGTCAGGTTTCGCGTCAGGTCCCCTTTACGAGTCAGGTTCATAATGTAGTGCCGGATCTGGATGTATGACCAGAATGGGATTTGGCCCGTGTTAGAGTGTTCCGCTAGCTCTGCTTGTGTCATTAGTCATCCGTCTCTATGGACATGTTTAGCTAGGAGATCTCAGTGTGGCCATTCCATCCGCAGAAATGTCTGGGAGAGCCCCGGGGTGAAGTCTGGGTTGTGTTTAATAGGAGTAAGTGGGCCTATGCGCGCTGAGATGGAGTATGTGGAACAGGCTCTGTCAAAGGCTTGGAGAGTGGGGCCGATTGTTGGGTGTTCCGGGATCCTCTGTGTGAAGGATCTCTCTCGCAGCCAGGGAGACTTGCTTAAGTTGGTGTCTGCTATCAGCTCTTCCAGCTGTACCCAGCTCTTTCGGCTGGCGTGGGCATTCCAGTCGACAATGCGAGCTAGATGTGCCGCCCAATAATACTTCTGTATGTCTGGGAGTCCAATACCTCCCTTGAGCTTAGGTAATACTAATCTATTCCATCCTATTCTGGCTGGTTTATTTTGCCATATAAATGTCCTACAGATGGACCTGTACATGGCAAAGAAGGAGGGGGGAAGGCGTATTGGGACGGCTTGTAGTTTATATAAGAGGCGGTGAAGCACCGTCATTTTAATGACGGACGCTCTCCCGAACCATGAAATTTGGGATTTTCCCCACCTAAGGGTGTCTTGTTTGATAGCCTGCAGTTCCTTCAAAAAGTTCCTCTGGTAGAGCTCTGACTGGTTTGCTGGTAGTTGGATACCCAGGTACGGGATTGCATCACTCTTCCAGCGAAATGGGAAATTGTCTTGGCAATGTTTCGCTAGAGTCGGTGGTAGGGAGACGTTTAGTGCAAAGGATTTTGAGTAGTTAAGTTTTAGATTTGAAATGTCTTTGAATTGTTCAAAAATTTGCAGTAGATTGGGCAGAGTTGTTAACGGGGCAGTAAGGAAAAGCAGGATGTCGTCTGCAAAGGCCGCAATCTTATATTCTCGGTCCTGGACCTTCACCCCTTTAATGTCAGGGTTGGCTCTTATGCAACGCAGCAGGGGTTCAAGTGTGAGGATGTATAGCAAGGGGGATAGAGGACATCCCTGTCTAGTGCCGTTGTGGATGGAGAAGGCGTCCGACAGGTGGCCATTAACTTTCACTCTAGCGCTAGGGTTCGCGTAGAGTGACATGATTAACGCGAGCATGCGGGGTCCAAGTCCCAAGGAGTGTAGAACCGCCTCCATGTAGTCCCAGGCCACTCTGTCGAATGCCTTCTCCGCGTCCACCGACAGAAAAAATCCCTCTTGTTTACGTGCTGAGAGCCAGTACTGAAGGTTCAGTGCTTTTACGGTATTGTCCCTGGCCTCTCGCCCAGGGACAAACCCTGTTTGGTCTAGGTAAATCCAGGATGGTATATGTTCCGATAGTCGCGTCGCCAGGATTTTAGCGAAAAGTTTGACATCAGTATTTAAAAGTGAAATGGGACGGTAGCTAGATACGTTTGTGGGGTCTTTCTCTTCCTTTGGTACGACTGCTATGTATGCTTCCAAGAGGTGGGGAGAGTTGTTAGATATGGTGCTTAAGGAGTTGAATGCCTTAAGGAATCTAGGAGATAATATTTCTAGGAACGTTCTGTAATAGGCAGTCGTGAAGCCGTCTGGGCCAGGGCTTTTGCCCGGTTTTGTGCTTTTTAGCGCAATATGAAGTTCCTCTGCTGTCAGGGGAGAGTCGAGGGCTTCTGTTTCGTCTGCTGTCAAAGTCGTGGGGCTGTACTGTTGCAAGAAGGTCCTAATTATGTCTAGACGTTTTGGAATTTCTGGCGTGTCAGGTTTATTTTTATGAATGTTGTAGAGGTTCTCGTAGAAGGTCCGGAATTGCTTGGCTATCGCTTCGTTACTGGAGTGTGTTTTTGAGGAAGAGTCAGTGATGTGATGTATTGTGGTTGCCAATTTGCGTTGTTGCGTCGCCCTGGCTAAAAGTCTACCTGGCTTATTGCCCTGTTCATAAAACAGCCGGTTGGTGAGGGTCATTCGTCGTCTAGCTTTTCGATATAGTTCGTCTGTCAGGAGTGCGCGGGTGTCTGCTAATTCCTGTGCTGTTTGGGTTGCGAGGGATTGTTTATGTTTGTTTTATAATTCTCGGATTTTGGATGTGAGGTCGTTTACCGCTGCTAAGTGTTCTCTTTTCTTTTGTGCAGCTATGGGAGGAGCATGCCCCTAATGACACACTTATGCGCTTCCCACTGGGACATTGGGGATACGTCAGGGGTATTGTTCCTTTGAAAGTATTCAGTTAGCTCTTGTTTTATACGCATCGAGTTGCTAAGGTCTGTGAGGAGGCTCGTGTCCAACCTCCAGAGCTTCGTGAAAGAGCATGTGGTTGGGAATACTAGGGTAGCCGTAATGGGGTTGTGGTCTGAAAGGCATTGCGCCTCTATTGTGGCTTGTTGGAGATATTGTAGATCTGATTGTTGTACAAATAGATAATCTATTCTCGAGTATCGCTGGTGTGGTGCTGAGTAAAATGTATAGTCGCGGTCTCGTGGGTGTAGTGTTCTCCATGAGTCGTGAAGGGTAAGGGAAGCGAGTTGGCGTTTTATTTGTCTGAGTGCAGCGTAGGATAGGGTTGTGGCGCCTGAGGATGTGTCCGTCAGTGGGTCTAGCGGAATGTTGAGGTCCCCCCCTAGGATCAAAAGGCCTTTTTTGAAGAGCGCAAGTTTCTCGAGGGTTACCCTGAGGAAAGTCACCTGTTTAGCGTTGGGGCAATAGATATTTGCTAACGTGATCAGTTTTTTGTTCCATTCACCTTTCAGGAAGGCAAATCTGCCTTCTGGATCAAGCATTTGGTCCGTAACGTTAAAGTTGAAGGATTTTGAGAGTAAAATCGACACTCCTTTAGTCTTGGAGTCCTGGCAGGTTGAGTGATATGCCTTGGGGAATCTATGATTTTGGAATCGGGGGGTTTTGTTTGTCTGAAAGTGTGTTTCCTGCAAGAAGAGGGCCTGGACTCGCAGTCTGTGTGCTTCTGCTAGAACGCTGCTCCTTTTCTCTGGAACGTTCAGCCCTTTGACGTTGTAGGAAAACACCTTCAGAGAAGTGGGGATGGATCGTCTTGGAGGATTCATCATTACTTGTTGGTCCGAGGATATTTTTGAGGAATTGTTTGGGAGGGGGTAGGGGGGGGAGGAGGGCCGGGGGTGCAGTCGTTAGGGGGTATACAAGGGTGATATCAATAGCACTATGGGTCAAGTACAATACCAAGTGTCGGGAGATGAGTGGACTGGGGTTGTGAGGGGTGGAAGCCTGGGTATCAGTGACCTTATACGGGCTGTGCCGTAAGTAGTGGTTCTTGAAAACTGGAGCCTCTAACTGAGGGAGGCGCTCAGATTCGAGCTAATGTCCGGAGGCGGGAGCAGTCCTGCTTTCTCGCCTAGTGGGGGAAGGGAAGTAGTGGGGATATGCCGGTAGATTCAAGGTAAGCCTGTTACCTCGAGGGTGGGTAGTGTGCTAACACCGAGATAGTACTGGGCTATGGTCGCCCAGGCTGTCTGTGATTGTATTTTCGGTAATATTCAGTAAGGACCAACTGTTGCAAGATAGTGGGTAGTAAGTAAGAAGTAACAAGTAATAAGTAAAAAGTACCAAGTAAGGCGGGGATAACGGTATAAACAAGGTTAAGGTTAACAATGATGGCAATGTGATCGTAGCATTTCCGGCCCCCGGGCCGGGTCGGCGAGACGTCCCACCGGGACCCCGTCTCGCTTCTCCGGCCCAGGCCAGACCGCAATGCTCCACGGAGGCAAGCCTGCGGCAGCGGCCCCTGAATTGGTCTCCCTCTCCAAGCGCGCCCCCCGGAGACACACGACTATTGTCAGTGCCATCCGCCATTCTAGCCACCTTACCTGACATGCAGAAAAAAATTCACTGACACCCCCACAATACAGCCTCACCGACACCCCACAGAGCCAGGGAGAACCCAGGAGGACTGCACCCACCGCTCCCAGCACCCCAGGGAGAGCCCAGCTATACTTGCTGTTTGTAGCCCCACAAGCGCTGCGTCCCAGTAGGAGTGCTTAGTGACCGCCAGTCATAGAGCCTGCACCGCCTGTTAGGAAAAGACTGTGCTAAGGGTTAATGCATTTGGTTGTGCTTTCCTCTATTTCCTGGAGCAGCAGCTCTATTTAAACTTCCTGCTTCCTGTAGCAAATGCTGTCCGTTCTATAGCGTGTGAGTGTTCCTGAGTAGTCTGTATCCTGATTTTCTGTTCCTGTGACCCGGCTTGTTTCTGACGTTGATTGATCTCCACCTGTACCGACCCCCAGCTTGCCCACGACCATTCTCCTGCCTGATCCTTGTGTACTTCACCTGCCTGCCTGTTGACGACCTTGCCTGCATCTGACGACCCCTCTGCCTACTCCACCTGTACCGCTTTGCCAGCCCGTTGACGACCTCAGCTTGCACCACCACTCTACTAGTGCACGAGCCGCAACTGGACCCTTCACACCATCACCAGTGATCCTGTCCGACCCTCGTGCCCCCCTGTGCTCCCGAACCTCCTGTCTGCTCTACCAGGGGTTCCCGAACCAGGGCCGTAAGAGTGGTTGCTCCCTGCACAAGACAGACTCCACCACCAGGTGCGTGACACCGCCTGTGTAATCCACGCTGTCCCAGGATGAAAAGAGGAAGCAAAACGGCAGCAGCATGTTTTTCTTTCCAGGGACATCCAACATGGCTGCCGAGCGGTCACTAGAGGCCAAGCCTGTAATACAGGCTGCGACTACGGCAAAATGGCCGCCGCTCAGCACTAGAGGGAAAACCCCAGGAAAATGGCCGCTGCTACGGCAAAATGGCGGCGATGCAGAAGTGCGGGGTGCGGGGAGGGGGGGGAGGGAGGCGAGAACACCCAGGGGGGACACTAGCCCAACAAAACACCCTCCACCGGCTGGCTGAAATCGCTAAAATCGCCCAGCCCCCCCCCTCCGCGCCCCTAGGGGGGGAGAGAGGGGGTCACTCACCAGTTCGACGGGCTTAGCGGGTAGCCACCCGGGTGCAGACCTTCCCCCAACTCCGGAGACAGGAACCAGGTCCGGTCACCGGGCGCAAGTGGGAATCACCCACTGGCCGCCCGCACGGAACGGGTACGATGTGGCGAGCCCCGCCAAGGCTAGGGCTAGGTCGCATCGGTCGGCCGCGCTGGGGAAAGTGCAGGATTCTAGCTATCCTCTATGCCCCAGCCGGCTTCTTGATAGCAGTTTTCATCAGATAGCTTGAAAAAAATAAAAAAGCGGTAGCAAAAAAATTAACCGCAGGTCCCACAAGGGAGCCAGGTCTAACTCCTTGCACTAGGCATAGAAAACGGATATGCTATACAGAGCAGGGGAGATATATGGAAGAGAGAGGAGGGCCCCCTGGGAGGGGCCAGCTTGCTTTCTATTTGCCTAGTCAACTCCTGGTAGGATGTGCATATAACCCCACTTGTCTAATGAAGGGCTGCGTCTGTCAGTTAACGTAAGAGAAATTACTTTTGCAATGACATCAACATATTAAAGTTTTATAAAAATGATTTTAAGGTGAAAGCCTTGCGAGCTGTTATGTAAAAAATAATATTGCTAAGTTGTGAATCGACCACATCTAACACACTCTCATATATATGTTATATAAAATATTATATCCAACTAGTGCTGCGCTTTAAAATTTGAAACCTTATACTGTGCAATATATTGGATAATATTCTACATAAAAAATGTATACATAAAAATAGTACCAAAATCACATCAGTGTGCAGTCAAATAATAATACATTGAAATCACAGTCCAGTGATGTTATTGTTAAATTCCTCTTCAATCACTTGTTATGTGTAATTCACCACTCAGTGAACTCAGTGCCAATGATACTTAAAGTGACATGGGCACTCTCCACCAGATGTACTCCCACCTAGGATATATGACCATACAATTAAGTAAGTTCACTAAACGCTTGTGTCCCCCAGTGTGGACTCAATAGAACATTCCTGGATCAATGGATTTCCTAGATGCTTCTTAGTACCTCCATGTAGAAGTATAACTCCTCTCGATACCTCTACTCAGCTGCACATAGAGAAAGAGAAACCACCATACATAGTGCTTTGTACTTCAAAACAACAAGCACTGTGGATTGTGATTTCAATGTATTATTATTGGACTGCACACTGATGTGATTTTTGGACTGTTTTTATGCATAAATTGTTATGCAACATATTGTTCAATATATTGCACAGTATAAGGTTTCAACTTGTGAAGAGTGAGACTAGTTCGATATAATATCAAATGGTTTGCTTGCACAGCTAACGACAAACCATGATTAAGACTGCATAAAAAGCATGGCTGCAACGCACAGTGACAACTAAATACAAGTAAGATATCTGTGATAATTAGAGAGCTAAGATTGGGAATTTTATGCATAGGATAAATACTGAAGATATTTAATAAAACTAATAGCATTTACATTTGCATCATGCATAGTTAGTCTTTCAAGATGGTGTAGGTTTCCTTGGCACTAAACATGTAGCCCAAAGGCAGTTTGGTATTTTTCTGGCCTTGAACACTCAAAGATATTTTAAGTCAGGCTTTATGTCTCAAGCTGGCCATATCGAATAACTGTTTGTACGAAAATTCGTAAAAAGTCTGAGTACATTTAAATGGTTTTAATGTCGTTCAAAAGTACTTCAAAAATTTGTTTTCTTTAATGCTGGGTTTACACTTGTCCGACAAACGGACCGACATTGTGAGCACAAGTCGCATTACGTCACAAAAACAATGTTTCCCTATGAGAGCCGCCTTAACTGGTCCGACACAAGTCGGTCCGACTTTGAAAAAGGTTCCTGTACTACTTTGGTCCGACTTTGGTCCTACTTCAGCCCATTGAATATCATTGAAGTAGGATCAAAGTCGAATCCTTGTTCTAACCATCCGACTTGTGACATCCGACTTGGTGATAACAGCAGCAGTAAAAGGAATTTATCTCACACTGGGATTGTTTTGATTGGTGAAAGGACAAGTCACTATCTCAAAGTGGGAGCAAAATCTTATCTTGTTCATTCAAGTTGGATGGAAGTAGGACCAAAGTAGGACAGAAGTAGGACCGACGTTGCAGGGCAAAGTAGGATCAAAAGTCTGACCGTTTTTGTGTCGGATAGTGTGAACCCAGCCTTAACGTTCGATTTCAAAAGGAATGAACTGAACAAAAACGACCACACCTGCTCCTTGGAATTTTCTCATTACTGTGTTTGAAAATGAATGTCGATTTGACCCCAATAAGGATTAGAAAATCTCTTAAAATGAAATATTTCAACCAAAATTCTACTAGTGTATGGCCAGCTTCAGGCACAATCAAACTAAAATAATAAGAAAAACAAGCTTCACCAAGTCACACATACAACACATCCCATTATTGCAAATGCACATAGATCTAAGCCAATCAATTCAATAATTACTCGGCTCTTGAAAAGGCATTAGATTTGTTTTTGCTTTCATCTTCTCCTATTATGAGTATAATGGGTTATAAATCAAGTATCAATCTTTGAATGATGTGGGAGAAGGAGGAAAGGGAAAGAAAAAAAAAAAAACTCATGAAGGGTTGCAGATTACTGGAAACATAAAAAGAAGCTAAAAAGAGAATGCTAAAGAGATGTCCAACAGGGTTATTTGATTATAAGCCCAGTGTTACAAAGGGCAGTTTGAAATGTTCAGAGCCTCAAATAGAAATAATTTACATTTATATAGCATTTTACATGTGTCTGAATTCTTTACAGTACTTTAAAAAACACAGAGCCATACTAAGAAGTATTCTTGGTTTTCATGAGATCAGTTGCAGGGTGCACCTGCGTGCAGCTAATTATAAAGCCCTGCTTTTTATTTCTGTGGCCTGCAAAACAGGAAAATATAGATCGGTGACCCCCAATATTTATAAACCAATCTGTATTTCAGTATCTACAATTTACAAATTTTTATCTTTAGAGAACATTACCCTCAATAAAACATTGAAAAAAGGATAGCCCCCACCGAAAAAAATAGTATTTCAAAAGATTTGAGGTGCAAGTTTCCTAATCCACCAGCTGCTTGCTGGACACTTTCTCCAGCAATGAGAACTCCCTGTAGGAGTCTGCTGCTATTGCTATATTGTTCATCTCCAGTTTAAATGAGGTAACCTCTCCTACACCTCCCTATGAACTATCCACTCATACTGTGTTGAGAAAATGGGGTATGAGAGAATTTATGGGAATTCAACAGCGGCATCTGATTACCTCATTCTCCCTGAATCCAAATCAGATGATGGGGAAGGGGGTAGGGAGAAACAGCAAATGTCAGAACAAAAAAAACTTTCCCCTTCCCAAATTAGATAAAAAACTCTATGATTAAGATTTTTGTGCTCAGTTTATAACTTTAACCTACAAGCATTCTCATAGGTGATCCAAAGTGTTTCATGTAGAAAATACACTAAAGATAATTTGGTATAAAAAAAAAAAAAACAACATACAGAGAAGATGGTTTACCACTTTCTAAACCAATTTTACATAGTTCTTTTATACACATTTTTACTCACAAACAGTAAAACCAAGATTTACTTACCGGTAAAACTACTTTTTGCAAATTACAGTCCTTTTCCAATAACTCGTACACATGCTTTGTTATGATCTGCAAAAGGAAAATCATATATATAGCTTAATGCTCCGTTACACACTTGGTTATTATTAGCTGTCAACAAACCCTGTACAGTTTATTATTCTTCTGCTTTAACCAATAGACAGCCTTTCAGGAAACAGATTTAAGTAGCAAGGACAGTATATAGCATACAAAACAAAGTAAAATGTACTTTTCATTTTACATACGCCACAATGGGTTACATTATCGATGAGTATGTACAGTATAAGTTAATTCAATAAGTGAGAATACAAAAACTATGATTAAACTTGGCAGTCAACCACTACCTTAGTTTTATACATATTTTAGCATGTGTTTTTCCAAGCACAGGCTACCAAACACTGCCCTGACATTAGTCTTCTCAGGGCACCTAAAGGGTCACAGAGTTGGAAAAAAAAATGCTAAGCATTTGTGCAAAAGCAACTTGCTTTCAGGTGCATTCAACTTTAATCTTGTTTCCTTATAATGAAAGTAACTTATGCTAAATATTAGAGAAATGATAAATGATAAAATCTCTTTGTTGCACCCCCAGGTGAAGTGGGTCTTCCTGCATGGAGCCACATATGCGCACACTTGTGTTTATGCTGGGAGCATGCTGTCACAGGCAGCTCCAGGTGTCATACAAATGAATGATCAGGAGGTGGGAGGACTGCCTCTCGATCACATGCTCATAGTGATTGGCTATCACAGTGATCAGTCACTGTACAGGCCACCCCTGTACACTGTCTCTTCTTGAATAGAGAAGCAAGTACTATATATTAACTCATAAGCCTTAAAAAAGTCCATTAGATGATCGATCAAGCTTAAGCAGCGCTCTTTGGTGTATTATATACCTGATAGCACACAATCTAAAATTGATACTCTTTAAAATAAGTCTATGAGTGCACCCTGTAACAGGTGAGTCCAGCTAGCACGTTAATCCACGTTCCTTTGGAGGCTTGTCAAATGTATAACTATATGACACCTTCACCGCACCTCGTGATCCCACTCCCCTCAGAGTATACACTCACCAGATGCATCTATAAAACGCGCCTTTGGGTATATTTCCTTGTTAACAGGTGAATCCAGTTACCAGAATAAAGCAATTTTCCGCAGCTAGTATCCTGGATAAATGATCTTTCAGCTTATCCGGACAAACATGCTCCAACACCACCTCCAATCTCGTTAGTTCATAAC
The DNA here is from genome assembly GCA_018402905.1 of Glandirana rugosa. Lineage (NCBI taxonomy): Eukaryota > Metazoa > Chordata > Amphibia > Anura > Ranidae > Glandirana > Glandirana rugosa. Next base: position 2,876,289 of record BLSH010532626.1, on the reverse strand, counting down.
ATGAGAAAAGAAACAGACCTCATTGCGTGACCCTGTTAAGCATTTAATTTCAAACAAATATCCCTCTTCTCACATTGCACTTACAAAAAACATTGAAAACAAGCGTCCGAAGGTAAAAGGTAATAGGCCTATTGAGAAAGACAGAATGTCGAACTCGAACTCCACCCGGGTTTCACTACAAACGCTAAGCAGAGGCTTGGTGAGAGATGTACCATGCTGTACAATCTATTAAGGTTTTACCTTTGGACACGTTTTTAATGAGCAATGTGTGTTACCAAAAAATGTGGTATTTTTTTTTACCAAAAATATGTAGAAGAATACATATCGGCCTAAACTGAGGAATAAATTTGTGGGGTTTTTTTTGGATATTAATTATAGCAAAAAGTAAAAAAAAAAGTTTTTTTTTTCAAAATTGTCGCTCTTTGTTTATAAAGATATAAAATTAACAGCAGAGGTGATCAAACACCACCAAAAGAAAGCTCTAAAAAAGGACGTCAATTTTGTTTGGGTACAGTGTCGCACAACTGCACAATCGTCAGTTAAAGCGACGCAGTGCCGTATCGCAAAAAGCGATCTGGTCAGGAAGGGGGTGAATCCTTCTGGGGTTGAAGTGGTTAACATGCACAAGAGGAACTTGCTTCTCTGTTATAAATGTGATAAAGAAAATGGTGATTTTATGGATATCTTGCGGTACTGTGATAGAATTAGACCTTTTTGGTCACATATTACAGCCTTTATAGCTGGCACCCTTGATTTCCCAAATTTATACAATATCAAATGGTGTTTACTGGGCATGTTTGAGGACCTTGATATTTCTGCTATGTGTAAACAGTTCTTGAGGTTTTTGCTATATTATGCCAGGCAATTAATGGCCCTCCAATGGCTTTCTACTGAACCCCTGTATAGGGATGTGGAAAGAAATCAAATATTGCCTCTGTACAAGTGGAATTATGAGGTTAGGGTTCACCCAGGGAGATTTTATAAAATGTGGGGTCCTTGGCTAGACACCCAGGACATGGAGGATTCTCTTCTTTCCTTGATATCGGATCCCACACCATAGCCCCATTATTTTTTCTTTTTTACGGTCGTATTGACTGTATTTGATATTTTACCACCTCACAGTGCAAACATCACAAGCAGAACACGACAGATTTTTATTTTTTTTTTGACGGGGGGGGGCACAAACCCTTCAGTTTATTACAATTACAATAAGGGTGAGGCTAACAATGACCCTTTTTCTGTTCTATATGTTGAAACATTGTGTGACTTACAGGTTGGTCCGGGCTAACGGACAATATGCGATCTGTTATTTTTCAAAAAGGCTTGAATGCATTCATCATAGTTAAATATGCCGACCAGTATGAACAGGAATAGTCCCACCCCTCCGATCCCTCCCTCCCAGAGCCCTGCTCTCTGTGAACTGATTAATTTACATATGAAGGAAACAGCTTCATAACTTCCAATAGTCCTTCTGTAGTCTTGCAGTAAACCATTATTCTATGGCATCCTGCAAGACAGAAGTGACACAAGAGGAGATATGACACATTTACACCTGCTTTGCAGACTGAAGAGTGATCTCCATTCAGATCACTCTTCAGAGAACATTTAACAGAGGGTGAGAAGTTGTAGCACCTCCTCATCACATATTTTAGCCCCCTAAATGCTGCAATACTGCAAATTGCTTGTGTCTGGAAGGCAGTAGTGCTCACCAAGTCCAACAGGAGGTATATTTTCCACCACAGCCAGGAAGCAGAGTATCACAGTCCTGACGTGTTCAGCTAAAGGGGGAGAAGTTGGGGGGAGGGCGATAAAACCTTGATTGTGCTACATTTTTACATCATTATTTTAAACAAGCCCTAAGACTGCAATGGTTCTAGTATGGTAGTGATCCCTTGAATCTAAGGCCCCCTTTACACTTTGTGTAGCAGGAGTGCGCATTTCTGCTCACAATAATTTTAGTGTGTTTAGTAACTACACATGCACTTTACAATAAACCAAAGATTTGTGTGTGACTAAATTGAGTTTTGTGTGTGTTGTGTGTGCAAACACCACACACACACACACACACACACACATTACAAATCATGCCTTCAACAATGACAATTAGCTCAAAATAAAAAAAGAGGGGTTGTTTGGTCACTCCCTCTACCACGAGATGCAGGGGTAGTGATGGGGACTTGGTGTGCCCCGTCATATGCCAACCTGTATCTGGGGGGGGTGGGAGAGAGAGATATTCTCCAGTGAGGAGATGCAGCTTTACTTTGACAATATTCTAGTCTGGCGGAGATTTATCAACAATATTTTTTTAGTGTGGACGGGCTCCCGGGAGCAACTATCAGCTTTCATGGAGAATCGTATGACTAACCGTTTCAACTTAAAATTCACAATGACTTGCCATCAACCAACCTTGAAATTTTTGGACATTCAAATCTTCATGCACCCGAATGGTATGCTGGGGTCCACACTCTACCGTAAACCATCAAGTGGGAACACCATTTTACACCCTGCAAGTTCCCACCCGGGCTCCTTGAAGGACAGTGTTCCCTACAGTCAGTATCTCCGGATCAGGAGAAACTGTAGTCGGGGCTCGAACTTTGAAAAAGAGGCCAAAGCTTTACAAATACGCTTGCACAAGCGTGGGTACAGCAACAAGTGCCTAAAAAAGGCCTATAGGAGAGCCAAAGATCAAGAGCAAAGTTCCCTTATACATAAAACTAAAAAGATTGAGCCAGAGGGTGGTGTGAGACTAATCACCCAATTCTCTGGGCAACAAACAGGTCCGCCACATTATGCAAAAATATTGGTATCTCTAAGACCCCTTTCACACTAGGGCGTTATTACAGCGATATATCGCTAAAATTACCACTCCAATAATGCTCTAAAAATTATATTCATGCATCTCAATGAATGCTTTCTCACTGAGGCATTGCGCTAGCGCTGTGCTGAAAAAAATCATGCAAGCATGATTTTTCAGGAATGTGGGGAGCATTAAAATAGTGCTTGTCAATGCCTATCCCCATATATCCCCATATAAATGAATGGGTTGCGTTGTAAAAGCGCTGGAAAACCATCCTGCAAGCTGTGAGGAGGGTCACATGACCGGACCGAAGCATAGCATAATGGGAAAGTGAAACCAGGAAATCCTGTGAGGTGTAGGAGGTGTAGGAGGAGAGTGAATGAGAAAGATACACAGGAGGAGTGCACTGTGAAGAAATAGACATTGCAGAATATAATGAAGCAATGCAACCAGCAGATGAGTGTTGCAGACTCTCTGCATCCAGTGACACCCTAGAACTAGAGGAGTTCATACATAGCATAAGGGTACACTCTGAACTATGGGACATGAACAACTCTATGTATGCTAATCAAAATGTATGCTAATCGAAATAAGAAAACACAGGAATGGACCAGAGTTGCTGAAAAGACATCCCAAACTGGAGTGCTATTAGCAGGACTGAGAAAGCCAGAAAAAGTGAGTATTCCCTAATCACACTAGTCCTAAACCACTAACCCTAATCCCAGTCCCACTAGTCCCTAACCACTAACCCTAACCCCAGTCCCACTAGTCCCTAACCACTAACCCTAACCCTAATCCCAGTCCCACTAGTCCCTAACCATTAACCCTAATCCCAGCCCCACTAGTCCCTAACCACTAATCCTAACCCTAATCCCAGTCCCACTAGTCCCTAACCACTAACCCTAATCTCAGTCCCAATAGTCCTTAACCAGTAACCCTAACCTTAATCCTAGTCCCTAACCACTAACCCCAATTCCTGTCACTGGACTCACCTTGATCCCCGAGTTCTTAAGACCACCGTCACTACTGGCCATGACATGTGTAGAGCGGTGCTTCATCTACCAGTTAACCCGGCATCCTGCAGCTCATTGGTCCCTGGACAAGCCAAGGAGATGGTTTCTTCTTCATCGCAGGTCCAGACCTTTTTATGGGCAGTACAGCAGCCTGAGGGGCAGTGACTTAACCCGGTTCTCCCTGTGTACAGCCCGGGATAAAGATGGGAGGGAGAGGAGCAACGTCCTAGCCCCACACTATTGGTCCCACACATCGCAGCCAGCGCCATCATTCTTCATGATGCTGACCTCTCCCCTTTCTCCATCTGGTAAATTAGGCAGCCGCGAGTCCCCTATGAGCATGTGGCCTTAGGCGACCGCCTAATTTGCCTAATTAAAGAGCCGCCTCTGCTAATCATAATCACATTATTCCTCAACTTACATATTTCAAATGCATGCATTGTAGTATATGTGATAAATAAAGACATAATAAAATTATGCAGGAAAATGTATGTTTATTTGACAATACGAGGCATGTTACAAACATTTGGCAAAAGTAATTACACTACTTTCCTAACTAAATAAAACGGAAACATTCAAATCAAAGGTTACCCAACTATTAACATATTAACCACTTCAGCCCCGGAAGGATTTCCAGCTTTAGGACCGGAGCACTTTTTGCGATTCGGCGCTGCGTCGCTTTAACTGACAATTGCGCGGTCGTGCGACGTTACACCCAAACGAAATTTGCGTCATTTTTTTCCCACAAATAGAGCTTTCTTTTGGTGGTATTTGATCACTGCTGCGTCATTTCTGATCGCCGCTATAAACAAAAGAAGAGCGACAATTTTGCAAAAAAACCCAAATTTCTTACTTTTTGCTAAAATACAAATCCAAAAAAAAAATATAAAAAAACATTTTTTTTCACCGTTTTTGGCCGATTTATACTCTTCATCATATTTGCGATAAAAAAAATCGCAATCGGCGTTTATTGATTGGTTTGCGCAAAAGTGGTCGCATTTACGGATGATGAGAATTCATTTTTGGGGTTTTTTTTTTGTTTAAAGCAAA
>BLSH010532626.1:2858508-2871419 GCA_018402905.1 Glandirana rugosa | reverse complement strand
TTTTGGGGTTTTTTTTTTTTTTTTTTTTTTTTACTAAAAATGGCGGCGATCTGCGATTTTTAGCGGTACTGCGATATTGGGGCGGACATGTCGGAATGTTTTGACACTTTTTTGGGACCATTGGCATTTATACAGCGATCAGTGCTATAAAAATGCACTGATTACTGTGTAAATGCCATTGGCAGTGAAGGGGTTAACCTGCAGGGGGCGCTCTAAGGGTTAACTGTGTTCCCTGGGCGTGTTCTTACTGTAGGGGGACTTGCCTAGCTGGGGAAAGGAAGTGGTCACAGCCTTCATGTACGAGAAGGCTGTGATCACTTCCCTTCCCCCTCACACAGAGCGGAGGTCCGTGTTTACATACACGGACCTCCGCTCATTCGCTCCGGGGGGGGCATCGCGGGTGGCCGGCGGCAATCGAAGCCGCCGGACCCGCTCCCTGGACCCCCCCGGACACAGTGAGCGCGCGGGCGCGCCTTCGGCGGCGCGCGCGCGCTCACAGTGGCTCTGTATCGCGGCCGCCGTCGTATGACGGCGATTCGCGTTACAGAGCCACATTGTCGCCGTCAATTGCCGATCAGCCGTCGGCAAGCAGTTAATGTGCATAAGCTTTGAGGTTGAACAGGTCCGAGGTTCACCTTTACTTTTTGAGGATGAGGAGATAGTACATTCCCCAGAGCCAGAAAGACCAAGGCCAAGACCCTGAAACAAGGCCCAGGAGGCAGATGAGTTTATCCAGGTGGTGAAAAAGCTAATTTCATCACAAAAAGAGGAGCTGGCAGAGATTGCCTCCTTCACCTGCAGCCTGAACCCTCTCATCGCTAAAGTTGATCCAACTCACCAATGCGACCTAAGGGTCGACATGATCAGGTTGGTCCAATCTTATATAAATAAGCCTACTGCACCACCACCAATTGCACAAGCAAATGAGCACGTGCATACATATGGGAGATATGACTTTCCTGCAACAAAGGGAGTCTATGAGCCAAGGAATAGGATGAATCCCTCGACATCAAGTTCCAGCAATATTATGCCACCTGCACCTTATAGCAATATGCAGTACCAGGCAGGGCAATATGAAATGCAAACCTTCAGGCCTCATCCCAAACATCACCCTCCTCCCCCACGAGAGGAGGCACAGCTTATGCAAAGCTCATATCACAACCTTTAATTTTGTGAATCATTGTACATGTTGTACCAAAACATTGTTGCACCAAAACCCTACAGTTATATTAAAGAATAAGATAGTTTTGTCTTTTTCATTGTGATTGTTGCACTATATATGTTTTTCTACTAAAAATTACATCAATAGAGGTTATAAAGATTGTTTTCTATTGAAAATAAAGATCAATCGGTCTCATAAAGTGTTTACTATATTACATAATGCACATGTTGTGCAATTTATAAATAAAGCTTTTATGTTGCAAACATTGTTGGCATTTTTTATATTATCAAGTTTAGAATAGTTATTGTGCATGGATCAATAATTCCTTACTGGAGAGTAATGAGCAAACGCTCACACGGTGAGACTGTGAGCCTGCAATTGGTATCCTGTCTTGTCAAATCTTGGATCAACATCGAAAGTAGAATGTCAAATCTGTAATATGAAAAATTTGGGTATGAATTACTAGTAGTCCTGGGATTATGATTAGAGTTAATGGTTAGGGACTAGTGGGACTGGAATTAGGGTTAGGGACTAGTGGGACTGGGGTTAAGGACTAGTGTGACTGGGGTTAGGGTTAGGGACTAGTGGGACTGGGATTATGGTTAGGGACTAGTGGGACTGGGATTAGGGTTAGGGACTAGTGGGACTGGGATTATGGTTAGGGACTAGTGGGACTGGGATTAGGGTTAGGGACTAGTGGGACTGGGGTTAGGGGCTAGTGGGCTTGGGATTAGGGTTAGGGACTAGTGGAATTAGGCTTAGGGACTAGTGGGACTGGGACGGTGTTACTTACATTGATATGCTCATCCTTGTATAGTTTCGGAACTTGTCAGGCTGTTCTCTCCGATCATTATACAACAACGCAAATTGTCCACTTTCTGAGTGCGCTTGTAGGATCGGATGTACCCAATAGCGACGTTACTGCCTATGTGTGACATATTTTGCCAAAATAGCAGCACTAACATCAGCAGCAGTTCATAATACTCCATCTTGTCTCTTTTTTTGTCTCCAGCAATGAGTTACCAGGAAGTAAACTGGATGTGATGTATGGTGGGTGGGCTTATTTTAACGTTAAACTTACACTTTAAAAGCGATTTACAAACGATATTTAGCGCTGGCGCGGCAATAGCGCGGTAAAAACGCATAAATAATATTGAACGTTGTATCGGCGTTGGATAGACGCTGTAATAACGCCCCAGTGTAAAAGGGGCCTTAATGGCAGATGGATCAGTATCCAAACATTTGAAGTCGTATCCTGAAATCACCTTGAGGAGATCTAGATCTTTTAGAGACAAATTGGTGCACAGTCAACAAAAACCATAAGGAGGCTAAAAACTGTAGGTACCTACCTGTGCAAAGGCTGCAGCTATTGCAAATTTTTCTTCGAATCACCAACCATTAGCCTAACCAATGGCCATATCTTTAGACCCACCATCCGGGTTGATTGTCAGTCTGTGGGTATTGTATATATCATGTTTTGTAATTGCGGGGCCTTTTACATAAGCAAGACAAAAAGAATATTCTTTCAACGCATCAGGGACCATGTATCATTAGTAGCCAAAAAAAAGGATGGACACACCGATTAGCAGGCATTTGGGCCTTTTTCATTAATTTGACTGCTCGAAGATGCACTTTTTTGCTCTTGAGCATATCCCCCTATGCAAATAGGAGGTGCTTATGACAAATTATTATTACAGCATGAAACCCGCTGGATTCAAAGTTTGGGAGCCTTTAAACATCCTGGCTTAAACAATGCACTAAGCTACAAGCCCTTCCTTTAAAAATGGGGGCAAATAGATACATTAGGTCCAAATTTTTCATCTTTCGTATTTGATTACACAAACTCAAGTTCTGGTATCTGTGGTTATAATTGGCTTTGTTCTTAAAATCCTTTTGCCTTGGGGGGTAGCTAGGTAGCCTTTATTCTCCAGTGTGTTCCTGGAAATTTGATTGCAACCATTGATGTTTGTTACCATCATTAAATCAATGTACTGCATTTTATAAGTCATTTCAAAGTGCCAACCGTAAAACCTATTATACATTGGACAATTAATCTCTATGAACAGGCAGCCCTGTTACAGGGGTTTCCTTTTTTTGATTCACCAGGGGACTTGCCCTCATTGCAAGGAGGCCCCAGATTTAATATATATAATTGTTCCAAATTCTCCCCAATATCTGTATTGCCTCCCATTTGCCCAGTTATCTTTGCTTTGCCATTTGCCAATCATACGGGCGCTCTGGGCACCTCCGGTCGTCTCCGGGGGCCATCCAGGGGAAGCCCTGGGACCAGAGGTTCCTTGTCCGACGGGGACCCTTGGCTTTGGATATGGGGATGACCTTTGGCTTCCCCGTTCTCTCGGGGGTCCTTGCCAGATCGGTCCCATCCAGTGTCATTGGGCTATTTCCAGGCTTGTCATTTGTGATGGAAGCGGGACAGTCCAATATGGCGACAAAGGACTCAGCGCTTCCAGCGCCACGTCATGTCCACCTTTGGACTAGCCGGAACTGACGCGCTAGGGTCCCGAACTTCCGCCCGCGCCCAGCCGGTGACGTCAGACGCTGGCTGGGCAGAAGGAGGATAAGAAGGGGCCAGGAGCCTCTATCCTCTGAGGATCCGAGGAGAGGGACCGAGTTTGGTCCCATTACCCCTCTCCCACGGCACATCTCTTCTCTCCTGTGGAAGGTAAACGTATTACTGCTTTTTGGAGCCACTTATTATTTTTTACCTATCTAAATGTTGAGGGAGTTGGTGATATGGCTTCCCGTTGGATAATGATGCAGGACTAGGAGACTTGGTTATACCGGTCCCGGCCACTGTGCTTTCCATATGAAAGGGATAGCTAGCCTTCTTCCCTCTAGATTGGCACAGGGTCTCTGCCCAATGTGCCAATTAATTGGTCCTATATTATTTTGTTTTTATCAATCCTTAGTGATTTATAATCTTTATTCCTTTGTATATACCACAACTGCCAGAACCATACCACTGCTTGACCCTGGGTGGCCAGGTCTTGTCTGGGCTAGGGGCTCCAGGTGTATCCCGTGGATACCTTGGGATTTGCATCTTCTTGGCAGTTTGAGTGACCAAAGGAATATTGGGCAGTCCTGTACTGATGGGCAATATTTGTTATGGCCCCACAACAATATATTCAGGTAATATGTACAAATGATCGAGCACCAATGTATGATGCTTCCAGCAGGAGGCATCATAATACACTTCACCTTAGAGTGTTTATTCTTATAGATTGTTTATGTAACCTGTATAGGTTATTCAGTATCCTTCCTTCTATGGTTGCTAAGGCTTTCAAGCTTGGACGTTGGTTGGGAGACCAGGGGAAGTACGGTCATATCCTCTCCACTGAAATTTACTGTTTCGCATGAAATTGGTAGGTTGTCACGATGAATGATGTATTCAATATTTAAATTATTCCATTACTTCATATAATGTTTTTTTAATATGCTGTATTATTACTCATATTGTATGTCTGTTACATATACCTTGTACTCACTTTGTACAGTTCCTATAAGCCTCCTGAAGAAGCCACATCCAGGGCAAAACATGTTGAGCAGGGACAGCTGAGTGTGCAAGTGCTGATTCAATGTATGTTTTTATACATTTTTAATATTTGTATCAAATAAAAATCATAATCTTTATGTAATAACCTTAAAAGTCCTGGAACATACATTTTGTTCCAATTTATCACATTTAATGGCAATTAACTGTTTCTCTGTTAAGCCTCATTTACACTGCTGCTGGTAAACGAACGTTTAGCGGCATTTGGGCATTTTTTTTCAGCTGCCCTGAACTTTCCTCTATGTTATGTTATCAGTACATGTAAGGTCATTTCCAGGCAGTTGAGTTTAGAGGCTTTTTTTGGAACGCAAAAAAATGGGTTCAGACCTCAGTTCAGAGGCATTTGAAACGCCAAACAGCTTGTAAACACGCCTAAACGTGGCAACTCGTGTCTAGAAGCATTTCGTTTACAGGCGTTTCCATTTAAAAAAATATAATTTTTTTTTTCAAAAACGCTCCTAGAAGCGGCATGCAAAACTGACATTTTAGACGACGGTTTCTAGCTGTCAAGGTGAAACATTCAGGGGAGGTTGAAACAGCGTCCCATGTAAATGGAGCCTTGAAAAGAATCAGATCAAAGCTGAAAAAAAACAAAATGATCATGTGATCAGTTGGATATTTGTGTGGATAGAATAGCACATTTCTTGTTCAAGAGATGGTTTGCAAGGATACACTTCCTGCTGTACAGCACTCTGTTCACTGCAGAGAGGAATAGAGTGTGATTGATGAGAACAGGATTCTAATACTCCCCTTTCACCACCCACATGAAGGCACAGAAACACCCACAGTAACCCTAGGACCCACCCACATCAACAGAACTGGTACAAGACACTCCCATAACCTGCCCTGAAACTACGGAGTCTCAAAGGATGATGGCACAAGTAGTATCAGGACGTGAAAAGGAAAGAAGCAGGGAGTCAGAGAACTTTGAAATTCAGCCAGGAGGAGGAGTGACATCACAGACACAGAAACCTGCAGTATACAGCTAAGGATGGTTAGTTACACATAAGCGACCACTTGCGGTTGTGATTCACTTACATGCACAATGCATCTGCTGTTTTGGAGAGGAAAAGCTGAAGTTCTTCTTTAAGTGATTTGGTAACCGGTCACAGGCCACAATGAAATGCAATTATTCAGAATTTAAAATTTTTATTTTGAATAGCATAATGAACATTTTCCTTCTGCAACTGCAGAATGCTGGTGGGAGGGAGGGGAAGAGAAGCAGACTTTCAGTGGTTGCAGGAGGAAAATGGAGAGGGTCAGTTCCTCTACGCACACACGTCCACCAAGCTACTGCGCATGCGCGGCTGCCTATGGCCATTTTGGAAGCTGGCAGACAGTTTTTTATGCTCTTTGAACACCGAACACATGTGCGTTTGTTACCTTTGCTGTTATAATAAAATTTGGTTTTACTGGATTATGCTAGGTTAGCGTTTTATATCTCTACATGACTACCTGACTGTTTATGGCTCAACATATCCTCCTGACTCCTGGAGCGTGGAGCTGACATCGAGAGGGGAGTGTTTCTTATGCTGCTTGTGTAAACAAAGTGCATCTGACCGCTGTTACACAGGGGGTTGCATGACTGATGGTAAGAGCGGTGTGTACACAGTGGTGATTGCTTTTCATCTTTCTATCATGGCTGGTGGGACCTATCTTCTTATGCAAGACCTGCATTGATTTTACATTTGCTCTATATTCATTGTATATGGACATTTGGACACTATAGCGCAGCACTATATATTTTGATCAGTTCCTCTATACGCTGCCCCTCCTGTCCAGCTGTAAAACAGAATGTGACAGGGAGGCTGCAAGGGCTCCCCTGGAGCATGGGGAGGGGTCGCCGTTGGGAACCCTGGCAATAGACCAGTGCTTGGGAGGTGTGTAGTAAAAAACATGCCTCAACTATCCCCCCCCCCAAACTGCAAATGTAAACAAGCCCTTACTGTCATGTGCCCTGCAGTCTAGCTGCACTTTGCCATAGATGTCTATTATATCTTGTGGACGTGGTACACTCTCATTTAGTTTGAGGTGGAGGGCCACATCAGAGGGCTCAGGGGGCCACATGTGGCCCGTGGGCCAGGGGCTGAGCACCCCTGCACTACATGAAGGACAAGGGACAATGTCCTTGTTTTAACATAACCTAAAGAGGAAATTACATTCATGTGTTTTGCACACAAAATTGAAGAAAATTGCTGGCTGTTTGTCAACTTTGGCTATCTAGCAACATTTTTTTTTTTTGCATCATGGGGCTGTACCATAATTTTAAATCATCATATGGTAGGGATATTCAATTATTTTTCACATTAGTCCAGTAAATTATTTTTTTAGCATATTAGTACTGCCTCATTTCTTTGCATTGTAGCAGGTGTTCAGAAAGAATTCCTAATACAGGTTAATTGCATAGTTAATAATTTTGGAATGTGGACAGTTAAATTATTAAATCAGGTTTCCATACATGTACTAACTAGTGCAAGCCTCTAGGATGAAAAATAGAATATTGGCATTTGACTAATGCTAATTTTTCATATTGCATCATGCTTTTGGCATAGGACCTTAGTTTAGCTGGGTGTTTAATTCAAACGTCAACTATTTAACTCAGTAATGGCCATTTTTGGACTGCTAAGAAGCAGTTAAAAAACTCTGCCATAAGTGAAATATGGAAGCTGCCACGGCTAAATCATTCCCAAATTTTAAGCTATAGAGACCCTTTTTGGAATCACAGAATCATCTATAATACACATAATATAATGTTACCATACAAAATGCATTATATGTGTGTATATATGTATATATATATACACATATACACACACACAGTATCTCACAAAAGTGAGTACACCCCTCACATTTTTGTAAATTTTTTTTTATATTTTCATGTGACAACACTGAAGAAATGACACTTTGCTACAATGTAAAGCAGTGAGTGTACAGCTTGTATAACAGTGTAAATTTGCTGTCCCCTCAAAATAACTCAACACACAGCCATTAATGTCTAAAAACTGCTGGCAACAAAAGTGAGTACACCCCTAAGTGAAAATGTCCAAATTGGCCTCAAAGTGTCAATATTTTGTGTGGCCATCATTATTTTCCAGCACTGCTTTAACCCTCTTGGGCATGGAGTTCACCAGAGCTTTACAGGTTGCCACTGGAGTCCTCTTCCACTCCTTCATGATGCGATCAAGGAGCTGGTGGGTGTTTGAGACCTTGAGCTTCTCCACCTTCCATTTGAGGATGCCCCACAGATGCTCAATAGGGTTTAGGTCTGGATACGTGATTGGCCAGTTCATCACCTTTACCTTCAGCTTATTTAGCAAGGCAGTGGTCAATTTGGAGGTGTGTTTGGGGTCGTTATCATGTTGGCATACCGCCCTGCGGCCCAGTCTCCAAAGGGAGGGGATCATGCTCTGCTTCAGTATGTCATAGTACATGTTGGCATTCATGGTTCCCTCAATGAACTGTAGATCCCCAGTGCCGGTACCACTCATGCAGTCTCAGACCATGACACATGACACTCCCACCACCATGCTTGACTGTAGGCAAGACACACTTGTTTTTTTTACTCATCACCTGGTTGCCACCACACACGCTTGACAACATTTGAACCAAATAAATTTATCTTGGTCTCATCAGACCACAGGACATGGTTCCAGTAATCTATGTCTTTAGTCTGCTTGTCTTCAGCAAACTGTTTGTGAGCTTTCTTATGCATCATCTTTAGAAGAGGCTTCCTTCTGGAACAACAGCCATGCAGATCAATTTGATGCAGTGTGCAGCGTATGGTCTGAGCAATGACAGGCTGACCCCCCACCCTTTCAACCTCTGCAGCAATGCTGGAAGCATTCATATGTCTATTTGCCAAAGACAACCTCTGGATATGACGCTGAGCATGTGCACTCAACTTCTTTGGTCGACCATGGCGAGGCCTGTTCTGAGTGGAACCTGTCCTGTTAAACCACTGTGTGGTCTTGGCCACCATGCTGCAGCTCAGTTTTAGGGTCTTGGCAATCTTCTTATAGCCTAGGCAAACTTTATGTAGAGTAACAAATATTTTTTTCAGATCCTCAGAGAGTTCTTTGCCATGAGGTTCCACGTTGAACTTCCAGTGACCTGTATGAGAGAGTGAGAACGATAACACCAAATTTAACACACCTGCTCCCCATTCACACATGAGACCTTGTAACACTAACGAGTCACATGACACCAGGGAAGGAAAATGGCTAATTGGGCCAAATTTGGACATTTTCACTTAGGGGTGTAGTCACGTTTGTTGCCAGCGATTTAGACATTAATGGCTGTGTGTTGAGTTATTTGGAAGGGACAGCAAATTTACATGGTTACACAAGCTGTACATTCACTACTTTACATTGTAGCAAAGTGTAATTTCCTCAGTGTTGTCACATAAAAAGATATAATAAAATATTCACAAAAATGTGAGGGGTGTACTCACTTTTGTGAGATACTGAGTATATTTTATATATATATATATATATATATATATATATATATATATATATATATATATATATACACACACACATATACATACATACATACATACACACACACACATACAGTACCTCACAAAAGTGAGTACACCCCTCACATTTTTGTAAATATTTTATTATAACAACACTGAAGAAATGATACTTGCTACAATGTAAAGCAGTGAGTGTACAGCTTGTAGAACAGTGTAAAGTTGTTGTCCCCTCAAAATAACACACAGCCATTTATGTCTAAACCACTCGCAACAAAAGTGAAAATGTCCAAATTGGGAAAATTAGCCATTTTCCCTCCCCGGTGTCATGTGACTCGTTAGTGTTACAAGGTCTCCGGTGTGAATGGGGAGCAGGTGTGTTAAATTTGGTGTTATCGCTCTCTCATACTGGTCACTGGAAGTTCAACATGGCACCTCATAGCAAAGAACTCTCTGAGGATCCGAAAAAAAATAATTGAAGAGTTGCTCTACATAAAGATGGCCTAGGCTATAAGAAGATTGACAAGACCCTGAAACGGAGCTTCAGCACAGTGGCCAAGACCATACAGTGGTTTAACAGAGCAAGTTCCACTCAGAACAGGCCTCCCCATGGTCAAACTAGAATTTGAGTACACGTGCTCAGCGTCATATCCAGAGGGTGTCTTTGGGAAATAGACCTAGAAATAGTATGAGTGCTGCCAGCATTGCTGCAGAGGTTGAAGGGGTGGGGGGGGGGGGGTCAGCCTGTCAGTGCTCAGACCATACGCTGCACACTGCATCAAATTGGTCTGCATGGCTGTCATCCCAGAAGGAAGCCTCTTCTAAAGATGATGCATAACAAAACCCGCAAACAGTTTGCTGAAGACAAGCAGACTAAGGACATGGATTACTGGAACCATGTCCTGTGGTCTGATGAGACCAAGATAAACTTATTTGGTTCACATGGTGTTAAGCGTGTGTGGCGGCAACCAGGTGAGGAGTACAAAGACAAATGCGTCTTGCCTACAGTCAAGCATGGTGGTGGGAATGTGATGGTCTGAAGCTGCATGAGTGTTGCCGGCACTGGGGAGCTACAGTTCATTGAGGGAACCATGAATACCAACATGTACTGTGATATACTGAAGCAGAGCATGATCCCCTCCCTTCGGAGACTGGGCCTCAGGGCAGCTGAGGGTAAAGGTGATGGACTGGCCAAGCATGTCTCCAAACCTAAACCCTATTGAGCATCTGTGGGGCATCCTCAAACGGAAGGTGGAGAAGCGCAAGGTCTCCAACATCCACCAGCTCTGTGATGTTGTCATGGAGGAGTGGAAGAGGACTCCAGTGGCAACCTGTGAATCTCTGGTGAACTCCATGCCCAAGAGGGTTAAGGCAGTGCTGGAAAATAATGGTGGCCACACAAAACATTGACACTTTGGGCCCAATTTGGACATTTTCACTTAGGGGTGTACTCACTTTTGTTGCCAGCGGTTTAGGCATTAATGGCTGTGTGTTGAGTTATTTTGAGGGGACAGCTGTTATACAAGCTGTATCACTACTTTACACTGCAGCAAAGTGTAATTTCTTCATTTCAACCTTACCAACTGTAATGTAACTACGTACTCACTTTTTTGAGATACTGTAGATATATATATATAATCCTGCTAAGATATTTACTTCTGCTGTAAACTAGCAAAGAGTCCTGCTCATGTAGTGATATCCCTGAATAGTTATAGATTCAGGTTTCTACACGGGTGAAATAAAGGACATACAGTATAAGCTCATCCAGTATTTTGAAGTGGTATTGCCCCATTTCAAATGGAAACCAGTTCAGTCCAATTGTATAAATATTTTTCCAGGAGAGAGATTTGTGCTGTGAATGGGACAACATGTGAGTTCAATTCAAACAGACCACAATGCAGATATAAAATGTCTCATTGCTGTCAAATATGCATTCAGAAAATACATTTATACCAGCTGTTGGTAATAGTAGTATAGAACTTAGAAGAGTTGTAGATGTTGCTACTGGCTTGATATATCACAGCATGCACTCCTATAGATAAAAAGCAATATAGAACAAAGTAAATCACATCAAATATGTTCATGCTGATAAATACGTTTGTCACGTGCACATCTGTGTCTCTACTGTTGCCCATGCACATCCAAGAACAGATAAATCTGTACTGGACACCTTACATATAACTGTTCACCAGTGCCTTTGGGACTATGCTTGGATTGAACTCACATATCTTATTCATATAACACAAACATCTCACTACCGGAGAAATATTTATCCAGCTGGAGCAAACTGGTTACCTTTTGAGATTAGGCAATATTACTGCAGAATACTGAATCAGCTTATATGTTCTTTATCTTCCACATAAGGAAATTTGAATCCATAACCGTCTAAGGAAAAAAATGCAGGAAATTTATAGGAGTATCCAAGACACTCTTTAGAATGTGCCCCCCCATCCATGCATCCGGCCCCCTGATCTACATATCAGGGCACCAGGCTATGGATTGCAATTGGGGGGGGTGGATTTTTGCAGCACCTGATTAGAGCCAGAGGCTCTAATAGGCTTCAAAAAAGGGTGGGCTCAGTGCCGCGCCACGGTCTGCCTGGGGAGGGGGGATGCTTGTTTGCACCCCCCCCAAAAGAAAAACCCACCAGCTGCCACTGGTGCCAGCGACAGTTTGACACACACTGAGGCCATAGTGCCTATATGATGGTGTTTGTGTCACACTGTAATGTAAAACTCTGCATCCTTGAAGTGGTATTAAACCCAAAAACAAAAAAAAAATGTAATCCAATTGCAGTCTATCAGTCCTTAGATGTGTTTGCTGCACTGGTTTTCTAACCTGGTGATTCATCCAGTAACAAAAACTACCTGTCTTAGGCTGTCTGCATTGTAGATTAAGTAGTACAGAAGAAACCTCTGGACAGCAGCACTGTTGGTCACTGCAGAGGGTAGGGTCATGCAAGCAGATTTAGGTGGGCTTGACTAACAAATGAACACTGCACTTCAGCCAACACCTTATAAGCAGTTACAGCAACAAATTTTTTCCATTCTGGGATACATATTTTACATAAAATTATTTAAAGCTGACCATTGTAAGCACCCCTGTAAGTGTTAAATGATTTGTTTACTTTGTCTAGACAGCTTGGTCTGTTAATCACTTCAGCTCCAGAAGGTTTACCCCCTTAATGACCAGACCATTTTTTGAGATATGGCACTGCATTACTTCCGTTACTTACTTACTTACTTACCGTATTTTTCGCCGTATAAGACGCACTTTTTCTTCCCCAAAACTAGGGGGGAAAAGTTGGTGCGTCTTATACGACGAATAGACAGTTTGCCTCCGCGGAGCGCAATGGGCGCCTCCGTTTGACAGATAAGCAGCATATTCTGCGTGGTTGAAAAGGGGGGATCAAAACCCCTTCTTTTTCACGCAGAATATGCCGCTTTTTATGCCATTCATTCATTCATTCATTGCCTTCATTACGTCACGGTATAGAGTTTTTTACCAGACCAGTAATTCCCCCATTTGGAAGACCTCGACTTCACTAATTGTCTGGTTCGACAGATCTGTTTCATTTGTTTAGTAAATTGTGAATGTCCCCACGAATGTTACCAGTCGAAATTTATTAAAATACATTTTATACATAGGGTCTTACCTTTTTTAAACAACGACATTGACGAATATTCCACAACCGACTTCAC
>BLSH010532626.1:2838308-2849364 GCA_018402905.1 Glandirana rugosa | reverse complement strand
AGTAACCAGCCGAAATCCTGCAGCGAGGTCATTGTGATCCTCACATTCTCCTCCAGAGCCGAGGCAGACTCCGCTCGCAGGAGCAGGTCGTCTAGGTAGGCTACTACCGCAATGCCTCTCTGTCGCAGCAACGCCAACACCGGGGCTAGCAGTTTTGTGAAAACTCGGGGTGCTAAGGCCAGACTGAAGGGGAGCGCCACAAATTGAAAATGGATGTCTCCCACTGCAAAGCGCAGGAAGCGCTGATGCCGTGCACAAATGGGTACATGGAGGTACGCATCCCTGGTGTCCAGGGACGCCATAAATTCCCCCTGATGGAGGGCAGCCACAACCGAGCGGATAGATTTCATCCGGAATTTTTGCACCCTGACATACCGGTTCAGGGTCTTTAGGTCCAGTACTGGCCGAACTCCCCCCCCCCCTGTCTTTTTAGGGAACCACAAATAGATTTGAGTAGAAACCTTGAAACCTCTCTTCTGGAGGCACCGGCACAATCACTCCTTGGTCTGAAAGTGCTTGAACAGCCCCGAAAAGGGCCTCCTGGTGATCCTACGGGAGCCCTAAGTTTGATGGGAAGAACCTGTCTGGGGGTAGAGTGTTGAACTCTATCCTGTACCCGGCGGACACCACTTCCCGGACCCAACGATCGGGAATGTGAGCCAGCCACCGGTCTGCGAACCCCAGAAGACGTCCCCCCACCTGAAACCCGGGTGGGGGCAACCCATCAGGCTGAGGAGGACTTGTCTTCCGCCTTTTCGGTTTAGCGCTGCCACTGCCGCTTTCCGGCCCCTGCAGCGACCTTACCGGGACGGGTCCCCTTACCTGTTGTGCTCAAGGAGCGAAAAAAACCTCTTCTGACCCGAGGGAGGGGGCCCCTGTCTACGGCGAAACTCGCGCCTCCGGGGTTCTGGAAGGAAGGTACTCTTACCTCCTGTAAAGTCTTTAATGATCTCATCCAAACGTGAACCAAATAGACGTCCACCCTGAAAAGGGAGGTCAGCAAGACATTTTTTGGAAGCATGGTCGCCGGACCAAGAACTCAACCAAAGTATCCGTCTGAGGATAACGGCAAAAATCGCTATCCTAGATAACATCGGCAGTAAATCAATGGCCGCATCACAAAGGTACTTGAACCCTTGGAGCAAAAACTCAGCCCTTTGCGGTGCATCCATCAGGCGGCCGCATTCCAGATCAGACTGGAGCTCCGCCATATGCTCAGACAGATGTTGAGCCGCCATGGCAGACGCCAGGGCTGTCCGCACGGCAGAACCTGCCACCAGGAAAAGCGACTTTAAAAGCGCCTCTGTTTTTCTATCAGAGGGGTCCTTGAAAGAAGGAGACCCTTCCAGAGGAATAGTCGTCGCCATACTAAGGCGGGCTATCGGTGGGTCCACCACAGGCGATTCCCATTTTTTCAAAAAGCTTTCCTCAAAGGGATAGCGAGCAGCGAACCGTCTTGACAGCGAAAAGGAAAGCTGCAGACGTTGCCATTCACGGTAAAGGAAACGATCAAAAAACTGATCGTAGGGGTAAGCCTTGGGGGCCCTAGGGGGCCTAGAGGACCCACACACATACGCAGAAGACTGCGACTCACCATCCTGGCTCAATCGCAGCATAGTGCGAATGCCAGTGATAATGGCGGCGACCAACGCTTTTTCGCACGCAGCCGCCGCCCCTTGATCCTCTTCACAGTCCGATGGGCCCAGTTCCCCATCAGATAGGTCCACTGGGGTCCCTGAGGCCACTTTTGTATCAGAATCCTCCCCCGATGAATAAGGGGGAGGAAGGGGACGCTTCTTGGGGGCCTGTTGGGCGACCTCCACCCGGGGAAGAAATTCACTAAAGACCGCCCACAGCTGGTCCAAAAATGCCCCTTGCGCAGATTGCGCTGCCGCCGATGCCTCCTCAGCAGGTTCAGCAGTGTAATCTGCCATTGCTTTGCCCCCAGACCCCTCTCAGTGACACACACGTGGTACTAAAGAGGATGAGGTACCCCCACACTGCCGCACATCACCGTCCCACAGCGCACCAGGGAACCCAGGAGGACTGCACCCGCCG
This sequence comes from Glandirana rugosa, assembly GCA_018402905.1. NCBI lineage: Eukaryota > Metazoa > Chordata > Amphibia > Anura > Ranidae > Glandirana > Glandirana rugosa. The sequence goes on along the minus strand of BLSH010532626.1, from coordinate 2,847,306 downwards.
CCACCAGCACCTACAGGGGAGCCCAGCTGTTACTTGCTGTTTTTTTGCTGCCAGTAACCCAGGAGGACCGTCAGAAGAGCCGCGCCGTCCAACCACCACCGCTCCACAGAGAAAGGAAAATGCTGCACACACGTTTTTGCAGAGACATGTGGTCAAAATGGCCGCCGTTAGACACTAGAGGCCGAAACCCCCTGTACAGAGACGTGCAGTACCGCAAAGGGCCGCTCTGAGCGCTAGAGGGTAGCCCCATAGGCCAAATATGTCTGCGGCTACGGCAAAATGGCGGCAAAAACAAAAATGAACAGCGCAGACGGACCGGGTGCGGTGCCGGGGTAGGGGGGGTGAAGGGGGGGCAGGAGCAGCACGCGCCCCTGCCGCGGCTACCCAGATAAAAAGAAAAAAATTTTTTTTTTTCGTCGGTCCCCCGTGCGCCCCTGAAAAGGAGGGAAGGGAGGAACTCTCACTCACCACTCCGGACGAGCGGCATGGGTAGCCACCCAGTCGCAGACTTTCCGCCCCTGCCTGGACGGTACGCTGCAGGCCAGAAAATCGCCCTACCGAATCGCATCCGGGCTGGGCGTAAGTGGGGCTCACCCCAGGCCACCTGCACGGAACGGGCACTATGCGGCGGGTCCCCATACTGCGGGACTGGCTCGCATCAGTCGGCCAGGTCGGGGAAAGTACAGAGCCCATGGACTCTCCATGCCCCGACCGGCTTCTTGATAGCAGATCATCTTGATAGAAGACAATAAAGTAAAATAAAATAAAATAAAAAGAATTATTGTCACAAACAGGACCACAATTCCCCTAAAGGGAAGCCAGGTCAACTCCTTGCAAACTAGGCATTGAAACTGATGAGCTATACTATGGAGGGGGTTTATGTGGGAAGAAAGGACGGCCCCATGGGAGGGGCCAGCTGTTTCTTTTCCCTGCCTAGTTAACTCCTGATGAGACAAGCATAAACCCCACACGTAATGGAGAGCTGCGTCTGTCAGTGAACGATAGGAGAAAAAATGTTTTTCATTTTTGTAGTGAGTGCCCATTACTTTTTGTATGAAAAGGAGTGAGTTTTTTTACTATGATTGTTTGCAGACATTCTGTACTGTATGTTGTGTTTATGTGGATATTCCTGGGGAGGGGGTCTATAGCTTCCATCAGATTCTTAAAGGGGCGACAAAACAAATAGCTTCTGTTGTGCCCTCGTCTTAGAAAACCCATAGAGGTTGATTTACTAAAGGCAAATATGGAAATGGCAAATGGAAGTGTGCAGCAAGTGCAGTTACTCTAAATCTGAGGGTACATTCTGCAATGAGGGCAATCTCTGCTGATTTCTATCCTCCAATCATGTGCAAGCAAAAATGCTGTTGATTGAGCCCCCATTTACGCCCAACACGGCTTTGAAATCTGAATTTGCATGATTTTAAAGCCACATTTCGGGGGCGACTTGAAAGACATCTGTGTGGGTTCATGCACAGATGTCTACTGAAACCCCCCCCCGAAGTCACCAAAAGTAGTGCAGGAACTACTTTTGAAAATCAGCTTCACACTGATTGGGATGCTCCTTCTGCCAGTAATAGGCTCTGATTTGACATGCGATTTGACCTGTCAAGTTGCATGTCAAATTGCGCCGATGTGAATGGGGGCTGAGTATTTTTTCCAAAGTGAAGCTTTACCTCATTTACTAAGCTTTGGAGACAAGCGCACTTGTAGTGCACAGTAGATTTGCCATTAGTGAATCAACCCCTTAGCATTCAGTGAAGCTTGTGTCATAGGTATTAGCTTGAGATGTTTGTTTGTGAAACAAAAATGTTATAAAATGGTTTAAAAAAATAAATAAATAAGTAAAAAAGCTTGTGAATGTTCTCAATAAAATCTAAAGCAACAGTGCCTTGATGCAGCAACATGTCATCGACATGAACCTGCAAATGCAACAAAAACATCTATTTTTGATCTGAATAATTGAAACAGATTCATTTGATTTTTGCTAGCCTAAAAGTGTGCTGTAGGCCCCCTAATCATAATCACATCAGTCTTTCCTTTAAAGCTTTAAAAAATACAGCAGTTGTTTAGGACAGATTGCTTTTTGCCTTTACCACCCCACGTACTGAGATTATCGTTTTCGCTGCAATCATTTTTGCATATCTTTTATGCCAGTAAGGCCTCATTTACACTGCTGCTGGTAAACAGACGTTTAGAGGCATTTGGGCATTTTTTCAGCTGCCCCTGAACTTTCCTCTATGTTATCTTATCAGTACATTTACACAGGGTCGTTTAAGTTCGTTTCCAGGCAATTGAGTTTAAAGGCTTTTTTTGGAATGCAAAAAAATGGGTTCCGACCCCAGTTCAGAAGCATTTGAAACGCCAAACAGCTTGTAAACACCGCTAAACGCGCCTAAACATGGTAACTCGCATCTAGGACCGTTTCGTTTACAGCCGTTTCCATTTAAAAAAATAAATAAATAAAATAATTTTTTTTTGAAAAAAACACTCCTAGACCCGAACATGGCAAAAGGCGGCATGCAAAACTCGTCAAACGGCTGTTTTAGACGCTGGCTTCTAGCTGCCAAAAAAAATCGTTCAAAGGAGGTTGAAATAGCGTCCCGTGTAAATGGAGCCTAATGCGTAGAGGACAAACAGTTAATCCAACTTTCAGAGAGCTTTAAATATATATATATATATACACACAGATAGATATACAATATAGGATAATATAAGATCTCTTTTAGATCAACAATCACAGTTGCTTCAAAGAATTCTGAACATGAAGCATAGAGGCAAGGAGAGAGAGTCCAGGGAATGGAAGAACTATGAGAGCAGGTGGGGGAAGGTTTTGTTCATGTCCAACAAAGCATAAAAAAAAAGAATAACTGTCTATAGGGCGCATATTAAAAGCCTCACAATTCTACAAAAAAGATGAATCAGATTTGATTGGTGATATTTCAGTGAACTGATACAGAAGTACATGAAGAGCTAGCCTCCAGAAAACAGTCAGGGCAATAGGTCTCTGTTCCATTCAGTTGTAATAGCTGGAGAGCATGTGTTTGTGTTGTAAGTCTCAGATAATAAAAGTTTTCTTACAAAATGGTTCATTGTAGTAACTGCAAAAACAAATCTGATACAATTAAACTTATATGAATGCTCAACCCTGCTGGATGTTATGTTTTCTATACGAGATGTGACAATTTAATTCCTGGAATGACTGCAACGTAGCACTATAGTGGGGAATCACACAGCCATTTGCACTTGAGCGTGTTCTGACATGTTCTAACTTGCACTCCCCTGGGTCACAGATCAGTTTACCCAGTTTTTACGGAGTAGTAAAAGAAATCATGTGTGTGCGTTGCTCTGTTGGCAGAAAATGAGTGACAGGAATCTGGAGCAGAGGATTAATATCAAATTTTGCTTAACCACTTCCACACCGCGCACAGTATATTTATTGCGGCAGTGTGGACGTGTACCACGAATCGCCGTAAATAAACGGCGATTTGCAGAGTGGCCGCTAGGGGGCGCGGGCGCGCCACTTGCTCGTGCCAGCCACACTCCGGAGGAGTGTGGCCATGACTCGGGTGGACCGGATGTCCGCCGGCGAGCCGCGATGAGCTGCCAGAGCCAAAGAACGGGGAACCGCCGATGTGAACATGGCGGTTCCCCGCTCTGTCAGGTGGCATGTAAGAGATCTACTGATCCCTGTCACTTGGATCAGTTTGATCTCTTATGCCCCTGACAGCCCAGCCCCCTCACAGTTAGAACACGCCTAGGGAACACAGTTAAGTGAAACAGTTACAACAGGCTAAGGGTAAATATTCCATAAAGAAATTAAATGTTTCTGAATGGCATCAGTGGTTTAAAGAGGGGCGGGAAGGTGTCCGCGATGACACAAGAATGCGGCGGCAAAAAGGAAAAGGACGGATGCAGACGTGGACAGGGTGCAAACCCTTGTACCCTCTGATCAAAGATTTAGTGTGCAAATGATGGCAGAAAAATTGAATAAGAACAGGGAAACAGTGCGGCAGATTCTAACAGAGGGTTTGGGAAAGAAAAAGATTTCCGCATATATGGTGCCTCGAATCTTCACAGAAGATCAGAAAGAAAGTACTCTTTTCATCTATTCATCCAATCTGTAAGGAACCATCCGGGGGCCATTGGAAGGCCGATGCGCAGGCGCACATAGCGTGTGCGCGCGTCCGTGTGCGGGATCGCTCACCGGCATTGGCGCCAAAACGGCCATTTAAGCCCTCTGCACCCTGTAGTCAGTGCTGTCCGTTCTACATCGTTCCTGCACCCGTGACCCCAGTGTTTATTCTGAGAGACTTCCTGTACCTGTGACCCCAGCTTCCTTTTGGACTTGTTTGCCTGCTGCCTGCCCTGACCTTAAGCCTGCCTACGACTACTCTTCTGCCTGACCCCTTGTACTTCTGTTGCCCGCACGTTGCCGACCCTGCCTGTAACCAACTATCCGCCAGCCTGAACCACTTGTACCGCACTGCCAGCTTGTTACCGACCCGGCCTGTACCACCACTCTACTGCCTGCGCAAGCTCCTGTGGAACTTCACCTATCATCTGTGACCAAGTCCAGCCCTCGTGCCCCCCTGTACTCCAGAGCTCCCTGTCTCCACTATCAGGGGCTCTCGAACCAGGGCCGTAAGAGAGGTTGCCACCGCATAAGTCAGACTCAACCACCAGGTACGTGACACGATCTTTTGAAGCATACAGAGGTATCTGATAGGTGGAGATTTACTAAAACTGGTTCACACAGATTCTATTGCAGCTGTGCATAGTAACCAATCAGCTTCTAGGTTTTATTGTCAAAGCTTAAATTGAACAAGCTCAATTTAGAAGCGGATTGCTTACTATGCACAGCTGCACCAGATTTTGTGTGCACCAGTTTTAGTAAATCTCCCCCATGCTGTTTCCAGCATGATCCGATAACAAAACGTCAGAGCATGCATTGAAAAACAAAGAATTCACCTTGCCTGAGAAAAGCATGCATGTCTCGTCCTCAGTTCAAAACCATACTAATGTGTTTTTTTGATCACAAGTGGATAATTCACTACTAATTCATAAAACATGATACATCGGTAAACCAGTGCTATAACTTGTAAAAGGTTATGGGAATGTGTTCAGAGGAAAAGACTGGAACTCTGGCCTAGCAAGTGGATTCTCCACCACGACAATGCTCATGATGCCTTAAGTGTTTTCAAGTTCCTGGCCCAGAAATCCATTCCGAAATTTGACCAAACACCTTATTCCTCTTCCTTAGCACCCTGCAACTTTTGGCAGTTTTCAAAAATAGAAAATGCCCTAAAATGACACAGATTTGATAACATTCCAGACATCCAGTACGCCACAACAAAGATACTGTGTATTGTTCCAGAAAATGAATTCCAAGAATGTTTCCGGCAGCGGCACAGTAGTCTAAAAAAAAGTGCATCACTTCACAAGGGGACTACACTGAAGGTGACAACAGCCGCTAGTGTACAGGTAAGCAAACATTTATTTTTACTCTCCATTACAGGAAATAAATTGTGTGTGTGTGTATATACAGTACCTCACAAAAGTGAGTGTACCCCTCGCATTTTTGTAAATTTGCTGTCCCCTCAAAATAACTCAACACACAGCCATTTACCACTTGCCGACAAGATGGCTCTGCTAGGCAAACCGCCATCATACGACGGCGGCTGCCAGATCGAGCACTGTGAGCGGGCGCGCGCCGCTGGAGGCGCGCTCACTGTGTTCCGGGGGGCCAGGGAGCGGGTGCGGCGGACTTGATCGCCGCCGGCTACCCGCGATGCCCCCCCGGAGTGAAAGAATGGAGGTCCGTGTATGTGAGGGGGGGGGGGGGGAAGGACTGTGATCACAGCCTTCCTCTATATGAAAGCTGTGATCACTATCCTTCCCCTGCTAGGGCAGCCCACACACAGTTGGAACACACCCAGGGAACACAGTTAACCCTTAGAGCGCCCCCTGCAGGTTAACCCCTTCACTGCCAATGGCATTTACACAGTAATCAGTGCATTTTTATAGCACTGATCGCTGTATAAATGCCAATGGTCCCAAAAAAGTGTCAAAATGGTCCGACATGTCCGCTGCAATATCGCAGTACCGCTAAAAATCGCAGATCGCCGCCATTACTTGTAAAAAAATTAAAAAAAAAATAAAAACCCCAGAAATGAATTCTCTTCATCCGTAAACGCGGCAACTTTTGCGCAAACCAATCAATAAACGCCGATTGTGATTTTTTTGATCACAAATATGAGGAAGAATATATATCGGCCAAAACCGTTGAAAAAACATAATTTTTTTTTATATTTTTTTTTTTGGATTTGTATTTTAGCAAAAAAGTAAGAAATTTGGGTTTTTTGCTAAATTGTCGCTCTTCTTTTGTTTATAGCGGCGATCAGAAATGATCAAATACCACCAAAAGAAAGCTCTATTTGAGGGAAAAAAAGGACGCAAATTTTGTTTGGGTACAACATCGCACGACCGCGTAATTGTCAGTCAAGTGCTGAATCGCAAAAAGTGCTCTGGTCCTAAAGTGTGAAATCCTACAGGGGCTGAAGTGGTTAATGCCTAAACCGCTGACAACAAAAGTGGGTACACACCAAAGTGAAAATGTCCAAACTGGGCCCAAAGTGTCAATATTTTGTGTGGCCACCATTATTTTCCAGCACTGCTTTAACCCTCTTGGGCATGGAGTTCACCAGAGCCTCTTTCACTCCTCCATGACAACATCATGAAGCTGGTGGATAGAGATCTTGCTCTCCTCCACCTTCCTTTTGAGGATGCCCCACAGATGCTCAATAGGGTTTAAGTCTGGAGACATGTTTGCTCAGTCCATCACCTTTACCCTCAGCTTCTTTAGCAAGGCAGTGGTCATCTTGGAGGTGTGTTTGGGGTCGTTCTCATGTTGGAATACTGCCCTGTGGCCCAGTCTCCGAAGAGAGGGGATCATGCTCTGCTTCAGTATGTCACAGTACATGTTGGCATTCATGGTTCCCTCAATGAACTGTAGCTCCCCAGTGCCGGCAGCAGTCATGGAGCCCAAGACCATGACACTCCCACCACCATGCTTGACTGTAGGCAAGACACATTTGTCTTTGTACTCCTCACCTGGTTGCCACTACACATGCTTGACACCATTTAAACCAAATAAGCTTATCTTGGTCTCATCAGACCACAGGACATGGTTCTAGTAATCCATGTCCTTAGTCTGCTTTTCTTCAGCATTTTGTTTGCAAGCTTTCTAGTGCATCATCTTTAGAAGAGGCTTCCTTCTGGGACGACAGCCATGCAGACCAATTTAATGCAGTGTATGGTCTGAGCACTGACAGGTAGACACCCCACCCCTTCAACCTCTGCAGCAATGCTGGCAGCACTTATAAATCTATTTCCCAAAGACAACCTCTGGATATGACGCTGAGCATGTGCACCATGGAGAGGCTTGTTTTCAGTGGAACCTGTCCTGTTAAACCGTTGTATGGTCCTGGCCACCGTGCTGCAGCTCAGTTTCAGGGTCTTGGCAATCTTCTTATAGCCTAGGCAATCTTTATGTAGAACAACAATTCTTTTTTTTTCAGATCCTCAGAGAGTTCTTTGCCATGAGGTGTCATGTTGAACTTCCACTGACCAGTATGAGAGAGTGAGAGAGATAACACCAAATTTAACACACCTGCTCCCCATTCACTCCTGAGACCTTGTAACAATAACGGGAGAAAAAATGGCTAATTGGGACCAATTGGACATTTTCATTTAGGCGTGTACTCACTTTTGTTGCCAGCGGATTAGACATTAATGGCTGTGGGTTGAGTTATTTTGAGGGGACAGCAAATTGACACTGTTATACAAGCTGTACTCCCACTACTTTACATTGTAGCAAAGTGTAATTTCTTCAGGGTTGTCACTTGAACAGATAGAATGAAATATTTACAAAAATGTGAGGTGTATACTTACTTTTGTGAGATACTGTGTGTATAGGTGTATATATACACACACACACACACACACACACACACACACACAGTGGGTACAGAAAGTATTCAGACCCCCTTAAATTTTTCACTCTGTTATATTGCAGCCATTTGCTAAAATCATTTAAGTTCATTTTTTCCCTCATTAATGTACACACAGCACCCCATATTGACAGAAAAACACAGAATTGTTGACGTTTTTGCAGATTTATTAAAAAAGAAAAACTGAAATATCACATGGTCCTAAGTATTCAAACCCTTTGCTCAGTATTTAGTAGAAGCACCCTTTTGATCTAATAAAGCCATGAGTCTTTTTGGGAAAGATACAACAAGTTTTTCACACCTGGATTTGGGCATCCTCTGCCATTCCTCCTTGCAGATCCTCTCCATTCCTGTTAGGTTGGATGGTAAACATTGGTGGACAGCCATTTTTAGGTCTCTCCAGAGATGCTCAATTGGGTTTAAGTCAGGGCTCTGGCTGGGCCATTCAAGAACAGTCACGGAGTTGTTGTGAAGCCACTCCTTCGTTATTTTAGCTGTGTGCTTAGGGTCATTGTCTTGTTGAAAGGTAAACCTTCGGCCCAGTCTGAGGTCCTGAGCACTCTGGAGAAGGTTTTCGTCCAGGATATCCCTGTACTTGGCCGCATTCATCTTTCCCTCGATTGCAACCAGTCATCCTGACCCTGCAGCTGAAAAACACCCCCACAGCATGATGCTGCCAAAACCATGCTTCACTGTTGGGACTGTATTGGACAGGTGATGAGCAGTGCCTGGTTTTCTCCACACATACCTCTTAGAATTAAGGCCAAAAAGTTCTATCTTTTGTTTTTTAGCAAACTCCATGCGGGCTTTCATGTGTCTTGCACTGAGGAGAGGCTTCTGTCGGGCCACTCTGCCATAAAGCCCCGACTGGTGGAGGGCTGCAGAGATGGTTGACTTTCTACAACTTTCTCCCATCTCCCGACTGCATCTCTGGAGCTCAGCCACAGTGAAAAACCGTCGTAGTACGACACCCCCACAAAAAGTCGACG
>BLSH010532626.1:2772760-2782872 GCA_018402905.1 Glandirana rugosa | reverse complement strand
CCCCCCCCCCCCCCCCCCCGCGCGATCTCCATTGGGCATTACTTCGATTTTTCAGTGCAGAGAGCCAACTTCTGAGAAAAGATACACAAAGTAATTTACTTCAAAGGCATGAACTCTGAGTGAACTCCCCTTGTATAGATTTTTGATTTAACCATTTAAAGACTAAATCTTTCCTGACACTTGCTGTTTACAAATAAAAATCCATTATTTTGTGCTAGAAAATGACTTAGAACCCCCAAACATTATATATTTTTTTTTAGCAGAGACCCTAGAGAATAAGATGGCAGTTGTTGCAATATTTTATGTCACACGCTGTTTGCGCAGCAGACTTTTAAACGCAATTTTTTGGGGGAAAAATGACCCTTTCAAAAAACTAAACAGTGCTGTTAGCCTAATTTTTTTGTATATTTAATATATTACGCCGCGAGAATGGTGAGAGAATCGTTTATTCTAAGCAAAAAAATTGTGATTCTCATTTTGGCCAGAATCGTGCAGCTCTACTACAATGTATTTTGCTATAACCTTTGCGCCTCAAAAATAAATACAGTATATTTCTGTATATTTGAACTGACTTTTTCTATTCTGCGGGCATTAAAAAAGTTGATGCCATCTATGTGGCTCATGTCCAAAAGGAAAAAAAAAATGTTAAAAACATAATAATTCAGAATTATTAAATACCTTTAGCTCTGTGTATACAAAGGATAATTGAGAGAGCTCAAGATCACAATGAGGATAGTATGGACATAGCCCCAAATAAACCTCATTGGCTAAAAATGAATATGGTCCAAAAACATTTAGACAATATAAAAAGGTGTATAAAGCCCCGGGACCAGATGGCATACATCCACATATCTTCAAGAGTTGAGCTCTATTATTTCAAAGCCATTGTTTTTAAATGTTTAAAGACTCTAACCACTTCAGTACCAGGCACTTAGAACACTTACCTACCAGTCCAATTTTCAGTGCTGTTGCGCTTTGAAAGACAATTGTGCGGTCATGCGACACTGTACCCAAACAAAATTTTTATCATTTTTTTCCCCACAGAGCTTTCCTTTGGCGGTATTTGATCACCCCTGCAGTTTTTATTTTTTGCGCTACAAAATAAAAAAAGACCGAAAATTTTGAAAATTTTTCAGAAGACAGAGAAGTTTTTCTCGGTTTCTGTCACAAAAACTTTGTAAATAAGTACATTTTCCTTTTCACTGATGGGCACTGATGAAGCTACACTGACAGGCACTGATGAGGGAGCACTAATGATGAGGCACTTATATGCAGCAATGATGGGCACTGATAGGTGGCACTGATTTGCAGCACTGACAGGCACTCATAGGCAGCACTGATAGGTGGCACTAATGGGCGGCAATGACAGGTCAGGATGGGCTTCCCTGGTGGTCCCTGGGGGGCTCCCCGGTGTTCCTCGGTGGCGATCCTAGGGGGGGCTGCGCTGATAAACACTCAGCAAAGACCCCCCCTTCAGGAGAGCAGCTGATCGGCTCTCCTCTACTCACGTCTGCAGACGCGAGTAGAGGAAAAGCCGATAAAAGGCTCTTCCTGTTTACACTGTAACCAGCCATGATTGGTCACGGCTGATCACATGGTAAAGAGCTTCCAATAGAAGCTCTTTACCAAGATTAGTAATGCGGTAGGTCAGACTGACAATCGCACCATCATCGCCACGATGCGTGCCCCCACAGGCGCACGCTGGCTTGTTATCCTCCTCAACGTCATATGACGCCCAGTCAGGATAACTGAACCACTTCCCGGCCGTCATTCTTCATACGGCGGTAGGGAAGTGGTTAAACGTAGTAGTATCACTTTGATTGACTGGCATAAGGCAAATTCGGTGCCTATAAAAAGGGATCAAAGTCTTTACCAAGTACCTACAGACTGTGAGTTTAACTTCTATAGTTGAGAAGATATTTGAGAGTTTAATTAACGACCACTCAGATGTGTTTTTGCTGGAAAACAATATTTTAAGCAACAGCATGGATTCAAAAAAGGCCAAAGATGTCAAACAAATCTGATTTCTTTTTATGAGAAAATAAGCAAAAAAAACTTAGACAAAGGAGTGGCTGTGACACAGTTCCCCACAAACGGCTAATGTGTAAGGTAAAGTCTGTGGGCTTACAAAATTCAGTTTATAAATGTATAGAAAACTGGCTAACAGACCGTATTCAGAGAGTAGTGGTTAATGAGTCATACTTTGAATGGTCTAAGATTAATAGTGGTGTATTCCAAGGTTGAGATCCTTACTTTTTAACATATTTATAAATTATATAGAGCTTGGAATTAAAATGCCATTTCAGTCTTTGCAGATGACCTCAAGCCATGTAGTGGAAGAACGTCCTCACAGGATGTCTCCAACTTACATGCCTCTATACTAAGAGAGGTATAAGAGGTTTTGGGCACCAGTTCACAAAAAGGATAAAAATCGGGGAACTGGAGAAAGTGCAGAGAAGAGCAGCCAAACTGATAAGAGGCATGGAGGAGCTCAGCTATGAGGAAGGATTAGCTAAGCTGAATTTATTTTCTCTTGAGAAGAGGCAAGGGGGAGATAGGATGTCAATGTATAAATGCATAGGTGGTCCATATGAACTTAGTGTAGTTATTCACTTTTCAGATCATTATAGAGAACAAGGGGGCACTTTTTACATCTGGAGGAAACCAATTTAACCGCAACATACAGAAAGGCTTCATCACAGTAAGGACCTTTTCACACTACAGCGCAGTAGCTTTTATATAGCAGCTTGTTGAAAACGCATTACACATTTTTAAAAAACACACAGCGTTTTTTAAATGCATTGCATTACAGCGCACATATGTGAATAGCTGGTTGTTAAGGGCGCCGTTGAGTGTTCGCTCCTTAACCACCGTCTATTCACTGGTTGTTAAGGGCTTGGGCGGGTGGTTGTTAAGGAGCAGGAACCTGCCAGCGTCCTAACAACCATTGATAATGCCTCCCCCAGTACCTTCTTCGTGGTGAGAATGCTCCAGCTCCTCTTCTGCACAAGCAATGCTACCACCAGAGGGGGAAGGAGCCAGAAAGACAGCTGACAGGTCAAACTGGAGCATCACCTCTGAGAATGTGAGGAGAGGAGAAGGGCGGCCGGAACAAAGAAGATGGATGGCTGCAGAACTCCCATGCTACCCTGGTAAGGGATGAGGGGGGTGGGAGGGAATCATTGTGTACATATCGGCTGATTGTTAAGGAAGCTAGCATGTGCCGGCTCCTTAGCAATCAACTATTCACTGGTTGTTAATGATGCCGGCGGGTGCCCGCTCCTTAACAGCCAGCATCTTTGTGCTACCTGACCTCAAGAAAAGGAAACCTAGAAACAGACCCTGGGTGCGTTTTTGGTGCATTTCCCATTGACTTATATGGAAGGTGCATCTTTGGTGCACTTTTCAAAAGATGCTACATGCAAACGCAGTGCAGCAGTGTGAAAAGTCACATAGGGTTTAAAGGAAAATACTTCTGATGTGCTTTTGTCACTCTGGTAATGTGCCTTCTAGCGCGGTAAAATCAAAATCGGTGTGAAAGGGTCCTAAAAGATGTGAAAATGTTAAATTGACTCCATCAAGAACTAGTTATGGTCAGCTCAGTAGATTGTTTTAAGAAAGCTGGATGCATTCCTAAATGCACAAAATGGATATTAACATTTATAAATGGATATTTGGATTATAATGAATAAATGGATATCAACATGTAGGCCTCATGCACACAGGATGTTTTTACAGCAGCTGTTTTTAGCATTAGACGTTTTTTCTTACAGTCAATAAAGTCCCCATCATGTTATCCTGTGTTCATGCACACATAGGCTGGCATCAACTGTTTTTAGCTGGGATGTTTTTGAGCTGTAAAAAACCCAAGACTAGTGGGTTCTGGGAGATGTTTTTCAGCTGAAAAAACACTCAAACATGCAAAAACGCGGCTCACCAACGTTTTTGGATGTTTTTGATCCATTAAAAAAACTCAAAAACGCTTCTGCTCAAAAACGCTAGTGCAATAAAGCTGAAAAAAAAAGCTGAAAAACTCACTTCAAAGCTACTGACGTTTTTAGAAAGTTTTTTTAATGGCCTGTGTGCATGAGACCTTATAGGTAGCAAAACCAGAGGTATTTGCCTCCTGGAGGATCTGGAGGGATGGTTTCCCCTGCTGAAGCAATCTGGATCTTGCATTATTGTTTTTTAGGAGGGGGTTTTGCCCATCTCTGGATCAACTGTCGGTATAGGATTTGGTATATGGAGGTTAACTTTTTTTTTCTATTGGTTGAACTAGATGGACTGGTGTCTTTTTTCAACCAGTCAACCACAGCCACATAATTTAGTATCCACTTAACCACTTACTGACCGTCCGCCGTCATTATATGGTGGTACTTTGCCATTGAAAACCTTTGTTATGGTAGCAGATAGTAGAGTATCATTTTAAACAGCAGACGGCCCGCTTTCTGATAAAAGTGGTCTCTGCGGCGGATTCGCCGCAAGATCACTTCTATCGGGGGCAGGAGAGGTGCCCATCCCCCTTCCACCGCTTTCTGGATCTGCCGGTAGTGGCCGAAACGATCAGGTCCTTTCCCCTCAATGCCTGAATGCCGACTGAGGTAAAGATGGCCCCTGCTCGGCTCCATAGTATTGAAAGGTGGAAGCGATGTCAAACATCACTTCCCGCCAAATGCTCTTAAAAAGGGGAAATTTTTTCTTCCTTTTTTTAAATTAAATTTTTTATTATTGCATTTTAGTGTAAATATGAGTTCTGGGGGTTTTTTTGACCCCAGATTTCACATTTAAGAGGTCCTGTTATGCTTTTTTTTTGCTATTACAAGGAATGTTTACATTCCTTGTAATAGGAATAAAAGTGACCCAAATTTTCATTATTTTAAATGAACAGTGTAAAAATAAAAAATAAAAAGTAAAATAAATCAGAAAAAAAAACAAAAAAAAAATGTAAAGCCTGCCGAGCTTGCGCACAGAAGCGAACTCATACGCAAGTCCCGCCCTCATATGAAAACGGTGTTCAAACCACACATGTGAGGTATCACCGCGATCGCTAGAGCAAGAGCAATAATTCTAACACTAGATCTCCTCTAACTCAAAACTGGTAACCTGTAGAAATTTTTAAAGACTTGACTTGAAAATTGCTGTTCACAGATGCTCTCCATCCAATCTGACAGAGCTTGAGCTATTTTACAAAGAAGAAGAATGGGCAAACATCTAACTCTCTAGATGTGCAAAGCTGGTAGAGACATCCCCAAAAAGACTTGCAGCAGTAATTGCAGCAAAAGGTGGTTCTACAAAGTATTAACTCAGGGGGCTGAATATAAATGCATGCCACACTTTTCAGATATTGATTTGTAAAAAATTTTGAAAATCATTTATCATTTTCCTTCCACTACACAATTATGTGCCACTTTGTGTTGGTCGATAAAATACCAATAAAATATATTTATATTTTTGGTTGTTATATGACAAAATGTGGAAAATTTCAAGGGGTATGAATACTTTTTCAAGGCAATGTACACTCTATTGTTCTGGTGACAACCCAAAATTTGGGACTTTCTCTTACTTTCAACTACAGGCAGTCCCCGGGTTGCAAACAAGATAGGGTCTGTAGGTTTGTTATTAAGTTGAATTTGTTTGTAAGTCGGAACAGGTACATTTTTTTAAGGGTAGCTTAAGCCAAAAATATAATTTTTACGTTTTTTGGATAGCATAGGGAAGGGGTAACACCCCTGTAATGTTCGTTTTACTGTCTGTGCTTCTGTTTAGAAGATTTCACCTCACTTTCTATCCCTATGAAAATTGAATTTTGAAAATTTTGAGTTGTTGTGGAAACAAGGATTGGTGATAAAGAGCCAGTGGAGACACCTTTTTCGCATAATAACTCTTACAGGAGTGAATTTCCCTTCCTAGGGGGAGATTTCCTCTCACTTCCTGTTGTCTCCCTCCGTTTGTAAGTAGGTGTCGTTTGTAAGTCGGATGTTTGTAACTAGGGGACCGCCTGTACCGATCATGGTAAACAGGACAGAGAGGGGGAATCTCCCCAACGGGGACACAGACAGCAATAAAAGCAAATCCATCATCACTCTATTCAAAACTAAAAGTGCATATGAACGGGCCCCAGACTGGTTTATACAACATTCTCGGTTTTCTGTGGTTTCCTTGCTGTGCCTAGGAAGAGTTTAAGGCCTCATGCACACAGGGCGTTTGTCCATTGCTCCTTGATAGCTTTCCTCCAGGCAACAGCGTTTTGGCAGAAAAAACTATCAATGCTTGTAAACGTATCTAGGCACATTAAGTGCTTGGGAGTTAATTCATTTCATTGCCCAGAATAATTTATTCTGGCCACGGAAATTAATTCATGCTTAAGCGCTTAACACACCTACCATTTACAATCATCAAGCGTTTTTTTCTGCCAAAATGCTGCTGTCCCTGGATGCACTGGCAGTGGGGGTTTTTTTGCCTCTAAAAGCCCATGTGTGGGCACATTCAGGAGCATTTAGAGGCAAAAAAAACGTCAGACCACCCCTAACAGCAGCGTTAAAAACAGCCAGTGTGCATGAGGCCTAAATGTAGAAGCAGTCTAAAGGGTTGTATCACAGTGATGCTGCAACTCACACCTGACGTAATTCAAGAACTACATTTTAAACCGCCTCTGCACATGACTAGAAGTGTTTTTTATTTTGAGTTTTGAAACCCAAGTACAACTACTTTAATTTGTTATTTTGTTCTGTTGCTCCTGATCTCATGCACTTGGTTTGACTCAGAACTCAGACTGCCCAGAACTTTTTCATCATTAGCATTATGGATAACCGCTGCTTTTCCTGACCTCCCATGTGAACCTGACTGCAGCTCTGCCCTATGATTTGATACTCCAACTTGTTTTTGTTTAACTGTGAGTAGCGGCAGCGAGGTTCCCAAGTGTGGAAATCTAGGAATTGTTTTGAACAAATCCCCACACTCAACATACGAGGCTCTGGTAAAGTACTAGACAATTAGCTTTACACATAAACTTGTCATGGAGCGCCTGAAGGTCCATCAAATCCTCAATATCACATAAACGTCCAAAAGAAAGCCAATATAGAAGAGAAGTTATTGCCAGTTAATGCAGTAAATGACCATATTTATTCTTAAACTATAAAGATCATAAAAATCATGAAAGTCATACAAACTCCAAGTGCAAGGCAAGTCTTACATGAACCTGTATAGAGCCTGAGATGGAAGAAGAAGACTCATTGCCCCAGCTCCAGAAGAAGAGATGGCTGTATACTGGGCCTTCTAAGGTGTAGATAGAATGTCCTATACTGACAACAGCCGGAATCGGTGGGGCAAAGTGGAGAGCTCTGGCTGCCTGCAATTACAAGCCTGCTTTCAGAGCCAACTGAGCAGGAGCTTCTCAGCCAATGAGCTAGACGTGAGGTCACAGATGGAAGCCTCAGGCTCTGTACGGGTTCATGTAAGACTTGCCTTGCAAATGGGTTTTTAGGTCTTTCATGATTTAAGAATAAAGGTGGTATTTTACTGCAATATCTGGATATGACTTATCTGCTATATTGGACATTTATGTGTGATATTGAGGATTTGATGGACCTTCAGGCATTCTATGACACGTTTGTGTGTTTTAGTTATCTCATGTTGTTCAGAGGAGTATGTGAGTTGCCAGAGTTGTCACTGTAAATTTACACCACTGGTTGGTGTTCATCTGCCAATTCACCCATGCGCCTAGTTTGGATTTTATAGTGTTACCTCTAACCTACTTGCTGGCAGCTGACATTTTTAAATAGTTGAGTGCAGTAAAAGAAAATATGGGCATAAAGACCTGGAGATAGTAGCACATCTAACTTATAGAAAAAAAAAACACTTAATAAAAATGTAATAAAAAATTAACACTTAAAATTAAAACATGGCTCCTCAAACAAACAGCTCAGCAGTTGTAACTACAGTATGCAACTGAAAGGTTCATGCTTTATCTGTTTAATCAGATATGTAGTAGAGTTATTAGATTACAGTTTTGAGACCTTGGAACTCTACAGCAAATTCTCATAAACATACCAGTTTTGGGTGGATCTTTTTAAAAAACATAAAAACCATAAAAAACTGTGCAAATAGTGCCATAGGATGCCTCACAACATTTGTAGCTTCATGGAACCTGTTCATCCAAGTTTAGCGTAAATGGAAAAAACTAGTCCTCCTCGTAGGCAAGCTTTTTACATACGCCAAAGCAGCAAAGACAAACCTTTTTATAATTCGTAAAAAACATAGTCAGGCTTTACATTAAATCATTTTCCACAAAAAGTAGTTGATGGCACTCTAAAGAAAATAATCAATAAATAAAAAGGTAAGAAACCAACCCCCCCATGAATGGCATGACATTTTGCTCTCCCATTGGCTTAACCAGTGCCCGTAATAAACGCTTTGTGAAGCTGGGACACAATTAGGCAGCACAAGTAGCAGGTGCTTGCAACGCAGAAATCCCTTCCAGTCTAGAGTACTATATCATTAAGCAAGTTGATCATTCACACAATCAGGACAATCAGCTAAACTCTGCAAGCAATCCTACACAGAATTCAAAGCTTAGGGATTACATGTTTCCAAATTACTGTCACAGCAGGACTGCTTTATAAAAAATAGGTGCCAGCTCAAAACATACCTCCCACTATGAACCTAAAAACCCAATTACAAAAATAAAGCACAGCATGTGTGAAAATATTCCACTTTCAGAAGATTCAGAGGACTTTGTAGGGGTCCTTATATTTTGTAAACTGCACAGTACTTAAGAATGGATCTTTATGCCTTTTGTACCTCCAGAAATAAACATAATTCAGGAACGCTGCCATTTACTCTGCATCCTCTGCAAATAGAGTTGGTGCATAAAAAGCCTCAGGCACTAAATCAGGGTGTATGATTATCTCAAGAATCCCTTCAAATAGGTGCATTCTTCTGATATAAAGCTATGTTGCAGGATATCCCAGTGATGCCTAATGTTAATGGCTGTCTCAATGCCTCTAATTAAAATAAATAAAAATATAAATAGAATAAAAATATATAGTTTGCCTTTTTATGAAAATTGATTTCAGAGACTTGAACATTGAGACTGCTTATAAAGTAACACACACACACACACACACACACACGTAATATGGCAAGAAAAATGAAAAAAAAAATAAAATAACTATGAATGTCTGGTTTATAGCACACTGGGTTTCCTATGTAGTGGCAGATCTCAGAACTGAAAAACTGATCAAAAGCTTACATGTGTAACTGTTCAATTGGCCAATTCATTGAAAATGACTATTTTTAGGTTTAGATGTGTTTGAGCTACCAAATATGTGCAATTTCTGTGTTCTTGGTGTTCTTCAGCAAGCTGGAACTATTCAAATACCTTAAGTAGTTTGGTAGGTTGGTTCCCTACAAATTCCCACTGTGGTGTAGTGAATTTTTTTTTTCCTATTTGGAAGAGACGGATTAATACAGCTCTTCTATACTATAAGTTTACATATGAAGCTTAAAAGAACATTTTAAAGTGGTTGTCTACCCATTTTGTTTACTTCTACCTACAGGTAACCCTATAATAAGGCTTACCTGTAGGTAAAATGAATATCTCCTAAACCTGCGCGGTTTAGAAGATATTCCCTCTCTAATCCGCTGCGGCATTACGGCGCATGCGCTGTGCATGTCCCGGCAAAGGCCCGGCAACAGTTCCGGACCTTGCCGGAAAGATGGGTCCCAGTGACGTCTCGCAGCCCCGGCCAATCACAGTGCCGGAGTCGCATACCCGGAAGCAACATCCGAGGGAAGATGTCCGCTCTCACAGAGGAGGCCGAGCAGCCCGGTCGGATCTTCGTTTCAAGGTCAGTCATTCATAATGAGCTAGTAAGCATACTAGCTCATTATGCTATTGTCATGCAGGTTTTTATTTTTTTTATTTTTTTTTCCGGGTAGATAACCACTTTAAGTTATTTGAAATCACCCCCTTTACACAGCCCAAGACTCTACAGAGGTTATTCAGTGATAAAGTGTATCTAAAGACAACCCACCACCTAAGAGGAATAGAGGGGAACTTTTCTAATAGCCTGTGCCAGTGATAACTGTCTAAACATTACGGCGTCGCCTAA
>BLSH010532626.1:2761457-2772712 GCA_018402905.1 Glandirana rugosa | reverse complement strand
TAATCTGACTGAATGATTCTTCACAGAATCAAACAATATGATTGGATCTATCAGTCATCGAAAGGACACATACTGTGTCATCAATGATTTTCCAGAAAAATTGATCAATTTAGTGATGCACTGATAAGGATACTGGTATCAGTGGCAATACTAGGCATTTTCACGAGGATCAGTATCCAATACCGAAAACCGATACCGGAAGTGACGTCAGATGGGGGCGGGATGCCTCCTCCTCCCTTCCGGCAGTGGGGTTCGGAGCAATATGCCCTTTTGGCGCCAGAACGGGGGGGGGGGGGTGGGAAAATCCTCAGCACAGTAGGAATAGTCTGCCAGCTGGCCACACTGACACTCCTGCTCCTGGCTGTCTTCTTTCATTATGAAGCTCCACCGCGATCCCCTCCTGCCTCTGTAAACAACAGGGTGGGTGATGTCATGACTTCTCCCTTCCTGTTCCGGCACAGAGAGGGAGCTGGCTGCTAGGCTGGATGGCTGGCTGGCTGCTATCCAATGACAGAGAGTGGATGGGTCACCAAGGGCAAGGGGCTGGACAGAATCAGCACGTGTTTCTATAGTGTGAGACAGCTGTGGAAGGTTCTCTGGAAGCAGAACTGAGTACTGAGGGGAGCAACTGGAGCAAGACCTGCAAACAGGTTAGTGTAGTATGTACAGTACAGTGTCAGCGGGGTACAGACCGGTCTTATACTAGCACGATACATTATATACAGACCAGTCTGTCCTCTGACACTGTACATAATATTCAGACCAGTCTGTACCCTGACACTGTACTGTATATGTTATACACACACACACACACACCAGTCTGTATATAATGTACAGTATGGTGTCAGTGTATAAGACTGGTCTGTACCCAATGCCCTGTACTGTGCACTCCTAACCCCCTGCACTGCGCCCTCCTAAAGCCCTGCACTGTGCCCTCCCTGTGTTGTGTCCTCCTGCCCACCCTGAGTTGCCTCCTTCTTCCCCCACCAGCTGTCACCTCAGCCCCCCATGTCTTTCAATGACCCTCCCAACCCCATCCTCTTCCCCCCCCCCCCACCGATCACAGCCTTTTTCTTCTCAACTCTCCCACCCCACAATCCCCATTTCCCCCACCCTCACATACCCCTCTACTTCCCCCCACCCCCACCCTGCCGCCCTCACCCCAGCCTCGCCCAACTCCCTAACAACCCCCCCTCCCTATGCGATAGGTATCGGTATT
This sequence comes from Glandirana rugosa, assembly GCA_018402905.1. NCBI lineage: Eukaryota > Metazoa > Chordata > Amphibia > Anura > Ranidae > Glandirana > Glandirana rugosa. Next base: position 2,771,493 of record BLSH010532626.1, on the reverse strand, counting down.
TGGTGTAGGCCAGTACTTGCAAAAAAAGTATCGGTACTCGTACTCAGTGTTAAAAAAAAGTGGTATTAGTGCAACCCTAGATCACTTTAATTTGAAATTATTTGGGTTGATCTGGACTGAAAATCCAATCATAGGAAAGTAGATAATGCAGCATGGTTGTTAAGCGTACAATCTTTTGATTCCTCTGATTGGATCAGAAAATAGAGAAATGTCCCCATTGGGACACAGTTGGTAATTAAAAGATTATTTTTTCCCCAATCCCTGCAAAATTAAAAACTAAACAAAGTTTGGGATTTAGATATGCTTTATTGCTAATCTCCAGGTTTTACTTAAATGTAATCAGATTGTTTGGATGTTTGTCCAAACAATTACCTCCACTAAGTGTTGCAGCAACTGTGAATGCTGTATAAACTGTATGTAGCCTAAGCTACAGGATAGAGTGCTGTGTTCTGGTAGCAAGATGAGACCTTCCCATCCCACTCCTGGAACAAAAGAGTCAGGCTGAGCGCTGACCACTCTGACTCCCGGGAGTTGGATGGGATGGTCTCATCTCCCTGCCAGAGCACAGCACTCTATCCTGTATGTAGTTGAGGCTGCAGCAACAGTTGGTGAAGCAAATAGCTTGTTTGGACCAGCTTGGTTCAAATGAGCAATTTAACCACTTCCAGTCCAAGCCAATTCTTGCATTCCTCTCTAATATGTAAAAATCATAATTTTTTGCTAGAAAATTACTCAGAACCCCCAAATATTATATTTTTTTTTTTAGCAGAGACCCTAGGGAATAAAATGGCGGCCACTGCAATTTTTAAGTCACACTGTGTTTGAGCAGCAATTTTTGAAACGCTATTTTTTTTTTTTTTTTTAGAAAAAAAAAAATACTTTCATGAATTAAAAACAAAAACAATACAATATTTACCCCATTTTTTTTGTATAATGTGAAAGATGATGTTACACCGAGTAAATAGATACCTAACATGTCACGCTTTAAAATTGTGCACACTCGTGGAATGGTGCCAAACTTGGGTTACAGAGGAGATCTTGTGCTAGAATTATTGATCTGGAGGTCACCTTCAAAGTGGAACGAAACCCTCCTATCCTTTACAACCAAGAAAGCTGCCACCTTAGCCTCTGTTTGATCTGCAGTTGCCATGATGCTGCACATATGTTCAGTTACAACACCAATCATTTGATGAGGTCTCAGTTTGGTTGAGAGCACAAGCAGCCTTAACACTTATCATTCACGACATGCCTTGAATATAACCAATTTGGCGAACCATTAAAATTGATGGGTTTTAAGGCTTTAAGCCTGAAATTCTGTAAAGCAAACAACTGAATCAGACTGATTTCCTTCTGTATTTGGCAGAAAAAAAAGAAGCAAAAAGCATCTAAAAAAAAAAAATAAAAAAATAAAAAAAATAGACACTGACAACAGGAATTATTTAAATACGAACAAATACAGAATCCAGCGAACATGAAAAACACCTAGAGCAAGTGAGAGAACATTATACTATCCTGTGGCCAGAAAGGGTCATAGTAGGCCCTACCAACATAACCTTTTCAGGTAAATCATGTCAATTTTCGGTGATGCCTGACCTAAGTGACCTCTTTCTCACACTAATCATAAAGATGAGCTTTGCCCCAACAGCACAGAGACTTGTACAGCACTTGATGAAGTACATAGGGCAACACAAATAAGGAAGTCAAGCTTGGCAAACTATATTACTCTGGTAATCTAATAGAATGTTTCAAGTAGAAGTAGAGTAACAAAACTCATATCCTGTTGAGGGAAGGAGAATACAACAAAAACTAGCAGCAATTGCAAAGAAGTTCAGAACATGCCACATATAAAAGTGTATATGCCCAAAAAGCACATCCAGTATAGCAACATTTTAAGTAGTAGTCACATAATTGGAAACTTGTACTGACAGGAATATGGCACATGAAGGACAATACAGAAAAAACGAACTGAAAGTATATGTAAAGTCAGATTTTATGTTTTCATTTTGGATAGAATATTTGCAACTAACGATTATTTTCATAATCAATTAGTTGGCGGATTATTGTTTCGATTAATCAGATAATAATCTTAAAAAAATGTGGTGTACAATTTAATATGTAAAAATATATTATAATATATATATATATAAATGTAAAATACTAACAATCAGCTACAAAGCCATCCACAACTCTGCTCCCAGCTACATCACCAACCTTGTCTCAAAATACCAACCTAACCGTCCTCTTCGCTCCTCCCAAGACCTCCAGCTCTCCAGCTCCCTCATGACCTCCTCTCATACTCGCCTCCAAGACTTCTCCCAAGCCGCTCCCATCCTCTGGAACTCCCTACCCCAATCGGTCAGAATGTCCCCAAATCGATCCACCTTCAAGCGATCCCTGAAAACCTTTCTCTTCAGGGAAGCCTATCCTGCCACCACCTAATAACTACACTCCTTTTTTTCTCAATCAGCTCATCCCCCGCAGTTTACTGAACAAATGAACAACAAGTCATAAATATCAACAAGAATAGAATTTTATTGGAATAAAAAATGCTGCAACCTAGGGTGACATAGGATGAAGCAAATGAACATGAACTGATCAACAACCATCACCGTTGACAACGTTGTCAGGAATAGTGACAAAACATAGAACATACAAACAGGCCTCGCAGTCATGACGAAGCTGGGGATACCAGCGAAACGCGTAGACTATCTGTGCTGCCAGCCAGCTTGCTAGCCTCCCCATTCCCATGAGGTTCTGATCCCGGTTTGAGCCTTCGTCTCTGCTTTGTTCTGCTGGAGCGGTTTGATTGAGATCCACCGGAAGCGGCTTTGACTCGCCTCCATATCCAGTGCCTTTCATACCATTTGGGACTGGCTTCACTCAGCATTTCTGGAGTGTTCCTGCCCGAGTCTGGCCGACTACTTGTATCGGTGAGTATATGCCGCCGAGGTTCATCCTCCTCTGTGATCTCCTCCCCCCAAGCCGCCCTTGATTCGGTTCCCGGTGTCTGCGACCTTGATGCTTTCCCAGACTCACATTTGTCATCATCGCAGCCCGACGTCCGTCTCTCCTTCTCTTGGATACCGGCGTGCTAGAGTTTGTCTCGCAGCGTCCAGGTCCACGCTGCCGCCACATTCCTTCATAGAGCTGCACTCACCTGTCTGTAGCCGACCCCCTCCTCTCGTACTGTGTGGACTGCCTTTAGAGGTGGGGTATTTTGCCATCATCGGTCAGGTTGCTGCTCCATCCCGGCGTGCCTGGACCACAGACCGTAGCCTGCCTTCTTTGGGCTATTGCCATCATCGGTCTGTGTCTGCCTTCGATTTGCTTTTTTGACCCTTTTGCTCCATTTTTTCATCTGTCCTAGCCGGGGACGTATTCTCATTTGTCACGGCTCCTCAATGTTTTTTCTTTTGGTGTCCATGAATGCACTGCCATTTTGTGTTATTATACAAGGTCTTGTATAGACCATTTCATGGTCTCCTTCTTTCCATTACTGGGGTCCCTCTTATTATTTCTTTGGGTTCCATTGGGGGCTACCGTGCTGGCTGTGTCCTCCCTGTCATGTTCGGTAGGTGACAACTCCATTCTGGAGGGTCCATACCCCACTGACTGCGAGGCCTGTTTGTATGTTATACGTTTTGTCACTATTCCTGACAACGTTGTCAACGGTGATGGTTGTTGATCAGTTCATGTTCATTTGCTTCATCCTATGTCACCCTAGGTTGCAGCATTTTTTATTCCAATAAAATTCTATTCTTGTTGATATTTATGACTTGTTGTTCATTTGTTTTGTCACATACTTTCCCAGTGGCTACTTATATGGTGATCTTTCCGGACAGCCTCCTGCACTGCCCGTTTCCTTCACTGTTTTGTTTTTTATCACCATTGTAGCCCCAGGTTTAATTTTTATTCCCTGAGTGGATTGATGTGTTTTCATATTTATGCAGACTTTGAGTCTCTTTTGACCCCTGCCATGGGGTCCCCCTTTTCAGTTAATGTCCCGCAGTTTACTGCCCTTTTGTATCATTTAACCCTCCCTCCTAGATTGTAAGCTCTAACGAGCAGGGTCCTCTGATTCCTCCTGTATTGAAATTGTACTGTCTGCCCTAATATTGTAAAGCGCTGCGCAAACTGTCGACGCTATATAAATCCTGTATTATAATAATAATAATATATATATATATATATATATACACATACACACACATATACATATACATATACATATATATATATATACATATACATCCAACTATATGGTTAGGGATCAAAATCTCTAATCCACTCCCACCAGAATAACAGACAGAAGATATATACTGTTGAACCTGGTAAATATCATCAGACTCAGAGATCAATTTTTTTAATTAAAGAAAAAATAAATAAATAAAAAGACTGTTTTGTGGATTTTCAGACAGAACTGTACTATATTATATATGACAGACTCCCTTGTCATATGCAGGCAGCTTGAAATAAAAGCTTCCTGCGCCTGCTGTCACTTATGCTGGCCATACATAAACAATGTCTGCCTTTAAAAAAAATAATAATTTTAAGAACCTTTGTTGATTTTTTTAATCGTTAGTGGGATCAAATCGATGTTCATTTTCAACCACAGTGATGGGAAAATTCAAAAGAGCAGAATAGAAAACTTCTTGGTCAAAGAAATTTTCAGACAGTGTATGTGGTTTTTGTTCAGAAATTATATTTGTTTTAAAACGGAATGTTAAAAGCAAGAGAAATTTTCAAACGACATTCTTTCATTCAGCGACTGTAAAAAAAAATTTTCATAATGAATATTCTAGTCCGAAAATCAATACGTGTATGGTCAGCATAAGGCTCGGTTCACACCGATGCAGTTTTCTTTTGATCCGTTTCTGCAGTGCTTTTTGCTGTGCGTGTTTGCTGCGATTTGCGTTTTGCATGTTTTTGGCCAATTTGTTGTCGGGCAGATTAAAAAACGCAAATCGTGGCAACAACACACTACATGCTTTTCTGCAGCTTTTCCATTGAAGTCTATTGAACCAAAAAAATAAAGCACAGTTTTGCGTTGAAAAAAGCCCTTGACACTTCCCAAATACGCAGCAGCTGAAAAAAGCATAGATGTAAACGTGTCTCATAGGAAACCATATTAAATGAACTGTAGTGCGTTTCTGCAAAAAGCACCAAAACATGCATAGGTGTGAACCAGGCCTAAGACGTTTAGTAGCAGCAGCATGCTTTTTTTTTTGTATCACCTGTCATAATGGGGTTAAAAAAACTAAAATTAGCCCTTTATAGTACAAAAAGAGCAGATAATCACTACTCTAAGGGGTTCATTTATACTGTGAAACGAATATATATTACTTAAATTTTATATAAATGTATATATATTTATTTATTAATAAATACACCCAGAAGTAGGATATATGGGCATATTAACTAGGAGTCAGACATGAAGCTATATGAAGGGTGGAAGGGAGATAGAAATCTTTTATAGTAAAGTACTACTAAAAGCTGAGACTTTTTTTTCCTGGATATGGCAATTTTAAATATAATGCACAATACTGGTAAAAGTTTACTTTAAATGTAATTGCAATGCCTTCTATTACCTCCAGTCTATCAGCCTCCACCTTCTCTGGGTTCAGATGCCAATTTTCCCTGAAGTCTTTAAAGTGGTTTTTTTTTTTTAGACAAACATGTCATACTTACCTGCTCTGTGTAATGGTTTTGCACAGAGCAGCCCTAATTCTCCTCTTCTGGATTCCCCCACTGACACTTCTGGCTCCTCCTGCCTTCAGAGTGCCCCAATAGCAAGCTGCAAAGTGTAATATAGAGAGCCCCTATAACAAGGTGAAAAAACTTCTGCCTTTAGAACCACTCACTTCCTGCCAGGACTACATGTCCCATGAGGCATTGCTCTTCACACATTCACAAGTTCTCAGGCACTTACTGACATGTATGGACAGTGTGCTGGGCTGTAGGTGTGCTGTGCTCCACTGTGTCTTCTGACATGTATGGATGGTGTACTGAGCTGTATGTGTGCAGCACTGTATTTCCTGATATGTAAACAAAGAATGCATTCTGTATGCAGGACAACTAATCGGCTGGCCCATTAATCAATTATGAAATTAGTGGACAGCTATTTTCATAATCGATTAGTTGTTTCGGCCCTGATATGAAAGTTAAAGCCCATTCTGCTGCTGTTTGTGTTCCATTGAGGAAATATTTCTTCACTTCCTGTCCTTAAAGTAGAACTATAGGCAAAACTTTTTCCTGGTGCCTCCATGGCAGCATACATGTGATAGTAGCCCGCCTACTTCCACCCACAGGACCAGTGCATAGCTATAAAAAGTTAACACCCACACAACAGCCCATTCCCTTTTTTGTCCTCATGGAACTCACAGCCAGTGTGCAGAGAAGAAACCCTTACCTGCCAGCTTTGGTGGTTTTCCTCGCATGTTCAGCCTCTCCTGTAGCGCAGTCCCTGACCTTGGGAGGCTAAATGCTTTGACAAGGCAGGGAGCCCCTTCTGTGGATCTTTTGGGGTGAAAAATTGGGTGCTAACTAGCCCCACATACAGCAGTGCAGCCAGGGCTGTGCTCCTCAGAAAAGCAGTCAGAGCCTGCCTCCCAGAAGTGAGTGGATCCATGGAACTGTGACACTTCCAAGAGAAGTAGGTTTTCTCAATTTTTGAAATTTTGTGGTTGTGTTAAATCTCCTCTCGTATGGGCAATTTCCTTGCGGTTGCAAAAGTTAACTCTAAGGTCCTGCTATATGGCTGAGCTGCAACCACCAAAAGTAATTGCTGTACAGTACGTTCCTCCGGCAGCATCTGGACATGGTGGGCACCTTATGCATATGTCAGCCAACACGACAGACATGAGAGTCATTCAGGTTCTATTCTATGGCACATTATTTGAGCACTACTGATGGGCATAGTAGTCCTCACAACAGCTGGCTTTGGCGTAAAGCCAGTAGTTTACTCATTTTCTTATGATAGGATTTGCGAAAGCTTCCCACCCTGGTAGCTAGTTATTTACCCATCTATCATATGTATGCTGCCATGCAGCAGGGAAACCGAAAATTGTATCATACTTACGTTAATTTTCTATTTCTGATGCCTATCCATGGCAACATACTGAATCCACACAGTTCAGTCCTAGCGATGTACAGGGAATGGGCTTTTTATAGCTATGCACTGGTCCTGTGGGCGAAAGTAGATGAGGCTACTATCACATGTATGCTGCCATGGATAGGCACCAGGAAAATAAAATTATGGTAAGTATGATACGATTTTCGTTTTTTTTTTTAAATTTGAATAGAGCACAGGAGGGTTTTAACCCGTCAGATTTGTTTTCGCCATCTGTGTCCTATTGCTGAGATTTCTCTTCACTTCCTGTCCCATAGCCAAACAGGAAGTGAGAGAAAATCCCTGCAAATCAAGGGAATTCCTTGAGGCCCCCCAGGACACTAGAACTGGTGTCCCCATTGGAAGATTGCCCCCCCTCCATTACTTTTCTGGGGAAAACCCAAAATGTGGGATTTTCTTCTACTTTCACTTTTAATGATAATGGTAAACAGGACAAATAGGGAGGGTGAATCTACCTAACAGGGGCACAGACAGCAATAAGCCAGCACTTCAATCCCTTTGTACTCTATCCAAAACTAAAAAAAAAAAAAAGTTTTGTCTTTAGTTATACTTCAAGCGAAAATACATAGCAAACTGCACTAAAAAGCACCAAACAGGCCTACAGGTGGCCCTGTCTCTCTATTCAGCTCTTATTCCACCCTGTAACATGCACGCTCCACTCCTTCTGGCAGTTGTGTCCTCTCTCCTTAAACTCGCTTTCGTTCACCACGCTTTCCACCCCACAGCTTTATATATATCCCTCCCTTCTGTCCTCACCATTTCACTGATCTTACCAACTCTTGCCAATTCTATACCCACATGCTGATAAAACCTCTAGGATGCTGGTGTATGTCCATATAATTTGCACTCCCACATTACCTCCCTCACCCTTCTGCTTCCCCTAATGTCTGTAAATGAGGGGTGGTATGGGCTATCCCAGTAACAGCCCATACCACCCCTTATTTACTTAATTCATGTGGATGATGGCACCCCCTACCCAGTTTTATAGTTTACTTTACAAGGCTCGTTTTCATGTTCTCCTAATGTCTGGTGACATATCCCCAAAGCCTGGGCCTCCATCATTTAACTGTGCCCAACGTTCCCATTACCCTAAACCCTCTGGCAACAACCACAATCCACAGAACTTAGTTTCCATTCCTCTTCTTTCCAAACCCAGCCTCCCCTTCTCCTGCACCGCTTGGAACACCCACAAATTCCTTTAACATACTTGCTATTACCGAAACCTGGCTTCATGAATCCGACAATGCTTCTCCTTTCATGGTGGCCTTCTCTGGACTCACTCTCCCAGACCTAGTGGATGGAAGGGAGGTGGAGTGGGATTCCTTCTAGCCCCACACAGCACTTATCAGGTTCTTCACCCACCTACCTCTCCTCTTTTGAGGTACATTGTAGCAGTTTCTTTTCTCCCGTCTCTCTAAGAACTGCTGTCATCTACCGGCCCCCCTGAATCAGTATCAACCTTCCTTAATGACTTCCTGGCTACCATACTTTCTCGCTTCTGAAATCCCCACAATCATGATCAGTGACTTCAACATCCCTGTTAATGCTAATACTACTGCTACTTCTAAACTTCTCAGTCTAACCTCATCTCTTGACCTGAAGCAATAGATACAGGCTCCTACTCACTCTGATGACAAAGCCCTTGACCTTGTATTCTCCTATCTATACATCCAGTGCAACCTCTCCAACAATCCTCTCACACTCTCTGATCACCACCATATTAGTTTCACTCTCTCCCTGTCCTCCACCTCCTCTCCCTCCAACTGCCTAACACTTACCTGTAGAAACCTTTGCCATCTCAACCCTTCTCTTCTCTACTCCGCTATGACAAAATATCACCCCTATTCTGCCCCAACCTAGCTACAACAGCTCACGGTCATCCTCTCTAGACAAGCTTGCACCCCTCAACACACACAGCATCAGGCCCCGACCCCTACAACCTTGGCAAACAGATGACACCAGAAGTCTCAGAAAACGGAGTAACGTGTCTGTGGTGTAAGACTAAGTCCCAGAAAGACTTCAACCAATAAAAATCTGCTCTGCAAAAATACTATTCCTGCCTCCTCATTGCCAAGTAGATCTATTTTATCACTCCATTAACACCTTCTCATCCAGTCCCCGTCAACTCTTCTAACTTACTGCCCAAAAGATAACTCCCCCACTTAAACACCCCATGCCCACAGGTACAATCATTACTTCCCTCAACCCTGTTACTATTGATGAGGTTGCTAAACTGCCAGAGGATCTTCTGCTCGGTCTATGAGCCTGGGAATGTTAGTAGCGATATGATGCCAATTCACATTCAATGTGCCACACCATAGACAGGTCTGATAGAACACCACCTAATGAAAGGATCATTGCCCCAGCTCGAACAACTATCAACTTAAAGCATGCCTGACATATTTCCACACCAGGAATTTAAAATGCTAAAATAACTGCCACTTGAAACTTTTTGTGTTCTATCTCCTTAGTGGATTATTTCTGTTTAATATTTTTATTGAAGTTTCTTTGAACAACAGTACATTATAAAGAAGTGGAGTTACAATATCCAATCAGCACTGAAAAGATAGCATGGATACTTTTAATATTAGGTACGATAGAAAAGTCACGACTAACCTATAACATTGAGGTGAAGAAATATTACATGACAACAAGTTTCTTTGAAGTTATTTTTATAATTTGTCTTTATTAGGTGATTCCTCTATCTTGTGTTTTTCAAAGTTCACCGTCAATAAAATCGTAAAATTTAAGGACCACACCTTTATACAGTCCGTACGAAATTCAACTATCAACAAGCTCGACCCCGTTACTAGGAAAGTAATCCACCACAAGATAGTCTGGACAGATACCACACCGTGTAACTTACACTTAACCGTAGTATAGCGATGATTGTAAGGGTCCGAGTAT
>BLSH010532626.1:2739774-2758532 GCA_018402905.1 Glandirana rugosa | reverse complement strand
TTGTGATTGTAGCTTTTACTTCCTCTACCCTTAGAGGCAGATCTAAGGCTGCTTTTTGCTCTTGGGTGAGAGACGGAAAGCGGGTATCCGCAAGCATAGAGTCTAAGTTTGCTTGACTGAATTGGGAGGAGTCACTGTAAAGCTCTGAGAGTTTCCTGCGAAAAACATTTAGGATTTTCAGGGGGTTGCTAGTGTACGAGTTAGTGGCTACCTTCAGTCTTATAGGCTTGGGTGTGTAGTCCGCCCTTCGGAGTGCCAATGCCAGGAAAGTATCTGGCTTGTTAGCCCGCATGTAAAGCGTATGTCTTGTTTTACGGAGTTTTTTCTCCGCCGTTTCTGTGAGGCACACGTCGAGTTCTAATCGTGCTTTTTCGAACAGTTCCCTATTAAGTTGAGATGGGGAGTTCTGGAATTGCTCTGTAGCTTCCCGATAGGTCTTATCAAGCTGTTTCAGTCGTTTATTATATTCTCTCCGAGCGTGGGATGTCTGACTTATGCAGACACCCCTTATATAGGGTTTGTGAGCTTCCCACACGGTGAGAGGGTCCATGTCAGGGGTCTGGTTGATGGATAGATACTCTTGGAGTGCGGCAGAAAGTACTTGCCTGTGTGCTGGGTTCGCTAAGAGGCTGTCATCTATAGTCCAACTCCGTTGCGATGGACTCGGGACCAGGGAGGAGAGAGTGGTGATTACTGCATTGTGATCAGACCACGTGCAAGGGAGAATGTTTGAGTCTATGATCAAGGCGGCAGTAGCTATGTTCACTAAAATGTGGTCTATTCGTGCAAAGGATTTATGCGGATGTGAATAATGTGTATATTGACGCCTGGCTGGATTATGTTCTCTCCAGGAGTCCACTAAGAAGTGGGACTCCAAGAGTTGTCTATATGTGAGGCGAGCAGGTGCTGCGGGTATCGGAGACTTGTCTTCCTTAGTGGATTATTTATGATACCCATGTGGTGTTGACCAATTGTATCCTCCCCAGATGGCTTTTTAGTTGCGGGGTTAATTAGAAGAGAGGCAATTTTAAGGCACATAGCTTCAGCAGGTTCGTGAATTACAGAAGGAAGCCCAAGAATTACTCCCCAACAAGGGAGGTTTGCATCTGTGGTAAGGATCTTCCAGTTGAGGGGGAAGAAATGAACAGCCCTGTGACCCCAGTGACTGCAGCCATCACAGTGAATAGTATGTCCTTCTGCAGTGCTCCAGTCTAGAAATAAGCAAAAGGGAACTGCTTTGGAAGGACAATACCATTGGTCTAAGGATTGTCTGGACCTGTAGCCAAAGCAGTTTAATTTTTTATGTGGGCAGAAAAACCTTTGTTGAACTGGAATCCAGGGTCAGGTCCAAGTACTCTAGATGTTTTGCGGAATCAGGAAAGATTTAAAAGCCATCTTAAACTATGCAGGCAGTGTAGGGTGATCTAAAAATCGGTGTCCTGAATGGATGTAGTGTTGAGATATTTGGGACTATAACAATATGCCCCTCGTTTCACCAAGACTGAGACAAGAATGTTCGTAAAAACACTTTAGGAGCTGTAGCCAACCCAAAGGGCAATGCCACAAACTGCAAGTGCCTATGCCCTATTGCAAAGTACAGAAGGCATTGATACAGAGCATGGACATGGCCAACATGGATGTTTACTAATGACATAAAATTCTCCTACTGCAGAGAACCCACAACCCAGCAAACAATTTCCAGTCAGAACTTCTGAACGCAACTTCCCAATTTCAGAAGACTAACTAAGGTATTAAGTGCTTTGAGCTCAAGCATCTGACTGCCTATAGCTGATTTATCAAGCCCATCACATGCTGGGAGTAAACCTTCAAATACTAGTTCCTGACAAAGCATTCTGGTCCATTAAGTTAAAGCCTGGGAAACCCCGGGCAAGAAAAGATAAGCTTAATGAGGGACTCCAATTTTTGATCTGTCAAATACTAAAAAGGATGGAGAATCTAACCATGATCATGAACAATGGTCATTGTGTTAAAAGGAGACAAAGTAAGCTTTACCAATGGCTGTGAGGTCCATTTTTTTTTAAGTCCACAGGGAATGGATAAAAGATAGAAGCTTTTGGAAGCAGAGAAAACTCTCAGGGTCAGGACGGTTCAAATTTACAGCAAGAAAAATCAGCAAATTGTTGATGATTGGGAAAGGCTTTAGCAGGGTTTCTGTGTCTGTAGAAACACAGCTGTTTTGCTGCACTTTGTCAGAGGCAGTAGGCTCTTCAATCATAACAATTTTGTGAACTGCATAGATCAGGCTGTCTATGATTTCTAGGTGGTGAAAGGCTATACTATGAGGTTCTTATTCCAAGGGAGTCAAACTTGCAGCTGAAACCAGCATGAATGGTAGAGAAATAAAAATAAAATGGTCTACGAGACAGAAAAAAAATAAAAGGAGTTGAAGAAAGACTCCAGAGCTCTGAAACTCTAATAAGACACAGCAAAGACCTTTGTACACAGCCTACTCACCACCATGGATGACTTCAGTGATCTGGGAGTTTAGTAGGACATGGATCTAGGTGTGGCCACTATTGCAAATATCTGGATCTAAGGGTCTAGTATGACACATACCAAGCAGAGTCATTATGTAATGTGTATCCAAATGTGGAAACAGAGTCCGAATATGGATGCTGCAGGGGACTGTCTGGAGCTAGGGGTCAACTATGGTGCAGCTATAGAGAAGCGGGATGACCACTTCAGTGAATATCCAGATCTGAGAGACCAGTATGACACTAAGCAGAAGTTTGGATTTTGTGGTTAATACCCAGGTTCTGGGGAGACCAGTATGACACTGCCAGCAGCTACTGATCGAACAATCCTCTCCATAGAGTCTTCGCCCAAAGTAAAGCTGGGGAAAGAGGTCTTACCTCCTCAAGCTACCAAGGTCATTTGAGCTTTTTTATTCCATGTTGATGGGGCTGTGCCTTCTGTTTTTTTGCCTAGAATCCAACCTACTAGAGGCCACAGCTAAACTCAGCCATAGAAGACTGACTGTGCCCCTCAATCAATACAGGCAGGAATCGAGGAGATAAAAGCAAACCACTTTCTAAATGCTTAAAAAAAATGTTTTTTGAAGTGGATGAAGACTGCGCAAACAATAATGAGGTCATGAAATGTTGAAAACAGAATTCCATCAATCACATGAAAACCACCTGCCTATTCATCATCGTGCAAAAGCAGGAGAAAATAAGTCAGCTTCAAGATCTCAGGCAGTAGAATAAAGCCACTAAGGGCTATAATGACTAACTTTAGGGTTACTCTTAGCAATATCATATGCATATCAAAAGCTCAGCCCATTGATCTGCAGATGAACAGAACAAAAGTAATGCAATGTAACAACGATGTTATATTGTATTTCTGAATGAAACTTCTAAAGTTCTGGTTTTCATCCCAGCAAGTCTCTGCTGTCAATTGTGACAGCCTGGAATTGCGGGCCAGAGCAGCAGGGGGAGCGGGAGAGCGAGTGCTATAATCGCCCTGTGTACTTTGTTGACTTTTTTGCCATACACAGAATTCCCAGGTTCTGCAAGGGGTTAATCATCTATGCAAGCTGCAAATCATCAAGTGCAGGAAACCATAGAAGCAGTTAGAACTTACTTTCTTGAAGCAACAATAGTACCACATGAATGTTGACCAGTTGCCTGCACTTTGCAGTGTTTAACCAGTTACAGTAAGCCTTAGAATTTTTCATTTCTCTGGGAGGTCCAAGAGGTTGTCAGTAGGCATTTCAAAATATGTGTACAATACACAGGCAAAATTAGATGCCCTGTCTCTCTAAATATTTCAATATTGTACCAAAATGCTTTTGCACATAAAAAAGTAGTCAACATTTTGTCAAAGTGCTGATCTAAATGCATAAAGTGCCTAAATAAAGTCATACAAACATGCATAAATGATTATGCAAACTCATGCGCAAATAATTTGCACAATATTGACTCATTTTGTATGCCCAAGAGCACTTTGGTACAATATTGATATATTTAAAGAGACAGCGTGCCTAATTTTAGTTGTATATCAGGGGTAGGCAACCTGCGGCCCTCCAGCTGTTGCAAAACTACAAGCCTCCACTGAAAGCGATTGTGGGTGTAATTTAAATTAAAAAAAAAAAAAAAAAAAAAAAAACGAACATGTCTATACTTACCAATTCATTGACACAGGCAGCGGGACTTAGCCCTGCCCCCTGCTCCCTCATCACTGGCTATGATTGACAGCACTGGGAGTCAATGTAAGTAAAGCCAGCGAGATCCAGAAGTGAGGGGAGAGAAGAACTGCAGACGTGCACAATGCTGGATCGAATGAGGGCTCCAGTAAGTAAAGGGGGGGGGGGTGGGATGCTGATGCCTAAACATTTTTTGTTATATCTAGGTCTTAATGCATTGGAATGCAGTAAGGTAAAAAAAATGTTTAGGCTTCAGAACCACTTTAATTCCAAAATAGGTGTATGCATTACCATGAGCCCTTAGCTTAGTATTATTAGGTTTTGGAACGGTTGCTTTTCCACTAGCTTGTAATTTTATATTACTACAAAATAAACACTTAATACAAATTTCAAATATTCAAAAAAAAAATAATAATAATAGTTTTTACTTGTAAAGGAGCACCTCAATGGCTTTTCCTAAACAAATCAGAGTGTGGAAAAAAAAAAAAAGGATGGACACAGCAGCGGGACTCGGGAGCGAGCAAGCATGGGTGCACCCGCTGAAGAGGAAGGGCCTGGAGCGTCGGCGGGGGGAAATATTTCCACAAACCACGAAACAAAGAGCAGATCAAGACATCAAGTCAGAAGCAACAGCAACATCTGCAACAAGGAAATAAGAAAGAAGGGAAGGATGCCTATAGTAGTAAGCAGTGGCGGCCCGTGCATTAAGGGCGTATGGGCGCGGCCCCCCCATCCCTGCCGCCACCCTCCTATCCATGCGCTCGGCCCCTTTCAGGACGCTGGACACATGGATTCCTATGGCGGGGGCGGGAGGGGGTGTTTCTTTTTTAAGCACCTGATTAGAGCCAGAGGCTCTAATAGGCTTCAAAAAAGACAATTGCATGACCATAGCGAATTAATTTTCACTATTCTCACACTGCAGTGCCTCTCTACCAATCAGAAGGTCGATCAGGCCAGTTTCCTGACTGGCCCAAGTGCCCAAACGATCCTATTGGATGCCTAGCGGCACTTTGGCAAGGAAGGAAGCATGAGGAGCGGACACCTCCGTCCCTTGCCGCAGCTGCCCACACTGTGGAGGAGAGTGGAGACAGGAGGATCTTCTCTCTCCACAGCCCAGTAAGTGCCGGACCTCCCGTGCGGGGGGGGGGGCGGCACTGTGTATACCCCATCAGTGATGCTGTGTATACCCTATTTGATGCTGTGTATACCCCCTCTGTGATGCTGTATACCCTATCTGGTGATGCTGGGCTGTATACTCCCGACACAATGGGTGGGATCTATAAGGGGTGTGGCTTATGAAAAGTGGGAGGAGTCAAAATGGCATGCTCTGGCGCCCCCATCCCAAAGTTTCACCAGCCGCGACTGGTAAGAAGGTGAGAGAGAGGTGGAGTAAGGGGGGGGGGGGTAGATTGAGCAGTAGGAATGACCAAAGCCAGCATCCCAATCCTGGGCCATTATGAGTTATAGCTCTCTATGGACAGTGATGGATAGGCATATTGTATCCAGGGGGTCCATATCTGGGAGAATTTATTTTGCGCGTCTAGCAGGATACTGGTGGGGGCGGGGGGGGTTAAAGGTGTGATAAGATGTACCAAGAGACGATCGAACAAAGAACGAATGAGCTTCAAAACCTTGGTCCAAAACCGTGTGAACATGGGACATGTCCACCAGGTAAGTAAAACATCGCCTGGCATTGGGCAGTCACAAAAGCACAGACCAGTATGAGAAAGCTGAAGATGGGCTATGCGTGATGGGACTAAGTACCATCTGGTAACTGTTTTGAATGCAGACTCGATAGTATTCACATTAATAGAGCAAGAGGTTATTGTGGCCCAGATTTGCAACCAATCTGCTCTATCTCTGGTGCATCGGAGGTCAGTCTCCAACCTGGAAACATAAGCGTGATCGGTATGGTGGTAGATCATATTCAATTGAGAGTAGAAAATAGAAATCAGTTTAGGGGGACATTAGTGCTGCACGATTCTGGCTACAATAAGAATCACAATTTTTTTGCCTAGAATAAAAATCAGGATTCTCTCACGATTCTCCCGGCGTAACATAATTTTTCACATTATACAAAAAAATTGGGCTAACTTTACTGTTTAGTTTCTTTTTTTAATTCATTAAAGTGCATTTAAAAAAAAACAAAAAAAAACAAAAAAAAACACTGCATTTGAAAGACCGCTGCGCAAACACAGTGTGACATAAAATATTTCAACGACCGCCATTTTATTCTCTAGGGTCTCTGGGGGTTCTAAGTAATTTTCTAGCAAAAAATACTGATTTTAACTTGTAAGCAGTAAGTGTCAGAAAAGGTTTAGTCTTTAAGTGTTAAACTGACCTCATTTACAGACCAAAGTTCATTCCTTTGATCTAAAAGTATGAAATGATACGAGATCGAGATCGCAACGATTAATCATGCAGCTCTAGGGAACGTTTGTTATTTTAATTTAAAAAAAAAAAAGAAGGTTTACAACCACTTTAAGGCTTGGTTCACACTGATGCGACATAGGCTTGTGAGACCCCAAGTCAGATGACATGTGAAATTCAAGGTTTCCCTATGAGAGCTACCTTAAAGCGGTTGTCTACCCAATTTGTATACTATTACCTACAGGTAAGCCTTAAAATGAATATCTCCTAAACCTGTACGGTTTAGGAGATATTACCCCTCTAAGCAGCGGCGGCGTTATGGCAAATGCACCGTGTATGTTCCGGCACATGCGCCGTGTATGTCCCGGCAAAGGCCTGGCAATAGGCCCGGACCTTGCCGGAAAGACGGGTCCTGCGCGCATGCGCAGGAGTGACGTTCCGTAGCTCTGGCCAGTCACAGCGCCGGAGCCATGTACCCAGAAGCAAGATGGGAAGATGTCCGCTCCCTCAGAGGGGACCGAGCAGCCAGGTCGGATCTTCGTTCCAAGGTGAGTATTTCATAATCAGCTAGTATGCGGTTGTAAATGTTTTATTATATCTTTTCATGTGACAACACTGAAGAAATGACACTTTGCTACAATGTAAAGAAGTGAGTGTACATTTTGTATAAAAGTGTAAATTTGCTGTCCCCCCAAAATAAATCAACACACAGCCATTAATGTCTAAACCGCTGGCAACAAAAGTGAGTACACCCCGAAGTGAAAATGTCCAAATGTTCCCTCCCCGATGTCATGTGACTCGTTAGTGTTGAAAAGTCTCAGCAGTGAATGGGGAGCAGGTGTGTTAAATTTGGTGTTCTCGCTTTCACTCTCTCATACTGGTCACTGGAAGTTCAACATGGCACCTCATGGCAAAGAACTCTCTGAGGATCTGAAAAAAAGAAGTGTTGCTCTACATAAAGATGGGCTAGGCTATAAGAAGATTGCCAAGACCCTGAAACTGAGCTGCAGCATGGTGGCCAAGACCATACAGCGGTTTAACAGGACAGGTTCCACTCAAAACAGGCCTCGCCATGGTCGATCAAAGAAGTTGAGTGCGCGTGCTCAGTGTCATATCCACAGGTTGTCTTTAGCAAATAGACGTATAAGTGCTGCCAGCATTGCTGCAGAGGTTGAAGGGGTGGGGGGTCAGCCTGTCAGTGCTCAGACCATACGCCGCACACTGCAACAAATTGGTCTGCATGGCTGTCGTTCCTGAAAGAAGCCTCTTCTAAAGATGATGCTGAAGACAAGCAGACTAAGGACATGGATTACTGGAACCATGTCCTGTGGTCTGAGGAGACCAAGATAAACTTATTTGGTTCAGATGGTGTCAAGCATGTGTGGCGGCAACCAGGTGAGGAGTACAAAGACAAGTGTGTCTTGCCTACACTCAAGCATGATGGTGGGAGTGTCATGGTCTGGGGCTGCATGAGAGCTGCCGGCACTGGGGAGCTACAGTTCATTGAGGGAACCATGAATGCCAACATGTACTGTGACATACTGAAGCAGAGCATGATCCCCTCCCTTCGGCGAGACTGGACCGCAGGACAGTATTCCAACATAACGACCCCAAACACACCTCCAAGATGACCACTGCCTTGCTAAAGTAGCCTAGGGTAAAGGTGATGGACTGGCCAAGCATGTCTCCAGATCTAAACCCTACTGAGTGTCTGTGGGATATCCTCAAACAGAAGGTGGAGGAGCGCAAGGTCTCTAACATCCACCAGCTCCGTGATGTCATCATGGAGGAGTGGAAGAAGACTCCAGTGGCAACCTGTGAAGCTCTGGTGAACTCCATGCTCAAGAGGTGCTGGAAAATAATGGTGTACTCAGTTTTGTTGCAAGCGGTTTGGACATTAATGGCTGTGTGTTGAGTTATTTTGTGGGGACAGCACATTTACACTGTTATACAAGCTGTACACTCACTACTTTACATTGTAGCAAAGTGTCATTACTTCAGTGTTGTCACATGAAAAAATATAATAAAATATTTACAAAAATGTGAGGGGTGTACTCACTTTTGTGAGATACTGTACATTATGAAGCCTGAATGGGAAAACTCCCAGGATGTTGCTAAGGACATTGCTAAGTGAGGTTTTGCTGTTACTGTTCACCTCCACCATCAACAAAGTGAGCTCTTTCTGTGAGTCAAACCTCCTCACATGCTCTCTCTCTCTCTCTCTCTCTCTCCCCTGATGCAGTAGCTCTGAGATCAGAGTTTGATGGTGGATGTGAACAGTAACAGCTGGGCCTCTCTTAGCAATATCCTGAGAGTTTTCCATTTAGGCTTCATGGGGTTTACATAAATGACCTACACCCATAGCAAGGGCATTATTCAACTTTGGTTGAAGCTGTAGTTTTATTTTATCTACAGACACCCCTTATCTGGTATGGGCAGTTTTTTAGTAAATGAACCCTTTAAAGCACAGTTAAGCTTACCTTTCCCTCAACGGTCCCCCTCCCTCAATGGAGCTTGTATGTTCCTCTGAGTGCTGGTCTTTGGGCCTCTTCATTGGCCAATGTGGGATTATGTAACTCTTGCGCATGCACAGGGGTCAGTCATGCAGGGACCATACCTACGATGTAAGCTGTGCATGCACAGCTCAGTTTAAGTGCCAGAAAACTCTGACAAGCAGGCAAGTAGATATATTTTATTGCAGAAAAAACAGGTCATAAATAGCCTGCCTGCTTGAAGTTTATTACAGTGCAATCTTGTGTGCTTTATTCAAAAATGTGGCATATAAAACAACACAGTTCAAGGCAGGGAACAGCAGTTAACGCGTTTCACGTGCTTAATCATAACATGACCATATGCGCAGATTACGTGAAAAGCGTTAACTGCTGTTCCCTGCGTGGAGCGGTGTTGTTTTATATGCCACATTTTTTTAATAGAGCACAAAAGATTAATTTCACTTATCAGGAATGCGGTTATCTTCTTTTTCTTTTCCTGTATTGTTGGTGGTTGCGGAAATAAGGATTTCCAGTAGTCCCGCCTGGAACAGTGTGCACCCAGCTTTTTTTCCCTATAACTAAAGGCAAAAGTTTTATTTTGTTTTATTTGGATAGAATAGAGAGGAATTAGAACACCTATTAGGTTTATACTGTGGTCTGTCCTCCTGTAAAGCTCCTTTCACACGAGCGGAGCCCATTTTGATGGGCTCCACTGCTCAGCGGGGATCCATCCATTTATCCCTACTGAGCCGTGCAGAGACTGACCTGTCACAGCTCCATTCTCCTCTATGGAGGATCAGATGAACACGGACCGTCTGTCCGTGTTCATCCGATCCGATAGACGGATGGAAAATAGGGTTTCCATCCGTCTGTTTTTGGCGGATCGGAGCGGACTGGATGTCAGCAGACATGTCACTGCAGACATCCGTCGCTCCATAAAGGACAATGGAGTGTCCGTTCGGACCTGAATGATCAGCTCGTGTGAAAGGAACCTTAGGGAGATTCTTCCTCTATATTTGCCCTGTTTACCATTATCATTGAAAAGGAATCCCAAATTTTGCATTGTCCCCAGAAAAGTAATAGAGGGGAAATCTAGTTCTGGTGATCTGGCAAGCCCCAAGGAATTTAAATTTTCAGGGATTTCCCCTCACTTACTGTTTTGGCTATGGGACAGGAAGTAAAAGGTAAATCTCCCCCAATAGCACACAGATGGCAAAAAAAAAAAAACTGACAAGGATTATAACCCTTCCTTTAGGCTGGGTTCGCACTATTGCAAATTGGATGTGGGTTTCTCTGCATCCAATTTGCATGTCAGGAAATTGTGACCAGCTCTCTATGGCGGGGTCACACATCTCCACAGCGGCTCCGGTGCAAATTACACAGGAATCTGTGCGTCTTCTGTTCCATTTCAGGTCCGAATTCAGCCAAAAATTCAGACTGAAATCGGGCCTGAAACAGTGAACAGGGACGCACCAGACCACTGCTGTGAGCCGGTCCATGCTGAAGTTTGAGCCCAGCCTTACTCTATCCAAAATAAAAAAATTAATAAAAAAAAAAAAAATAAAAAAAAGGTTTTGCCTTTAGTTCAGCTTTAAAGCAGAGTTCCAGTCTTTATGTAAACTAGCAGCTCCTAAACTTGAGTTTAGAAGCTTTTGGCGTTTTTTTTTGCCAAAGCTCCTAAACTCAACTCCATAACAGTCTATGTGTCCATGTAGACATAGGCTTTTAGAATAGTTTAGGAGCTACTGAAGTTATAGGAGGTTCAATCTCCCCTAACCTCCTGAACGCGGAAGAATCGTGTTCAAGATAGGAACGTTTTGACCGCCGGCTGTCACGCGCTATTCCTATTACAAGGGATGTTTACATTCCTTGTAATAGGAATAAAAGTGGTCAAAAAAATTAAAAGAGAAAGTGTAAAAATAAAAAAATAAAAAGGTAAAACAAACAAAAAAAACTAAAAGCGCTCCGTCCCTGTGTGCTCGCACACAGAATCAAACGCTTACGTCGTGCTCGCATATGTAAATGGCGTTCAAATCCCACATGTGAGGTATCGCTGCGTGCGTTAGAGCAAGAGCAACAATTCTAGTGCAAGACTTACTCTGCACCTCTAAGCTGGTAACCTGTAGAAAATGTTAAAGCATCGTCTATGGAGATTTTTAAGTACCAAAGTTTGGTGCCATTCCATCCTGTATGCGCAATTTTAAAGCGTGACATGTCAGGTATCTATTTATTTGGCGTAACATAATCTTTCACATTATACAATAAAATTGGGCCAACTTTACGTTTTTTTTTTTTTAATTCATGAAACATTTTTTTTTTCCCAAAAAAATACGCGTTCGAAAAATTCCTGAGCAAATACCGTGTGACGTAAAAAGTTGCAACAATCGCAACAATCGTCATTTTATTCCCTAGAGTCTCTGCTAAAAAAAAAAACTATAGATAATGTTTGACGGTTCTGAGTAATTTTCTAGCAAAAAAAAATATTTTTTTACATGTAGGAGAGGAGTGCCAGAATAGGCCCAGTATGGAAGTGGTTAATGGTTGGGAAATCATCTGGGACCAGAGATGTGTCCCAGATGATTGCAGGGAGGGAGGGGGAGAGAAGAACTTCCTGTTGGATCGCCGAAGTGTGAGCGGGTACCTGTCAAAACTAGGTACCCCCCCAAAAAAATGAGATGCCTAATGTGGCATTGAAAGGGGGAATGTTTAAATTGGAACTTCTCCTTTTGGGTGGAACTCTGCTTAAAGTGGATGTAAACCCACCACTCACCCAGTATAAACTAATGGCACAGTATTAATGTATATATACACATGCAAGCCTCCTGCATCTATCACTACCTTGCAAATGTCCTTCCTGTAAGCACTAGCAGCTCTGTAAAACTCTGAAATCAGTGGGTTTCTCTCTTTGCTGGAACTCGGTGGGTGGAGTTGTGATGTCACAAGCCTCCCCACCCACCTCTATACTGAGAGATTGAGGAGGGAGGGAGAGGGGAGTGTAAATCTTTCTCTGCTCCATAAAGGAGATAAGCAAATTGCTTGTCACTCACAGAGCAAGGGGCGGATCGTCTGTGTATTTCCCTGTTAGTTGGACTTTCTCTTCCTGAAAAAAGATAAGGTCAAGACTAGGCACAGATGACATGACATACTCTACCAGGAAAAAATTATTAATTCAATTTTTTTTTTTTCGGGTTTACATCCACTTTAGGCTGCATATAGGTGTGAACAAGTCAAACAGGAATGAATGGAATGTGTATTCGTAATGTATTTTCATGCATCTTACATCAGGAAATAGGAAAGAATAAGTGGAACTGAGAGGTTACATTCCAAAGTGCCACCTGATGGTTCCTCCACCCATATCGCTATTGTCACCTGTTCTCACAGAGTTGTCATGGTAACGCGTAAACATCAACAAATCACCCAACCACAGAGTAGGCAATAAACACAAGGCTTGTAGAAACCAAAACCACCACTGATGTGATGTTCCAGAGAGCCCAGTACCCCATCCCGCGTCATCTTCTGCCTCCTTCGCAGCATCTGGTTTACTTCCAAATTTACAGATGTGCCTTAAAGTGGAAATGCACCCTTTCTGCTCATGCACCTTCCCGCCATGCAATCCATGCGTATGACACGGACAGCCGTGCGCTGCACACTCACTTTGTCTCCCGTCTAACGGGGCGCTGTGCCGCTTCCACGTGCCGTCACCGCCGCCAGGACAGAAGGCCAGGTAATCCAAAGGGTTAATAAAAAGAAATACAAAATAAAATAAAAACCAAACCACTAGCTCTGCTTGCAGGCTGTGCACAGACAGAGGATGTGGAAGTCACTGGTAGACAACTAGCAAAAGGCAATGATAAAGGGGCCGGCGCCCTGCCAGGTTTCTGCGCCCAGATCTCGAATAATCTCCCCCAGAAAACATCAGGAAACAGCTGCCCCGTCCATCAGCTGCACAGCTTTCCTATAAAGCTCATTTGAGAGGACCCGGCCGGAAGGAAGACAGGCAGCCAGTGGACGAACGTGCGTTTCAAGCCTCGCTCTGGACCGGCCGCTGCTTGTCATGATCACGTGATCTGTGCGGCTCTTTCTTTGTGATGGGACGTGGAGTTCAATGGCAGGTTCTGACACATGGCCGCAAGCCAGTGTTGGATGGCGGGAGCACTACAACTCCCACAATCCCCCGCGACGCCCAACGCTCTTATAGGCTTAATCTCCCTACACACTGTGTGGAATGGTTAGTGTGGGGACAGGGAACCAGTGAGCACAGGTTACTGTTACACTCAGCCGTTCGTGGGAGATAAGCCACAGCGTTTGTTTACATGCTCAGCAGTTTAGATATAACAAAATAAAGCATAGCTCCAAACTGCCTGATTTGGAACAATGCCCCCCTTTCCTCCTCGTCTCTCCCTCATTTTGGTCTGACCTATATAGCTGTATATAAAATGCACGATTTATCTTTGAAATAGTGTTTCCCAGTGCTAAACCTGTCATCTTATTACTAAATAGCTGTATTTGTAAATTTCAAAAGCCAATATAAAGGAATAGTAGGGGTAAAAGAAAAGTACTTGTGGGTTTAACTGCTTGACCTCTGGAAGATTTACCCCCCTCCTGACCATGCCATTTTTTGCGATATGGCACTGCGTTACTCTAACTGACATTTATGGGCCAGTTCACACCATAGAAACGCAGCCCGGATGCTTTTCTGCGTGTACGTTCTTCACGTGTTTCCGGTGCGTTTTTGATGCTTTCCAGTGCATTTTTCCTTCCTCCTTTTTTTTTTTTTCCTTCGCCTTAAATGGGGACAAATGCATTCCGGTGCATTTTACTGCGTTCCAGTACAGATCAGTGCAGAAAAAATGCAGCATGTTCTACTTTTTTTTTGTCTGGAACTGACCGCACTGGTGTAAACTATGGATATTGGAAACCATATAACCTACTATCCATGCGTTTCTGATGCAGAAAGAAAACGCACTGGACTGCATGTGGTGTGAACTGGCCCTGAAACGGAGCCAAAGACGCACAGCACTCCTGTACTAGCCGCCACGGAGATATGTGAACCGGATCCATAGAGAGCCAGTCACAATCTCCTGTCATGGAAATTGGATGCGAGGAAAGCCACATCCAAATCACATAGGTGTGAACCCAGCCTAAGGAAGGGTTATTACCCTTGTCAGTTTGTTTTTTTGTCATCTGTGTCCCGTTGGGAGAGATTTACCTTTGCTTCCTGTCCCAAGTCCTTTTTTCCCTACAAATAGAGCTTTCTTTTGCTGGTATTTGATCACCTCTGCAGTTTTTATTTGTTGCGCTATAAATATACACTTTTGCTTTCTGCTTTCTCTTTTGGCACCCCGATTATAAACCCTTTTCTGGGCTTCCTGGGCTCACTCCATATGTTCTCATACCAGGGGCAGGACTGCTGCAATTCAATCCTGCATCAAAGAAATATGCTCGATGACGCTTCTATATGGCCTCTCCTTTCCACATCTCTTTTAGGTATGGCTTCCGTATAGCGGGTCGCGTAATCTAGTATTACCAGGAAGTGCTGGTGTCCCCAGGCAGACTTAACTATGGGTCCCGCAAGATCCATGCCAATTCTTTCGAAAGGCTCTCCAATTATTGGCAGTGGAACAAGTGGACTTTGAAAATGGGGTGAGGGCGCAGAGAGTTGACACTCAGGGCAGGATTCACAATACTCTCTGACATCTGCATGCAACCCGAGCCATAAGAATCTCTGGGTTATTCTCTACCTGGTCTTATCCATACCCAGATGTCCCCCCATTACATGTCCATGGGCTAGATCTAGCACCATCCTGCGAAAGGGGTTTGGGAACCACTAGCTGTTCTACCTTGTCCTCCCCTTGTTTCACCACCTGATACAACAAATTATTTTTAAGAGCCATGTAGGGAAAAGACACCTCCCAAATAGGGTCCACAGGTTCCTCATCCATCACCTTCGTGTTTTCTCTAGCTCTAAAGAGAGTGACATCCCGTAGTTGCTCTGTACAGAAGTCCTCTCTCTGGACCTCTAAGTCAGGTACTACATTCTGTTCACTCTCACAGTCAGGGTCAGAGACATTTTCTGGGTCATTAGCCCCCAGCTGGAAGCTATCTTCCAGCTCCTCCGGCTCCCCAGCCAGTACAGGAAAAAGGAAGAGGGTCTCCTCCTTCCTCCATCCTGCCAACAGTCTCCCTTCCATTTGGCAAAATGGTCTGGTGAGAGTTCCTGTGCTTCCTCAGCAGGAGCAGTTCTATCCTCCAGACTCCCTGTGCCTTCCCATAACCTCCAGAAATGGGGAAAATTCCTGCCCACTAGTGCGTCATAAAGCAGTGACGGTAACACCCCCACTGAATGAGTCACACTGCCCCAAGGGATGTCAATCTCAACCAAGTCTGGTAGTCATGAGTGTCCCCATGGATGTAAATGACCTCGACAGTGCTAGGGTGTAACCTTGCAGGATTTACACAATTGCTTTTTACCAAGGTTACCACACTACCAGAGTCAAGCAGTGCAGTGACTGGCTTTCCATCAATAAAAATCACATCCATTTGCTTCTCCATGTGACTTGAACATGATGCTGTATATGCGACCTGTGCAAAAAGAGAAAGGCATCTATTTACATAAGTATAATTGCATTGCATGGGTTCATCATTCAGGGGACAAGTTGCAGCAATATGGCCCAATGCATGGCATCGGTAGCACTGTATGTGCTCTATACCCAGTGCTCTCCAGGGTCCCCAAGACCTTCCTGGCTTCTTTGGTCAGTCTCCAGGTCTAGAGCCCACAGTCTCTTTAACTGTAGCAGTCTTATCAAATTTCCCCATGCCCCTGAACCCTGGAACAGTCTTACCGGGTCCGCCAAGCGATCTTTCACCCCTAGATACATTGGTGTGGGGCGCAGATGGGTGCAACAAGTCCTCAGTGGCAGTGTATCTCTCTACGAGGTCCACAAGTTGGTTGGGGGTTTTGGGGTCCCTGTGACTGACTAATTTCCTCAAAGCAGCAGGGAGCACACATAGCGGTCCATGAACACAAGCTCCACAATCTGGGGACCTGGCAAAGTCTCTGGCTGTAGCCACTTCCTAGTGAGGTGGACTAGGTCAAACATCTGCGAGCGGGGTGGTTTGTCGGTGCAGTAGGTCCACTGATGCACCCGTTGGGCCCAGACTGTCGTGGTGACCCCTAGGCATGCGGATATCTCTGCCTTTAGGGTTTCATAGCCCTGGGGCTTATCAGGTTCCAGATCAAAGTAAGCTTTTTGGGGTTCACAGGTCAAGAATGGTGCTAATAGTCCCGCCCACTTTTTTTTTGCCCATCCTTAGCGAAGAGCGACTCTTTCAAAGGTCGTGAGATACGCCTTCACGTCATCTGCAGGTGTCACCTTCTGCATGGTGTAAGAGGCGTGTACCAAATGTGGTTCCACTGTCACGGGAGGTGCGGGCCACTTCTTTAATACCAGCAGGGGCTCTGCAAACTGTTGGTTCATCTGCTGTTGTGCTGCGATAGCCTGGCGACTTTCCTCCTGCTGGGCTACAGCAGTATGTGCAATCCTGATATTGGTTTCCTGCAGAGCCGCCTGTTGTGCTGCAGCGGCCTCTGCGACCTGGCGGTTGGTTTCCCGCTGAGCTGCATTGGCTTGTAGCAAGGCCTTCAGCATTTCCTCCATCTTGGAAAGATGCCCGCTGAACTCCACCATGTGTGGGAGATTAGCTTGTGGGGATCAACTTTCCTGAGGAAAATAGTCAGCGTGCAGGCAACTTTCTTTCAAATCTGACGGCTTGCCAGGTTTATTGGTAAAAGGTTTCCAGGTTAAAAACAAACAAAACAGAAAATAAGTCCTTGCCATCTGGTGCTAAACTAAACAGTATAGTTACCTCACTATACAGTGTGGGGCTGGCCCCCGACACCCACAAAACATAAGCCAAAATGCAAACCCTGTCTTTTAAAGTCCCAACAGACACAGAGCTCCCTCAGATCCCTATCCAGTGAGATCTAGTGAGATCTTTTTCTGATTATTTATGCCACCTGCTGGTGGACTCCAGTGGACCACAAACTCTGGACCGGAACCAGCCCTGCCATGGTGGCTGGTAAAATCCGGACCGGACTCTGTTTAAACCAGTCCCATTGAACGCATACGAGGTGACAGATAGTGTCCGTCTACCACTTCGCCTCGCATACTGCCACACTATCTATCTATCTATCTATCTATCTATCTATCTATCTATCTATCTATCTATCTATCTATCTATCTATCTATCTATCTATCTACCTACTGTGTCTATATTATATTTATCTATATTATCTATATATTTATCAGGAGATTCCTTATTTTTCCTCCCCTTGTAATGGGCCAAGCTGTCCAGCAGAAGTACATTTTACAAAGAGCCCCTCCCCCACCCGCTACATGGTCAGAGCCTCTGTTTACCAATCATCAGGGGGCACTGACTACAGCAATTTGCTGCCATTTCTATATATTTACTGTATCTATGTTATATCTATCTATCATCTATATCTCTCTATTTATTTCTATCTAGCTATAATCTGTTTATTCCATATCTATCTATCTATCTATCTATCTATCTATCTATCTATCTATCTATCTATCTATCTATCTATCTACGTATCTATTGATGTATCTATCTATCTATCTATCTATCTACGTATCTATTGATGTATCTATCTATCTATCTATCTATCTATCTATCTATCTATCTATCTATCTATCTATCTATCTATCTATCTATCTATCACAGTAGATAGATAGTATGATAGATATATCTATGATCTATCTACTGTATCTATATTATATCTATCTATTATCTATCTATCATCAATCAGTCTGTCAGGAGATTTCTTATTTTTTTTCGCCTTGTAATGGGCCAAGCTGTCCAGCAGAAGTGACTGTTACATTTTACAGAGTCCCTCTCCCACCTGCTACATGGTCAGAGCCTCTGTTTACCAGTCTTTGTATTTTTTTTAGCATATTTGCAACACTTTAATGATTCAGATCAACAAAAAAATGTTAATATGACACAAAGATAATCTGAGTAAATACAAAATACAGTTTTTAAATGATGATTTCATGTATTAAGGAAAAAAAACTGTCCAAACCTGCCTGGCCCTTTGTGAAAAAATAATTGCCCCTTCACCCTCCCTGTAAAGCACGCTCCCAGCACAGAGACCGGCTCACCAAGAGCTCTGGATCTCAAACTAATGATCGGGACCAGGGACTCTCAGTTCCAGGTCACCTGATCGCTATGATAGCCTCTGATTGGCTATCACAGTGATCAGTCAGTGTGATAAAAAATATATGGGTATGTGCGCACAGTTGTTATCAGCCCAGTCACTGTGTCCAGAGGAAGGGATACGGACAGTTTTTTGAAAAGGTGAGGCAAAACTTCACTCTCACTTCACATGGTCTCGTGTATGGGTATATAAAAAATAGTGTGACTGACTAGTGACACTATCGGTTAGTCTCCGATAGTATCGCTAGTCCACTGGACCTTGACTCTCAGGGACCAGGGCTAGTAATCAAACTCTAGGTCTCGAGAACCACTCGGCCAGAGACACGACCCTCGCACGAAATGTCCCTCCCACTTCCCCGTTAATAAAAAAGTGTTTCCCGGTCCGTCCAAACCTGTCAAAAAAAAGGAATTATGTACTTTAGTAGTAAATTTTTGACATAAAACATAAATGAGTCTAATAGAAACACAGTATAATTGTAAAAAAACAACTAGAC